>VWZK01016157.1:883-135454 GCA_013396935.1 Baryphthengus martii
CACCCATGGGCGATGTGGGCTTGTCTTGCCTCTTGAGAAAATGTTTTTTTGTGCCAAATGGGGGAATATTTTAGTTTCAAATCTTCCTTTATTTCCACCAGCATACCTGGAAAAAGAACTTCACCTCTTAGAGCTGCTTATTACAAACAGGCCATGAAGGAGAAAGGGAGAATTTCACCCCCTGTTAGGGCCTGTTAAAGGACAGATCTCAGTAATAGCAAGGCAGAGAAGAGCCTGGTCACTCTCAATTCTGGCTTTCCTTTATACTTCAAACATGTTTGTTTGTCTCCTGGGGAAGGTTAAGTTTGCATCTGAAAACAGGGTAAAACCACACTGATCTAAGCTATTACAAGTCAAAATGATTCTTCTTCAGTAGTAAGGATAGTAAACCCAAAGCAGCAGCTGCCTTCCCACTGAGAACGCTTTCAAGTGTTAAAGTCTTCCATGTGCAGTGCGTTTGCCAGTGGATTGGCAGCCCTGCACCTTGGAAGGGTAGTGTCAACCCTAGGAAGGGAGTTAAAACAACCTCCTTAATTCAAATTCTGAAATGCTGTTTTCCCCTTTCTTTCTCTCTTCCCCCACCCCTTCTTTTTCAGTGGAGAAAACCATCCACAACATGAGTCGTCCATCTGGTACCATTTATTGCAAACAGCTTTACTTCTTATATTGTTCTTGCTGCTGCTTTTTGTTCTGGGCTACATGATTCTATTTTCTAAGGAAGACTACCTCTGCACTTGGGCAAACACCTTCACCCGCTCTTTTCCTCTGAAGCTGCAATACCCCAATGGGCCTCCACCAACTTAGAAAGCAGCCTGTGAATCTTCAGTTATCGCAAAACACTCTGCGGTGCTTTTTTTCATGCTGCTAGAACCATTCAAGCAGTGACGTAGCATAATTAAACAAAGAATTGATGCCTGAATATATGCGTTGTCCCAAGTCTCCAGATCTGAATTCTTATCTGGTGTGCAAAAAGCCAAAATACACACAGAGTTGAGAGAGATTTGTTTTATTCCAGTTCAGTGCAGAAAAGGGTGCTAAGTGATAATTCACAAAGCCAACACCTCTGGTTATAGCCAGGTAAAAGATTTATACCACTCAAAGATATGAACACTCCAACTTATTTCATTAGTGTGCTCCTGCTTGACAGTTCCTGGGTGATTCCCTGCTCATCTTCATTTCAAGGTACTCTGCACGGGGGTGTCTGGTGGGGGTCGTCTGGCCCTGGCCGCTGTCATGGCCTGAGAGCCTGCACACCCCGCTCTGCCCAGCTGGCTCAGTGGAGCCCGGCTGGTGCTCCCGCTGCCAATGGCACAACTACAGCTCTCACAGGACTGCTCTTTCCAGGGGTAAGTGATGGACAATTCCTGCCCCTAGCTGCACACAGACACATTCTACACCCTGCCATCATTATTTTTTTTTGTGTTTTGAAAGCAATTACTTTCAAAGGGAGCTCATTTCAGTTTCAGCCTCTGCAGAAGTCAGCCAACTCTAACCATTATTTCATTGCCAGGTTGTCACAAGTGCCCGTGCAAACCTTCCTGCCAAGAACTAATAGTCAGTTCCTGACATGATATCCAGTTCTTCTGCCATTAAAGAACCTGTACAGGGGAAAAGAATTTGAACAATGTCAAAAGGTCTAAGGGAAATTTCATAGCCTGCAATTTCCTTTCATTACGTACAGTTTCATCAAATTGTTGAGCTGATGTAATATGTGAAATGAGGAGCTTTCGTGAAATTATCTCAAAATGTCACCCAAAAAAAAGTCTGAGAAAATAGCTGAAATAAACTTTCCCACCAGCCTATTTTAACTCATTTTACTTCCAGTTGATTATAACAGGGCACTAGAGGCTGCCACTGAACTCTGCTTCAAACAAGCCATTAGATGTACCCACCAATTTCTTAGCGCCATCTGCTCTCTCAGGACTGGGTTGTTAGTGTTCACTGAGGGGGGAAAGCTAATTTTAAAAGCGGGCAATAGCACGAGCCAGGACGCATGTGTGTGCTTTTGCACATGCCTTGTATGGAGGAGTAAAAGGAGGCCAAAAATAGCTGTGAGTGGAAGACTTATTTCTTTGGCTGGGAGATGAGGAGGCCTGAGTCCGTTTTCAGCTATACCTACCCTCTAGACCCAAAATAGTCAACAACAATTCTGCTAGCACAGGAACCAGAAGACTGTTTGTTTATTAGGACTTGCCCCCCTGCAGCTGAATATGCTGGTCCCTGAACCTCTAGGCCACAACCTGCATCTTCTGTGGTCACTTGGTGCTGGGAAGCATCCTAAGAACTCGAGTACATGACAAAGTCAATCAACCTACAGCTTGTGGAGTGACTGCTGTGGTGCCGATGAGACACTTGCTCACAGGCACCCTGGTCAGCCACATGATACGCTCCTGAGACCAGGCTGAGCTCAGCTACAGGAAAGAAATGAGCAGCAAGTCACAGATATAGGTTTCATGTGACCTGTTTATTCAGCCACAACAATCTACAACAGAATGAAATGTCGCTAGACAAATAGTGTAAGTTCACAGAACTAAAGAGCAGCTGAGAGAGAGGGAGGGGCTGTGGTGGGTTTTCCCCATCAGTATAACGCAAAGTACTTCAAAAGGCACCGGCTTCAGTCATAAACCCATTTCTATCACAAACTTGCCATGAGGATGAAGTGCTGAAACTAAACTTGCAGCGAGGGTGAAGCAGTGAAACTAAAAGCACATTCAAGAACAGGATTCAGGACACAAAATCCTGGGGAAAACAGAAACAGGAAATGTGCAGGAAGCACTGTCCGAGGCTGTGCCATCTCCTTACTACAGGACATTAAGATGTGAGAAGCTCCTGTCTGTAGAGGCAGCAGCAGCAGGAGTTGGCATTTTTACAGCACAGCGATCTCATTTTCTTCATCTGCTTCAATGGAAAATGCTGAGGTTCACGAATGCACGAGGAATGTAGGTGACTCCTACGTGCAGGGATGAAAAGAGCTAAAAAATATCCAGATCATAAATAAAGTCTTAGCTGTGACACAATGTGCCATTTAACTCACCACACTTCATTAGTAAAACACTGTGAAAAGTGAATGTAAAATTTATTTTCCTTATTTTAGCAAGCCACTTGCTTTGCATGTTCCCATTGACAACGCTCTCTTTGGTATTGGTATAGGTGCTGGGTCAGCCCAACAGACGACTAGATCCTAAACTGCTTTGTGGAATCTTGCAGGATGTAACTAAGACCAAACAATTTATTCTGAGAGAAGTGGTGATGACAGCAAAGGAGTTCCCCTGACTTCCAGCTTGGAACATATGGAAGGATCACAGGACTGTGCACCACTGGAGAAATGGTGCGGCCTGCAGCTGGGTTGAGCCGAGAAGCAGCTGCCATGGCAGGGAGTGGCTGTGGCTGTGCTCACTACAGCAGCCAGGAACAGGGGCTATAAGCTATTCTGCCATCCAAAGAACTGGACAGAATCTATTGAGAAATATATATAAAAAATGTATATATGATTAGTATTTAGTTCTACAAAGCATTAATTCCTGTGGCAGGCCCTTAGACTGTTCTCACTCTAAGGCACCTCAGATGAAGCCAAGCAAATCCCCTCTTTGTTTTTAAGCTTAACTCTCAAGAGCCATGTGTCTTCCACAGGCACTTACCTTGGCTGGGAAGGGCAGGGAAGCGAGTGAGTGGCATCTGCTTGTGCCATGTACTCTCTGTGCTGAGATCGAAACAGACCTGTCATCATAACAGCATTTTGAATATATGGTGATTAAAGCACATCCTAGGAAAGAGCAGCTCTTTCATCAGTGCACAACTATTTTCTGTTATTTGCCCAAAGGAACAGCCTTGGATGCACAAAAGTAGGATCTCTGAGCCAGCTTTGAAAAATCATTTAGGTCCAGCCTAACAGGAAAAGCTCCAGCTTGCTCTCTGTATGGTGAGGCTCCAAAGCCATCGGAGTACCCAGTGGCAGCAGCAGCAATGTGCTTTTCAGACCCCAGTCACGGCTGTGGCCGTTTGTGATGGCGATGCTCAGGCTGAGCTTCCACGTGAAGCTCTGGTGTCAGTTTATACACAGGTAATTTGAATCTGCAGGCAATTCTAAATTACATTTGCAGGCCCTGATCCTGAGAGGGGACCTCAACCACCCAGACATCTGCTGGGAAGGCAGCACAGTGAACTAACTGCAAGCAGTCCAGGCAACTACTGGAGCACGTTGAGGACAACTTCTTAGTACAGGTGATGGAGAGCCTGGCGAGAGCAGAAGCACTGCTGGACATACTGCTCACTAATGCAGATCTTATTAGCGAGGTTATGAGTGGCATTAGTCTGGGCTCCAGCTATCATGGCCTGGTGGAATTCTCAATGTTGAGGTCTACAAGATGGGTAAAAAAATAGTCAGGACTCTAAAGCTCAGAAAGGCAAATCTTTGGCTGTTTAGGTTGCTAGTGCGTGGGATCCCATAGGAAATAGCCCTCGGAGGCAAAGGAGAGAACATCGGTGGATAAGGAAAGAGTTACGGTCAATGGCTCAATGTCTAAGTGGAAACCAGTGATGAGTGGTGTCCCTCATGGGTCTGTATTGGGACCAATATTATTTAGCATCTTTGTCAGGAACATGGACAGTGGCATCCAGTGCACCCTCAGCAATTTTGTGGATGACATCAAGCTGAGTGGTGTGGTCGATAGAGGGATGGGATGCCATCCAGAGGGACTGTCACAGGCTGGAGGGTGGGCCCATGTGAACCTCATGAAATTCAACAAGGCCAAGTGCAACGTCCTGCACCTGAGTTGGGGCAGTGCCTAGTGTCAATACAAGCTGGGGGATGAGAACAGCCCTTGGGGGTACTGGTGGATGAAAAGTTGGATGTGGGCTGGCAATGTGCGCTCGCAGCCCAGAAATCAAGTCGCATCCTAGGCTGCATCAAAAGAAGCGTGGCCAACGGGTCATAGAAGGTAATTGTGCCCCTCTGCTCTACACTGGCGAGACCTCACTTGGAGTACTGCAACCAGCTCTGGGGGTTCCAGGATGAGAAAGATCTGGACCTGCTGAAGCAGGTCCAGAGAGGAGGGCCCCTAAGATGATTGAGGGGCTGGGCTACTTCCGCTATGGACAAGCTGAGGGAGTTGGGGTTTTCTGCCTGGAAAAGTCTCTGGGGAGACCTTATAGCAGCCTTCCAGTATCTGAAAGGGACCTACAGGAAAGATAGGGGAGGGATTCTTCATCAGAGAGTGTCGCAATAAAACAGGAGGTAATGGTTTAGATTAGAGATTAGAACAAAATTATTTACTGTGAGGGTGGTGAGACACTGGAACAAGTTTCCTGGAGAAGCTGTGATGCCCCCTCCCTGGAAATGTTCAAGGTCAAGCTGGACAAGGCTTTGAGCAACCTGGTCCAGTGGGAGGTGAACCTGCCCATGGCAGGGGGGTGGAACTCAATGATCTTTAAGGTCCCTTCTGACCCAAACCATTCTGTGATTCTATGATAAATTCCAAACAAGATAAAAATTCTTACCTCAGAAGAGGCTGATCACTGGTGACAGCTCAAGTAGGACCAAGAAGCAACTTTCTGGAGGCTCACTGCATTTTTAGGCTCTGTTGCACACAATGATGCAAACTCAGCAAACGTCTTTCATACTCCACAAGCCATTAGGAGAAAAAGTTCCAGCACTTAAGAGGATGCTCTCCTTTCATCACAGTAATCCCTGTATAGATCTATCATTCAGTCAGTAAGGAATTAACTTATTATTTTTATGGAAATATGCCTATTTATTAAAAAAAACCACCAGCTTTAAGTGCTACCTGTCTAGATTGCTACACATTTTATAGGGGGACCCAGCCTGTCACGCACTACCTCAAAGCAGAGTGTTCCAACACATCTTTTTTCCCTTGTTCTCCTCTCTAGCAGTGTGACAGCACTAAAAATGGGTAACTGACAAGACGACAGAGGTGTGGAAAAGGTCTCATTCCTGGAGACAAAGTATTTCACCTGCCTGACATGCTCCTAGGCTTACTAGCTTTCTTTAAAAAAAAAAATTAAAAAAATAAAAAATTCACGGTTGTTTTACCCTTTGGTTCCAGCTCCAGATGCCAGAGGAAACTCAGTATGTTTTTAATAGCCTGCATAAAGAAAAAGCTTGGATTTTTTCTTTCTTTTCCTTTTTTTTTTTTTTAAATCCATGGCAACTGGGGCACTCCTGCATGAACCGACTGTGCTCTCATCTGAGAACACTGCACAACCGCAGCATAATTTCTTCAGGTATGAACGGCCAATTCCAGCCAGGTCCTGGCTCAGCAGCAGAGCAGTGAGGGAAAGCAACAAACCAGCTCAGCTCTTCTCCCCTCCTCACAAACATGAACACAGCTACAATAATCCAGAGTCGACAGCTATTAGCTTTTGCCCATTTTAAAACACTAGTAGTAACTTTTAATAAAATTATGTTCAACAAGACAAAAAATATCTGTCAAAGTCACATCATTTTCCTATTTGCACTGTGCTAGTAACAGCATACATGAATCATAACATGTGGCACAAATCTGCAGCATCACCCTTTCACAGAGTCAGTCCAGAGCAAATCTCCATTTAGAATTTAATTTTACCATTTACACCCAGCTCTTTTCCATGTTCTTTTTAAGAGGTTTGTTTCAAGATTGCACATAAATTCAGCATTTCTAAAGCAAAACAAACAAAAATCACTTAAACACTTATTTGAAAAACTGTATTAAACAAAAAGATTACACAGTATAATGAAAATCAAAGAACAATACAACAGGCACTGAGGCCATAACATAATTAAGCCAAATAAACACACGAACACGTCTGTTTCACAGCAAAACATCCCTCAGAACAAAAGTACCAATGAGTTCCAGACTGTAATCACACTTTTTTCCCCTTTTTTATAGTAAATATTACACTTATTTAGAAGGGCCTTGCTATATTACAGTTTCTTAAAAACAATAAAAAGGTAGCCAGTAAAAATTTAGACCATCAGCAGCATCCGTATAGTACAAGATCAAAACAAGACAACAGATTTGTGTAACTCACTGAAAACTCTTTATGCTCCTCCTATAAAAATATTGTCCTTGGCTTTAAAAAAACACCAAGCTCCAAGGTCTAACTAATATTCAAAGTATGCAAATGGCATACTAAATAAAGTCCCTAATCCAAAAGATTTATTGGCTCAAAACAGACTTTTGGTGTGATCCCAATTTCATTTCACCATACCTGAAATTCCCAGAACATGCATGTATTACATTTAAACATATGCATTTAGACTGTTTGAAGTTCTAGCTCACATCAAAATGACACATTGGCAGTTGCCAGAACGAACGATGCCATCCTGCTCTTCACTGATGTCATTTGCCAGGCTATTTCCTCTGGCTTTTGTTCGTTGGTTTGTTTTTTTTTGCCTCAGAGCAGCTTAAATGCATGCAGGAGTCAGCACAAGAGGGGGATTTAAACCCACATCTTCAGGGAAAGTCAAACAAGTCATGACACTGGCAAAGCAAAGGAAGTGCCAGAACCATCATCCCCCTGCTCTTTGAGGGATCCCATACAAGATACAAAAACCACAGCATAAAGTGCCATGCACTTTGAAAACCAGAGAGCAGCAAACCTGAGGGCAGCAGGCAAAAGCAGGTCCCAGTTTAGGTTCCTGTCCATCACCGGCCTCCTGCAAGATGGCTGTGAGAGGTTTACGGGTGGGCAGGGCAGAATTCGAGGGGTGAGTCAAAAGGGGGAGGGGGAAGATGATTTGTTTCTAGCTGATTTCACAAGCCCTGATTAGCAGATCAGATACAAATGCAAACAGTTAACATTCACAGAGCAACTGCTTGTACCTAAATACTATAATAGATTTAACATCATTAATAAATATGTAAAACAACATGTTAATCTCACAGACAAAACACATTTCAAAGGCCAGCATTGACTGAAATAGCCAGGCAGGTCAGTCATTGTTTAAAGCACTGAAGAATTATACACAGATAATAATGTGAGTTTTAAGAACAGGCTCACAAAATACAAATTTAACCTTGGTTTAACATTTCTGAAGAGGCTCTGAACAGGCCCTAGAAGCTACTCTGAATGGCCTTCAAATGAAGGCCCTTGCAGTCATTGCATATTTAAGAATAGAAGAAACTCCTTTACATTGTAGTATCTCGGCACTTAACCTAGATCAGCTGCAAAGCGGGTGTTCCCCAGGGACCGGCACACACAGGTAGGCAGATCTGTCCCAAATGATGCTGCTCTACGTTTCATACAATCTCACGCCGGATGAGATTGTCTAGTCAGTGCTTAAAAGCCTTCATCTGGGAGATGGAGACCTAGGAGCTCGCTCCTGGCCCTGACACAGACTTCTTCTGTCACCTTAAACCAGTCCCTTCATCTCTTCTCTCTGTTCACCTGCCTCTGAAAAGGGGAGGCAGTAATTCCTGGTCTTGTAGTACTGTTCTGAGCTTAATGTCATAAGGTGCTTTTGAAGAGTCTCAGAAAAGGCACTATAAAAGTGCAGCTATTATAGTGTCAGAAACACGGACAGACATGTGTCCCCCACAAGCCTTTCCCAAGATACCTGTGTGCAAATCTGGAAAAGATGAGGACTCGCACTTGGTCACGCTTCAACAGTGCCATCGCAGGAGCTTTGTCTTCTCCTATACCTTTGAACAAGCTTTACATTGCCAGGTCTCGACAGAATTACTAGGCTAGCCCATTTCGCAGGCTGTCTCCAGTCTCCCTTTGTTCTAACGGGCCAAATTCGGGATGTGTGACTGGGGATTTCCTTTGCCCTCGGAAAGTGTGCGCATTCAACATCTCTAGCAGCAAGTCATACACTGGGACCACATTTTTACACTTCATGCTGAGGAGATGCTCCATTCCCTTGTTACTGTGAAGGAGAATAGAAAATAAAGTCAGTGATCTGGATCCAACAATGCAGAGAAGGAAAACATGATCATGGCTTCCAGAGCCCTTTTTTGATTAAGAGTTAAGAGGATTTAACTGCTGTAGTCCCTGAGATGACTTACCACTATCAACAGTAACAAGATCCCAATACTTTAAAGCTGAGTGATTTGCTATTTAAAGAACTGCACAAACTGACTTCAGAAAATAATGCGGTTGTACCAACTCAGTTGAAATCAAAGAGAAAAACTCTTTCATGCTCTAAATGTGGGAGACTCACATGCTGTAGCTTTATGCAAAAGGGGAATTAACAGTGTGTAGCTCTAGCAACTACCTATCTGTCCTTCCTGGGTGACCAAAAGGAAGACCAAACTACCCTGACTAACGTCAAGCGGTTTGTTTTCTCTCTGCATGTCTAGTGTCAGATCTTGCAAATGGCTACGAGCTTTAAATTTTTAATTTTTTATTTTTGTTATGCAGCAAGATACAATGACACCCTGCTAGCCTGAATGTTCCATGGCTGTATCATGACTTGCACTAACAGGAGATGGCTAGTGCCGTCGCAGCTGCACAGGCAGACTCCAGATGCTCCAGCCTGGTCCCAGGACTGTCTTCCCTGGATGCAGAGTCCAAAGCCAAGACATAAGGGAACTTTGTGAATGGTCAGTCTCGGAGTAATAATTTAAAATGACAAACAGCCTGAAAATTGACATGTCTGTTTGTCGGGTCCTGTGTTTGAGTCTGCTGTACACTAAGCAAAGATGAACAGTTCCAGGAGGTCCAGGAATTGTCAGGAGCAGAGAAGCTGCTTCCAGTGGGGAAAACAGGAGTGTGGCATCACCGTAGTGTGAGTCACTTGACAAAAATGCCAAATTCCAAATAAAAGACAACAAATTTGGCTTGGGAAAAACACGGCAGCCAAAGTACACTTTGCTCCACCAAAGCCCATGCTATAGATCAGCTTTGAAAGAGACTTTTATTTTGGACAGAAGAGTTTTGGTGGCTTGGGTGAGGTTTTTTTTTTGAAAGGCTGAATTTGTGTTGTTACTGTTAAACATAATGAACAATCTAATGTACTACAGTTAAGACAGCATTTTACTATCAACACAAGGTTTTTGAGTGCCAGCAAGCAGTTGACTCTATTATTGCCTGTTTAGTTGTGCTCAGAGGAAAGCCTTACAATGAAGAGAGGTGAAAAACAGTACTAGGATTCCCTCAGAAGTGTTGTGGAGTTCAAGCCGTGCTTTGCTGCTACGACAAACAAATACTAACACCTTATGCATTACACACATTCTGTAAAATTTACCTTGCGTGCCTGATGTGAGAGAGGAGCATCAACAAATTGGCCAGGCGAGTTGTCTGCTGCTGCGAGGGGATTCCGCTCTTTGCAATGACCCACACCAGAGCATCTGTGACTACGTTAAGCAGGTGATGCAGTTTCCTGTTGCTTTCAGGTTCCTCTGCTGACAAGGGAAACATGCCTAACCAGAGAAGAGAAAGAATGCTCCCTGCTCATGAGGAAGAAAAATAGGCTACGACTGAGGATTTTTTTCTGATGTAATATTTCAATAGGATTAGAGAAGATACATTTCCTGACCCCCTACTCAAGACTGTACAAACGATGCTCCATGTGCCATACCAAGCTCTGACTTACATTCTTTTGCCAAAATTCGATGGCCACATCATTTGCAAACTGAGTAACTTTCTCAAATCCTCCCGAGATGACATGTTGAACATAGACCTTTCAGTCCAGAGAATGGATGTGCTCTCCATTCTCCAGGTTTTTCCTCTGAACCACTCTGTAATCTTGTAGTTTAGTAGCTATTATGAATTATAGCACCATGCTTGCTCTAATCCCTTTTTATTGAAAAAAACCTTTTTTTTCCTCTGAGTATATCCTAGGGAGGGAAGCAAACATGATGAAAGACACTGCTCATAGACCTAGCCTGCCATGGTCTCTCTACAGCTTTCTTGCTTACAGTAGAGAAAACTTAAATGTCAGCAAAAGCAGAAAAAAAAACCCCACAGTTGGACTGGGGGTATGGAGAGGGAAGAGAAGAAATCACCACTAGAAAGGTCTAGAAACACACAACAGCATTATTGATAGAGCAGAAGAGGTCTGAGAGGAAAAAAAAATTCCTCCCAAAGGTGCTTATGGAAGAACAGAGCTCCAGAACACATTTAAAATTAGGAGTAAAAGATGAACTTTGACAAGAAAGGAGAGCAGGGAGAGGTGAAAGGAGAGATTTTTTGATAGGTGAAGCTTTGGAGCAAATATGGATGATTAACATTTTGGTGTGGTGGTCTTTTTGGTATGTTGGTTGGTTGGGTTGTGGATTTTTTAAAGAAGAGAACGGCAGCTTTTGTTGTTTGTTGAAATAATAGTATCCATCTGTAAGAGAGTGGGTAACAGCTGGACTATTCCCCTTCAGAACTGGGCTGAGAATTACGTAGCAGTTCCTTGCTGAAAACAGGAGATGTGAATAGTTAGCTGTTATTTTGTTGATGGATTTTTTTTTTTTAACAACGTTAATTACAAAATGTTCTCTGGAATAAAATTATTTTTCTGCAGACTACCCTAAACTAGCAAACACTCACTCCTATTTGCCTGTGCAAAAGGCTGCAAAGCAAAGCTCTTATCCTCAAATTAACCTCACAGACCTGTTGAGTACTTTAAATCATTTCTACCAATTAATAACCATTATATAGGAACAGCTAAGACCAATTAATCATCATTCAGTTGAGTAACTAGTTTTACCAGAATTAAGAATTAAGGACAGGTTTGTAGAGCTGTACAGAAACTTTACATGTGACCAGGATCCACAGAGATACCAGCAAAAATGCTCATTTAAAGGACATACCCACAGCCTGGGCCATGAGCCCCACCTAGTGAGAAGCTTTCAGACTTTGGCTCTTTCATGCAGTTCTTGCAATAGGACATAGACTCTAAACCCAGCAAATGATACCGCTCCGTTTCTTGAGCAAAAAATCCTCACATTCTAACAGAAGTCTTTTCCTGTTGCTCTCTGTCAACAGCTTTACCTTATTTGATATTTCTGTCATTTTTAGTGGCTGATTTCCCAGTCACCCTCGAAATAAAGAGTACAATTCCGTGAGTGTCCGAGTCAAGCACATACTCACTGGAATTGAGGAGGATCATTGCCTTTACACACAGATACTCCTTGTGCTGCAGTTTCAGCTCTCGGAACCTCGAGGTCATGGCCAGCAGCATATCAAAGATCTCCAAAATTCCCTCTACGCACTTCCCCTCGTCCCTATGGAAACACATTTAAAATGTTACTGAAAAAGTAGAATTGAGGAACTCTGACTCAGACAGATAAAAGTCAAAGCACAAAGAAGGCTGCAGAAGGCCTCTCTATCTTACCTTTGGGAGAACACAGAATGTTCAATCATGAAATCTAAATTGAAAAGTTACACTGATACACAAGGTTGGCACCTCTAAGAAACTGATTTTCTCTTTAAAGCACATGCAGGATTGACTGCAGGTAGCTATATTTCTGTTAGAGGCTTTAACCTCACAGCCCATATGATTCTGGATAACCAGTTTGAAACTGTAGTGCAGGGCACAGTACCACCACGAAGCACTTTCCAGATTTGTTTTACAAGGACTTAATACCACAACCGGTGACATCACTATTTGTACATTAGGGAGGCCTCAGGACTTGATAAATAAGGATGACCCCTTAAAATAAGTTTCTTGGAACAATGAGACATTTTAAAAGAGTAAAACAACATCAAACCCCAGCCCTCAGTACCTTTTTTCTTTGAAGATATTTAAATGGATTTTAGGGAGGTTTTGGTGGTTTTGTGGTTTATTTTTATGTTTGCAAGTGTTTATTGAACGCAACTTGCATTGTTTTGGATATTAGAAGTGATCCCAAAGAACCCTAAGCCATTCCAATGGGTTTAAAATTAAGCAGCAGCAAATGTCAAACCACTGAAATTACTGTTCCATTTTTTTTTGGTTAGTTTATTTCCATGTACAGGACTAAAAAAAGCAATTAAGCTCTATGATACAATATTCAAAGGAATGCTTCTTATACTATCTGTAATATGAGATTTTTTTTTTTTTTCTCTGTAATGTTTTTAAGACGAGACAGTCTTCAGCACAGCAGTACAGGAGAATTAAAGAACTTTACTCCTCCGCTGGATCCCAAGAGGAAGGTGCTGAGCCTTCAGGATGCGAGGCAGGCACAGGCAGAGAACACTCACCAGCTGCAGCAAGTACTGCCTGCAGAAAGGCAGCTGCCTAAATATTGCCCAGTTTCCCGTGTTCCTCAGAGAAAAGGAGAATTTTAAGCTTTGGAGCAGGACAGGCAGCTGCCAGTTCAAAACAAAGACACAAGCATCAAAGAAGTATTTGTCTAAAAAGATTATGTAGGAAATGAGTATCAAGTTCAGCTAAAATAAAAACAGTCAAGTTACAGACCAGTTTCTTATACACTTGTCTCAAAAAAAAAAATAAAATTACAGCATGCCCAGATTCTTGCTAGCTCCCACTCTGCTATGTCTTGTGGAGATGAAGGAATGCATCAAATAAGCTCACTCTATTCAGCACATATTAGCTCCTGAGGAATGAAATGTATCATACATTTTCAGCAATTTCTTATCATTGCATTGAACAGTACAGCATGTCCTTGCACTGAATTTTATATGAGCAAATAATTTATTTCATATCTTTTATAAATTCACTTTATCTTACTAACTCATTTTACTTTCTGTATCTATGATGATTATTATTGAGTTTAAGCCACAGTACAGATTTGAATTTCCCCAGCTTGAAAAGAGACATTTTTCACCTACCCAAGAGAGTAGATTGTTTCCCTGACTTTTACCAATCTGAAGCCCAGGTCAAATCCTTCTAAGGTCCTGTAGGAAAACATCCTTACTAATCTGTATTCTTCCCTCCTGGTACATCATGTTATGGAGAAATAATTTTTAATCTTGCAAAGACCCTGCTTGAACTTGAAAAAAATACCTGCAGTATTAAATAGTGAGCTAGGGGTTTTTTTACTTTTGACTAGTGCTGCAATGCTCATTATTATAGCTATTTATGAAGTCTGCACTATGGGCAGGAAGAAAAACAAGTAGAAAGCTACTTTAAAAAAATGAAAATATGGCCTGACACTATGTCTGCTTTTTTTGAGGAGTAGGTTGAGAAAATCAGCAAGAAGAAACTGATTGACAATGTAGTACGTTTTGTTGACGTGTCCGCTGTTTCAGCATCTACAGGACCAGACCAAAAGGGGGGAAAAAAAAAAATGGTGTGGCAAAAAAATTAGAAGAATTTCACATTGTCATGTGCTACATGAATTAAGGAACTTAAGGAACTAGCAGGTTCAACAATACAGTTCATGTTTAGCTTTCTGTAAGCCCCTGTAATGATGTGAAACCTCAAGACATTATTGATACAAATATAAGTAAAGGATATTGTTAGATAAACTATTAATAGCATCTCCCATAATTAATCCTCTTTCTCTTACCATTCACCTCACCTCCAAACATGTTAATATGAAGTGTTCCGAAGAAGTTTCTTTCTTTTACCTGTCTAGTACAAGGTCTGGTGCAAAAATGAGTTTCCCAGGATGGTCAATTGATCTCCACATCAAACCAACCATTAAAACCTCCATCCAGCAGCTCTCCAAGAGTCTTACTTGGTCATATAGGCTGAGATCAATGAAGCCTGAAATGATGAAAATAGCGTAAAATAAATAAATCTGTTTATTTCTGTTTTGACAAAGAGACTAAGTATATGAAAACCAAAAGGAAACAAAAAGAATTATGAGTTGTGAAGAAAGACAGAAAAGGCAGCACTGGCATCAGAAACAGGAACATAAATATTTGTTATTATCAAATCTTCCACAAAACATTTGAAATAAAACAGAGTGATGTTCAAGGGAAATTACTCCCATAAAGCTGGTGAAACATAAGTGACGGCAGAGGATCTGTCCTCTGCTTGGCCACCTCTTTAGATGATGGTCCCACAGCCTCCTGAGAGGCACCAGGAAAACCCCCGTTAGTCAGAGATTGCATTGCACTGCAGAGGACTCCTAAGAAAATAGTCTGTTCTTTCCCCAGAACACACATGGTTGTCACTTGCAGGTTTGGGGTTTTTTTTATCTCATAAGACAGGCACGTTTCTGGGATGGTTGGGTAGCTGTGAAAGAACCCACATTTCGGTGCCTCTGTGTTATCATCCCCTTTGTAAATGACATTTGTTGATCCCATCTCATCCCTTTGCTGCTACCTCCTTCCCTGAAACTGCATAAATCAGAAAATAAAAAGACGAGTAGTTAATGAAGGTAGTAGTGTTCCCGTTGCTTCCATAACAAGAACAGAATTAATGCAATTGTGCATAAACCTGTTCCAGCATTTAATTCTCTCCAGAACTTACAGCAAGGTGCCAGCGAGCACTGCAGCACAGCCCAGAGGGCGAGACAGTCGCTGCCCTCCCTTTCCCTTCCCCTGTGAAAAAGACTGGGGAAAAAAAGATGCATAGAAGCCAAATAAAGAGAAAGAAAATTTACACACCCCAAGCCAAACGACCAGAAGTGTAAATTATCAAAATGCAAGTGGGAAAGCAGACTGATCAGTCAAGGAGTAAAATACAGACACGATGGAGACCGATTCGGTGGTCAAAAACAAGACCAGGCCACAGTTTTTAAAGCAGAGCTGCTTTAGATGGATCTCTTAGCAAAAGGGCTTCGTTTTCAGACGAGCTGGCAACTACAACTCTGTATGGCAAAAAATCATTGTAGCCTGGCCATGGCAGACAGGATTCCCATAGTTCTTGCCAGTTGTCTAAGGTCTTAAAATACACACAGTACGTTTATGCTGTCAAAGAATCTGCTGTCAGTACTTTATACAAATGATGCATGTATTTTAATCTTATTAAACTACTAGGCTGGAAGACAGTTGGTGACAGCCCCAGGTTGACATAAGCTGGGTAAAGCAGACTTTCTCTTAACATTGTTAAAAGTACTACCTTTCAAAATCGATAGCCTTGCTGCTTATTTTGTAAGAAGGGTAAACAGGAGCCTGTGAGGTGTACCTTCCCTCCCAGATTTTGCTGTCACAGAATTTGCTATAGAATCCACAGCCAACAACAGATTATCTGCCAGACACACACTCCTAATTTTAAAAGTGCTTTTAGAAAAATAATCATGGATGTGTGAATAGAATAAACTGACAGTGGAGGTTTCCCAGGAAACAACAGCTCAAAGACATTTCAGAAGTTTATTTAAATAAACATTTACACACAGGTATGTCCTGATTTCTCTAGCATAAACAACCAGTTATCGGATTTAAAAGCTGTCTCAGTTGAGCGGGATGTCAGACCAAGTCACAGCACTCAATCTACAGATACTTAAAGATCCAGATTTGTCCCAGGTGTCATCTGCTAAACTCACATGATCAGCACCAGCAGGATGATTTATCACCATTGAGCACAGCTATTAGAAGGTCTATACCTTTCCTTTCCTAACACTCTCATGCTCTAAAGCTCAAGGATAGAACATCACCACCACAGCTACGTTCGCAGCGTCAGAAGTCTCATTTAATTTGCTGTGGAGTACATTAAACTACTTATTTTTCTATGGCTGTAGTGCACATCCTTTAAATCATATGCTCTATACCTGATCATTTAATTATAAATTACTAAGGCAAGAAAAAACTTGTGCTGGATGTGTACTAACTAGCAAATGACACACTGCTCTGGGCAGCAGCACACACGGTTGCATAATGAATCCAAATTTCATTATTATGACGACATCCTATCGATTAGTGACACAGGTTAAACTATGAACCACGTTCAACTCTCTTAGACTAGGTCAACAAAGCAAAAGGCAGTTATAGAAGTTATGATCTGACAACTCAATTAAAATACTTGGAACCCAAAAAGTAAAACGTCCGTGTGTCAGCTTCCATTTTATTGAGCAACAAGAAAAATACAATTAGTAAGCTGAAAATAGAGACAAAAAACACAGTCATAAAGTAAAACTCATAACAGTCATTAAATATGAAAAAAATAACACCCAACAAAAACCATTTATCTTTCCTATATAGGCAAAAAAGTTACTATTAACATTGCTATCTATAAGGGAAAATAAAAATATTTTCTTTCACTTTTGGTGAGTGTCAAAATAACATCCAGCAATAATTTTGAGGTTAAAATGGGCTTCTTTCCCAGGTATACAAAGCAAATATTCAGCTTTACAGAAAGTAAAATTACTGTTCACTCAGCCACTAATCAAGAATTCTATTTTTTTTTTGTCCTAAGACCTTATCTCCAGGAAGCAAAACATGGATCTAGATGATTAAGTTCAGGCAAGAATTTTTGAAAACTGAAATTCTATGTCCTAAGCTTTAGTCATCACAATTATATGAATGGAAAAAATAAATAAATCCACATTCAAGTAAATGCTCTATCATCTAATATGGCAACATTACTTATAATTAGGTATATATTAAACATCGCATCTATTTTTGGCATTGTTCTAAAATGGTGTTTACTGCTGTTCTGTGTAACAGGAGTGATCAGAAAAACCAAACATGTGCGATAAAGTGTCAACATTCCCAGGAACAGCTTTGAAGAGCTTTGACTGCTTCAGTGGGTTTTCTTCATACTGTTCTCTTACTGCCAAGAAAAGTTTTTATTCCTAACAAGTGCTGAAAAGAAACTGAAGTGATCAATGTCAAAATTAGGGTTGGTTTGGAAATTGATCTTTGAAAAAAATTTTTAAATTAATCTCAATTGGCTGAAGTTTTGAGTTTGTGGTTTGTTTGTTTGTTTTTTTTAACTGACATAGTTAAAAAAAAACAGAATTTAAGAATAATCAGAAAATGGAAAAGATTGGTTTGAGTTTTTTGTCCAATTCACCTATTGCTTAAAATGAGGTTGTTTTCTAAGACTTTTATCAGGTTTCCTTCACAATTCACCTCCTACTGGATTAACATAACTATATGGAGTCCTCTGAAATGGTACTTTTTAATCAAGTTTTTTCTGATTAGACAAATTATAGCAATATATACCACTTCACTCCATATGGTTATTTTCAGAATTTCATGAATCAGGAAAAATACTAAGGATTCGGGCTTTCAATTTAAAACATTCCACATTAAGAGCAAAACCACTATCATTTTGCAAATGGCTAAAGTGGTTTAAAACGCTTATGCCATACAATAATCTCCTCCCCAGCAGCTCAGCAGCTGTCCTGGAATTTGTGTTCCCTAAAACCATCACACTTGAGCAGTGGCTGAGCCACGGCGACTGCGATCTTCAACTAGGAGATGTGGTCCAGCAGCTGGAGCTGGACCCAGATCTGACATAGGAACATTGCCCTTATTCTAAATTCTTAGTTTAAGGATTATATAAAATATTCTCCACCAAGCTTGTTTCCTGTCCTCTGTATGAGTGTGTAAGGATTATTGTTGTGTCTCCCTGTGTGTATATTCAAGCAGCACCAAGCGGTGTTTATAGCTCGCTCAAAAGTCTGACAGTAAGGCAGGCACCAGCACACTTCAGCACAAAATCCCGGAGATTGGATCTTTACAGACATGAGGTTGAGACTACCAGATGCACTGCAGAATATATTAGCCATGCAAGGTAAACACAGCCATAGGGATCACTGCTAGCAGAGCACTATATATGAAGATTAAGACCCATGTTGAGTTATTCAATGCTAAGCTCAGCTCACTATAATTAGTTGATTGCCTTAGCTCTCACTAAACGGCAACTAGCCTGTGTTTTAGTCTATGCCAGCCAGCAAGTTTTTCTGCACAGCTTTGCCAGCTATCATTTCTGTGTGCTGGCTGCTTTTATTCTGGCTTTTATTCTTTATTCTGCCTGTTTTATCACGGGCACTTGATGGAGAAGCAGTTGCAAATGTTCACTGCTTCTAGTTTGTAAGAAGGGAAATGGAGCATTGCCATGATAACTGTGGTCACATTTGAGAGATTCAAGGCAATGATGCATATAGTTGTACTTCAGTGCATGTTCTTTGTGTTGCCAACAACCAAATTCGCCCATATTGATTTTTGTTTTGAAGGAGAGAGCACGATAATTCTGAGATCGACACCATGCACCACTCTGCAATCTGGTGCTCCTGTGTAATGAGGATGTCAAACAAAGCAATTGCAGACACTCGGTGCTTGGACGCACTTCAGTGTTTATCAACTGTATTAGAAACCTTCTATTAGGATTCAAGGAAAGAATTTGGTCTTGAGTTCCTCTTTATAGATGTAGTTAATATTTTAATGAACCTCCTGTTTCAAATTAATTAGATATTTATAGTTGACAAGGTAGAAATTACATGCAACACCAACTATGCTCTTTAACAAAACGAACAAGTATTTGACTAACAACAGATAGCGAATTATAAGCTAGGTCATTGTCTAAGTCAAAATACATCCAAGTGAATTACTGAGAGCAATAAATTGCCCATTACTTTGTAGGACAAAATGTTAAGACTTTCATAACGTGCATTTACTGTGCTGTACTATTATCTCAAGGTAGAGAATGATACATTGATGGCAAAAGAATTACCTAAAATAAAGGAAAAGAAGATTGAAATTCTTACCAGGGATTTTTTTGGCCCAACCAATCATGTGAACCAGCTCTTTGTCTGCCAGTTTTGTCAAGGACATCATCATGGAGGCCTCTGTGAACGGTTTGCTGGGGCGACTCACCAAGACATTGGGAGGCTCAGCTTCAAGTAGCGTTAAGACAAACTGCTCCGGACTGACTGTGCTGAGCAGGATTTCTTTCACGCGGGTTGCCGTCTCGTTGTATTTCTTAGTTTTGCTAATGCAGTGTACCTGATCTTCTGAATTACGATGGCGACGCAGGATCCGATATCCACAACGTTCTCTTCTTGAGCCTGACAAGAGAGGTATGTGATTGCACTGAATATTTTTCTCACAGTGTTTCATTATGTAAATCCAAATATTTGGGGAGAAGGGGGAAGAACCTTTAAGATTGGATATTCTAATATTGAACACCAAGTTTCAGAATTTCTAGAGCATTCAACACTGACCTAACTTTGTTTCCACTGACTTCAGCCGAGACTTTTGTTTATTCTACTAAACAAAAATAACGCTCAAAAAAATGTTTATTTTTGAACTTCAATTCTCTCACTTTCAAAGTCCATGGGAAAATTCCCATCAACATCACAAAGAGATAAATCAGATCTTTAAATACAAAGAAACGTAGTTATTTGTAAGTTCCGTTTTTAAATTCTGTTTTAGAAATAAACTGGGGGAAGAAAAGATTTCTGAAAGTCTGGGGCATGACACAGAGTAAATACCTCAGCCAGAAGCACAGCTGGGCCTCACTACAAGCTGGGTGTTCAGCTAGGGACTTCCTGTGATGCAACCCATTTTCTCCCTCTGACGCCTTAAGCCAGCAGGAGTTTCACCAAAGCGAATTTGGACATCTAGAACTAGAAGGAGCAAGCCCTCGTCTGGAGTTCTGCGTGCAGAACGCTACTGCTGTTGCAAAGAGCAGTCCTTTAAATTCCTGGGATTTAATTATTGTTCTATCTGACAACATCAAACCTTCTCGCCAGCATTATTGGTAGTTTCACTGTTATCTGTTCTTTCAGAGCTGCCATGGCAAAAGCCTAAAAGCATCTGCAAAAACATGATATAGGATTTGCTAAAGCATTCAGCCATGGCTTCTACTTCCCTCATCCATTTAGCATATTCTATAACAGGGACTGTTTATTGATTTACAAATAATTCTTGGCAGTAAATAACATGCATGATTGTACCATATTAAAACTGAGGATAAGTAAAAATATTAAGTTACTGAAGAGATCCTTAGACTGGAATTCTCCAGTACTTAACATTTCTAATATCACAGCTAAATTGTCCTCTAAATCTTTTAAAAGTTAATTTTTGTGCTGGTCAGCAACACTTTTACTGACAGATGATACTCAAAGGCTAAATTGTCATGGATATGAAACTGCCTGTTCTAACATAAATCTATACCAGACCAACATTTATTACTGCAGACATAGACACCATGGAGTCTTAAAGCATAGTAAGTTGTCTCATTTGGTTTCAGTCCCACAATAGATTTGACAAAAGCATCCTTTCTGCTACTGCTACTGTCTTGACATTACTACATCTATGAAGTCTTTTTGGTGTGTTGCCTAAAGACTTCCTGCCCTGGTCAGAGATTCTGGTGCTTCTTCATTAGGGTATGTGATTAAAGGCTTCGTGAAGTGCATGAAGACAAAGAAGCAAAGGAATGATGAAGATGGAAGAATCTCAAGAATCCCTCATCGGTGACAAGCAGCACACCAACTTGTCTACTCCTAGGATTATCAAAGGAGAATGATTGTCCTGCAGTCTGGGCATGACACTCAGCAGATAAGTCAACAGGGATCCATAGCACGTGTCTGTTTCTGTGACCATTTGTGGGGGAGCAGGGCTGAGAACCAGCAGGTAGGGTGAGGCTGCAGGCTCAGAGGCCACCAGCTAGGTAGATACAGGGATCCACAGGCCAACTATTTGAGAGACTGAGTGTCTAAACCCAGCCACCAGAAGGATCCATACTGTATAAATAAATATATTTTCCATTGCTTGTGTTTGTACGAGTGAAGTGTTTTCTGCCTGCGCTGACCCATGTGGCTGACTCCAGATACAGGTATTGTGTGTCTGTGTGCCTAATAATACACAACTAGACTTGCTACTGGACCTGGGCACATGGTAACATGGCAGCTTTCCTTGTTAAGTTACTGGATTCTGCAGTTCCTACCATTCTTCATCCATATCCATCAGAGCTATATAGACCATGAGTTGTCTGAATTCCAGCCACGCAATGCAGATCTAGCCCCGTCTTTCAGTTAACGAAATGGTACAAACATAAGCCAAATTGAATATAAAAGCAGTAGGGGCATGACAAATTAATTACAGATGCTGTTGACGAGGCTCTGTCTTGCTAAAGGAGATGTTGGGTGAATGCAGACTCAGTGGTGGAGGTTCCTCAGATGAGGTGCTTTTTTAGGTCATAGTCCTGTCTTGTCTTTAGCAGCTGTCAAGCACCATTTGAGTCAACCCATCAGAAGGGTGAGATGCAAAGGTCAGTCAGGTAGAATCTGAAGGCACTGAAAAGATTGGATGAGGACTAACAGAGTCTTGCAGGACTTTACGGATGTGGAATTTTCAAGTGCACATTGCTCTCATCCTCACTTGCTGCCTGTTCAGTAAACCACCTCAGATGTAAAAGCAAACAGGATGACCATTAAAGAAGTTCTCAGTAATGGAGAACACCCTCTACTTGGAAACCTAAGAGACAAGAAGACAAATAGGCAAAGCTGGTTTAACAAACAGTCCTCAGGCATGAAAGAATCCAAGTGGAACAGGGCATTTGGAACTGGAAGCATTATCAGTTGGAAGTCCAGCTTAAAATCTGCACTATTTGGGGTAAGGATGGTTTTGCCTCTTTAAAAGGAATACGGGTAGGATGAAATGGTTTGAGTACTGACAGGACATTTGCACAAATAACGGATTAAAGAAAAACAATCAATGAGAAGGAAAGCAATCAATGATTTGCAGAACCTACTGCTAAGTTCAATGACAATCCGCTAAAAGTTGCCAGAGCTGCTGAACAGCAGTTAGGAAAAGATAATATACTAGCAGAGACAATTGGAGCTTGAGACATGATACCCCCCAAAAAAAGGGTTACTGCAGAACTACACAAATCACAGAGCAATTTCTTCAACTTTTTTTCCTGAGAGAGTCAAAGGACAGCAAGGCATAGACTAATTTCTACAAAGATCCTTGGATGATAAAGTGAACTCTCTGCTAAGGCTCATTTTGGACTAACGCACAAAGGTCAAGAGGAAAATCTTAAAGTGCTTTGTCAGCTTCAGAAAAACATTAGAATGGCACAGTGGGCTGCAGACTGTTCTGAAGTCATGTCATGCACAGTAAGTATGTAAATATTTTCCATCAGGGAAGACAAAGAGGAAAGGTCGACAGTGAGCTAAGCAACTGTAACAGAAGTACAACTCTGAGATAGATGAGGAGATGCCAAGGTATCAGGTGCTCTATCTACAGAGAGATCCACAGCTCTGAGTTCCATATGAATGTGCCTGGTAGAGACTATAACCATCAGGAAAGATCTGAACTAAAGCAAGAAGCAGCACTGCACATTGTTTCCACTATTTAGAAAGCTGAAGCACATTGAACACGGGCATCTTGAAGGACAGAAGAAAAGTAGCACAGAGGCACTAAAAGTCAGAGAGAGATGCTGGGCAGAGGAGAAATTTTCTTAGGCTATCAAAAAAATACCAACTGCTCCACGACATGCATAGTTTTTGTTCTCCAGTACCAGGTGGAGCTATGAAGACCCCCAAAAGAAGACACATGAAGAGCAGTCTTAATTAAATACACGAAAAAGTTGTTCAGTTATGGACCATAGTTAAAATTACAAAGTCAGACAAAATACTGGTTTGAGTGAGCTGGGAAGGGGAGGAGATGCCTGATGACACAAAGAGAAAGAAATTCCAGCAGTTTGGACACACCTGCCAG
Organism: Baryphthengus martii; assembly: GCA_013396935.1. Lineage (NCBI taxonomy): Eukaryota > Metazoa > Chordata > Aves > Coraciiformes > Momotidae > Baryphthengus > Baryphthengus martii. The sequence goes on from VWZK01016157.1 coordinate 24,323, forward strand.
AAGCAACATGTGATCATGTGGGCACTTGCAACCAGCTCGTTGACCCTAGTTCAGTTCCTGGAACTGAAGTGAACCAGGCGCACTCTCGTAGGACTCCACAGCCTCTGATCAGCTGTCCTCAGCCCGGTTATGCTGTCACCCAGACTTCTCTGTGGCATGGAAAATACCAAACCTTTGGTGCCAAGACCCAATTTATCCTTTCCAATGCACTGTTGTAAAGATTTTTAAATAACTTTTTGTAGTCTATTCAAAATACAAGCCCACAGGTTGGTGACAAGGTACTTTAATGAAGATCAAAGAAATAAACAAATTTAAAAAAAAATAAAAAAATTTAAAAATAGCAGTCCAGTATCCTGTTCTAATTGGTACGATTTTGTAAAATTTTCATATGTGCTGTTGCACTCCATGCTCCGTCTTAAAATAACTCAGTCAGGTTGTGATTTAGTTACTTCAGGTTATTTAACTAAATCAAGTTCCATATATAACCATGCTCCATTTAAAACATACAACCAGTTTCTATAACCAGTTTGGCTTTCTCCAGTGCAGAAAGCCAAACTGCATTTGTTAGGGCTTTTCTGCATAAAAAACTTGTTACTAAAAAAAAATTAAAAATATAATCAGTGACTAAGAAAGGGGGGGACGACAGGATGAACCAAACCAGATTCTGAATTATTGTTTGTATTTTTTAATTACCATATATTCCCAAAGCAAGCAATGCTAATTTAATGAGCCATGTGCACAGAACACAGCTCATAAGCAATTAAAAGAGATATCGTTTATTTCCACATTAAAATTTATTATGCTTGTGTTAGGGGAAAAAAAAAAGAAAAAAAGGAAAAAAAAAGAGTGGCTTGTAAGATTACACAACTGCAAAAACCCAACATTTAAGCTTATTTAAGCTTGCTAGTGAATTGACACATCAGAAAGCAGCAGCCTTTCCAATTAAAACAACACATTGCAACAACGTAAAGGAACTTCTGTACTTTCTATTCCAATCCAAAGTTTAGGCAGGATTGTGAAATTTTACGTGTACATCTATTAGCGTCCAACAGACAGATGTACAAGTCCTTATAAAACAATATATTATAAGGAATTATAGTCTGGCTTAATGCTCGGCTTAACTAGACAGAGATGTGGATCAAGCTGTGTAAAGGCACAGCAATAGAATACTTACAGCTTTCCAGATAAGGGACTATTTCCAACTCTATCACAAACTCTCTAACTATACTTAATAGCTAATACTCATTCACATAATGGTAATTCAGGCAACTGGAGAAGTGCACAAGATGATCAAATCCTTCATTCTTCTTACAGAATTCTCTTTATTTAGAGCTATTCTTTGCACAAGAAAATAGCTGTATTCAGCTGAGAATGCTGGATGAAGGGCAAGACCTTGAGCTACAGCACCACAGACTGCATGGGTAAAAGATCACAAGAATATAAGAAATAAGACATATTGGGGAAAAAAAAAGTCATTAAAGTGAGCCTGTTCACTCCTGAACAAGCCACAACAGGTATTCTTGGCAGTGAAACACATTACTTTTAAAGCAACTCTTGCTTTACAAATTCTTTGAAAATTGCAGATGCCTCTTCTGTCTGATATGGTGGGTAGTTACATATGGCATGTTGCTCCTAATATTGATTTTAGACCCTGGCAATTGCTTAGGTAACTAACCAGTTCAGCAGCAACGGCAGATTCTACCATTGAATGTATTATAACCAGTTTTTGTAAGTGTCAGAGCTTAAAACTTGCTCAAGTGTACATTAGTAAATCATTATCAGTCCAGTCACCATTGAAAGCAAATGCAAATGTTCTTATGAGTAGGGCTGTATTCACAGAGCAGACCCACTGACAAAGAAGCTGCCGTCTGTCATACACACAGGAGAACACGAGCTGAAATTACAGTAATTTCTATAATAGCTAAAATACAATTAATAGATCTGATGTCCAGAGAAGGCCATGAAGTATTTTTCCCCCACTTACTTTCTCTGTGAAAAGTAAATTACAGCATTTTACAGTGCTATCCAGAAACTGCACACAGCAGCTACATACAGGAGAATAACAGAGCAAAATCCTGAATCACATCAGCCCACAGAGATATCTGGGTTTTTTTCCTCCAAACTTGTGGAATGATGCCAGTATGCAAGGGTAGTATCTCTCCATCATTTTTTTAGTATAGCCCCTCAGCCTCCTCAGTTGGGGCAGGGAGGGGGCAGAAAGCAGCTTTACCTCTGGAACATTTTCAACACATTGAGAGTGGGCATACGGGGAAAAAGATGACAGGAGTGGGGCAGAAAGTGGGAATAAAAGGAGAGTCCAGTCCAACAGGGAAACTGAAAAGTCCTCATGGAAGAAGGTCTGTTTGAGCCTCAGGAAAAGCATGAGCAGAGCTGTTCCCAGAGTGGCTATAGCTAAGAGATGAAGCAACTCCCCTCTTCTTGACCGCCTTTGGCAAACAGATCAGTTCATTTCAGCTCCCCAGGTAAACACCAGAAAGTTCCAAGAAAAGATCAGTTTTATCCCAGTTGGTGTTATTCGAATTTGCTGGGCAGTTTACTGCAGCATTTCTGTTTTCTTTGTTTCTGGTGACTGTGCTTTGCAATTGTTTTTCTGCCACTATTTAGTAGTCCTAGTGCCAAGATTTAGCAGTAGCTTTCTTGATTGGAACTGCAGGCAACATACACTTCCTGAAGAGAAATTTGCAGATGCAGTGTTGAAGACCCTCATTGTGCTTTTGGCAAGGATGGTATCTTTTGTAAGAAAATCCATTATCACCTTAATACAAAGCATCCCCAAGATAGTCTCCACTGAAATATCTTGGCTTGTTTGGTTAACTTCTCAAGTTTTATGAATGTGATGACATTCAAGAGAATTCCAGACCAGGAAGCTCCAAAGCAACACTTTCCCACTGCCTCCTATTTCTTTAAACATGGCACATACCGAGCAATCGCATTTACACCCAGAAATGTATGTGATACATACAAAAATATATGTTTACTTTTCCCCAGGGTGTCTATTGATAGTATGCAAAACGAGGATTTAAAGATTTGATGCAAACAGCGCAGAGTTTTTATGAAGAGCTTTTATAAACTACAAAGTGGTAACTGAGGTTCTTTTATCACTTTTACTGGACAACAAGTTATTCACTGAGCAAAAATGCACTTACAAACCATTCTAACCTAACCAGGGTTTTAGCAGATGTGAACCAATGCATTCACTAAGTGACCTGGAAAAGGAGCAGAGATGGGGAAAAGCCTTCATTAAAAAGAAAATGTACTCTCTTATGGCTTTCTACAATAAAACCCCCTGGTATTAACAACATGGCTCTAACAAGAAAAAAAATTGAAAGGTAATCACTCTGGTCTGCAGGAAATGGCATTTACATTTCATGCAACAAATACAGTCTTAAAATCTGTCTGGTTTTAAATGTCTGTCACCATGTGTTCATGCATCAGCATTACTCACAGGTGCCACTTAACTCATCAGGCAACTCAGACAATCCTGAGCAATTTTTATATTCCTTTTCCTGAAATTAAACTGTTAAGACTCTCAAATTCTCCAGAGTCTTAAATGTCAGTATTTTTAAAAACACAGTTCCTGGTATTTTGCTGTTGTAGTTTCAAAGTGTCTTTTTTTTGGTCTGGCACAGTCATTTATGTCCTATACATTCATTATTTTAAGACAATATATTTACAAAAATGTGAAAAGATTAAAAGGAATACAGGCTAAGACTTGAGTACATATTATTATTTATTGCTAGTAATACCGTAGTGCCTATGAGGTCAAATCACAAAGCAGGATTTTCTGGACAATTTCAATAAAAGGATTAATTTAAGGAAAGTATTTTGAAGGACCACCTTATAATATCACAGGGCACTCAATGTTTACAAAAACTCTCCAACTCCAGAACTGGGGCTTGATAGAAATGTCTGTTGGAATAAATGAGTAAAATTCTCAGTCATAAAGATGAACAAAAGATAGTGCCACCATACAGAAAGTAAGGTTTCAAAAGCAGTCTCATTTGCAAGCCTAAGGCTTACCTGCTTGGAGGCCAGCGAGCAAAGGCAGCTAAGAACTTATTAATGAAAAAAAACCAGTAAAGTTGAGATGCATCATCAGTGCAGAAGAAGATAGGAGTGTAATATAGAAAGAATGAGCTGACTTGAGCAATAGAAACTCAATGTACTTCAGGACTACAAAAATAATACAAGGAAGAAACGAAATTGTTCGTTTCTAGCTCTAAGCTGGGAGTTATCAGCTAGAAATGAACAGGGAGTCTGCTATCATAACAGCTCATAGAATGATGATGAGCTGCCAGTGTCATGCAACCATGAAAAAGACAAATAGGATCCTGGGTTGTATGCAGCAAAAAGCTCCTGCAGGAACAGATATGAATTAATGTTACTACAGTGAGGAGAGTTCACAAGAATACTGTCCATGATTCTGGTCATCCAAATGCAAAATGGATTCTTTTCACCTAGAGCAGACTGAGGGACAAGCTACCCTGACATCCTTCAGATTCTGTCTGCTTTCCTGTTTTGCAAGAGGAGGAGATCTCTTGGTTTATTTAGCCTAGTAGAAAAAAAGGTTGTGAGGGGATATGATTTGTCCGTAAATACAACAAGACAGTTAACAATAACAAGAGAAGCCTCTAAGCTACAAGACAATGTTGCCACAAGAACAAATGGGCACCAACTGTACAGCAATAAACACAGGCTGGAATTCTAAAGAATGTTCCTAATGAAAGAAATAATATTCTGCAAACAGCCTTCAGAACAAAGCTGTGGGAGGATGAAAACATTGCCTAGCCTTGAAATAGAAATAGGTATCTACATTAAATGGGATGAAATAAGATGCATGCCTGAAAATCACACAGGATAGTCACCTTCTCCCTTCCACTCCTGTGTCCCTATGTGATGTTTTCCCAGCCTAATTCTATCACGTGCATTGGGGAATCTATAAGAAGCAATATTGAACCTTGACTGTGAAAGTACATTAGATGTCAAAATATCTTTCTAGCTATTTTCTTCTTAAAAGTAACATTTAAAATATCATCTATAAATGCACAACTACAGTGAAGTCCCATTACTGTAAGTACAAGATGGGAATAAGAGAAAAGGATGGATAATTCTGAGTGGTGTCATGACAAACAGTGGTTGTTCATTATTTCATTTGAGGGAAAAGCTGCTACACATCATCTGAAAATAACCTGTTCGAAAAAAGAACACCCCATCTACTGCTTACCCCTCGCTGACCCACCAAAGGCCCACAAAAAAGCCTGGCAATCAGAGAGCTGGCTCTTCACATGACAGGTCATCAAGCTCCTACGAGACGTTGTAGATGCTAAGACTTTACAAGATGAAAAAGAGGTACAATGGAAAAATTGCCATTCTATTAATATATTAAGACCTATTAAACATAAGAAACCTCTTCTAGACTAGAAGCCCCCTAACTGCTAATTTCTGAAAGCTGAGAGTTGTCAGCAGTATTTTCACTTTGGGTGCTAGTCTCAGTCTTACACTCCTCCTGACGCATTCACTTGTGCCACTGCTGGAGGCAGAATACTGGGTTAATTCACTACTGCTCTCATGCAACACTGCTCTTTCTTGAATTACATTTAGCCAGCAGAGCACAGTACAGGCTTATTAACCCCATATTAGAAGGGATTTCAGATTGGTTTGAGGCTCAGGCAGCAGCAGGTCTTGAGTTCCCATTCTGCAGAACACAGCATGCAACTCCAGTGTCTTCACAGATACATGATTTTCACACACTGAACCCACAACTTACTCCTTCCCACAGATTTTCTCCTGAAAATGAAATGTCATCTTCTGTTTTAAGAATCAGTCCATTCCTTCTCATAAAATCAGCTTAAACCTTGCTCTAATTGCCTGTTGTGCCTTTTTAGGATTCCAAGAAATAATAAAAAAAAAACAAAACAGCAATGCAGAGTTGACTGAAGACGGAAAAAAACACCAAAACAACCAAAAACCAAAAAAAACCCCAGCAAAGCCCAAGCAAACGTGCAAAACTCACCACATTTCATCATTCCCACTTCATAACACTTCCGCAGCCGGCATGCCTGGCAGCTTTTGCGCCTGTTTTTATCTATCGTGCATTGGTTGGTAGCTGGGCAGATGTAATCGTTATGTCCTGCAGCAGAGTAAGAAGAGAAAATTCAACATCTCCAACAGCCTCTATTTGTCATTTCCCGAATCAGGACCTTCTGGATTTTAAGCATGTCAACTTTTTCACATGCATATATCTACGTTCCATTAATTTAACTGATGTAAAACTGCATGTTTGTCCTATACTGAAGACAACAATCTGTGGCTTCAAAAAGTAACCAGATAATCAGCTTTTAGTGATGCCCATTAGATAATCAAGCACCTTCTAATACCAACTCAGTTTTTGAAAGGGGACATATGCTCTTGTGGAAATTTGCTCCCAGCCTCCAACTTCTTACTGTATAATGGGACTCTACAGACAGCAAGATAGTAGACTTTTTTTTCCCCTCAGTAGAGTTGAAAACAGCGGTGCACACATTAAGTCCTGCAAAGATTTAAGTAAACTATAGCCCTATTCACTGAACTTTCTGATGTGGTGAGTTCTAGGAATGAAGAAGCCTTTGGATGACCCTGGACCAAAATTACTTCAAAAAAAAGTAGCCCAAGAGAGAAATAAGACTAGTATAAAATAATGTATACTGTATACTACAAGGAAAATCACAAGCAGGAAGTATAACTTTTAGATATTCTGGACGAGTGTTTCTCTTATTTTCATCGGTTTCCACTACAGCCTCTTCTGTTCACTGCTCCTTCTCTCCCACCCCTCTTCGCCTCCATTTGAATCCCTTTACATTATCATATTTCATTAATCAATAATCTGGTCCAAAGGTTTATTGATGTAGATTGGACTTGAGTGTGCTCTTGGTGTAAATACAATCGAATCATCTCCTACCAAATACTGAAAATCTCCTTTACAGTAGTTACCACAGGATGTAAAAAATATTCACTCATTTACATTTCTTAATATCTTTTCTCTCAGATTGCTTTTAAAGTTATTTTTTAAAAAAATAATTTAAGATTAGATCAAAGATACAGCTACTGGAGTTTTTTTACTTGATGAAAGTCCAAGAGTTCATGTCCCCAAGAGTAATTATTTAACTGAACCATTGTGACTATTTCCTTGCAAAATTAAAATAATTTCAACCTTGAATTTTTGAACTGACAGTTTTAGTAAGAAGAGATTAGGTTACATTTTGTCCTATTTCCTACTGGCAGATATGACTGAAAAACAAATTACTGTTTATCACTCTTCGCACAACACTGGGGGAAAGGAGGAGGAAGCTCTCTGTTCCACTACAACCCAAGCACACAGTAGCATGAAGTGGATTAAAACTCCTGTGGCCTTGGGATAATTTAGCTTGCAGGCAGATGTTCAAAGATGTGGGACAAATACACTACACTACAAACATGGACAAGCAAAGGAGACCACACACAGTTGCTCAGTCATACCATCTAATTTTAATTAGAGATCAGCCTAATATTTTTGTCTATGGTAGGCCCAAAAGTTTTTTATTTTTATAAGCAATAACCTTCATAACAACAGTTGCAGCTGAGTGCTTAATAGTGTTTTATGCCAGGAACTTACTTGCGTTTATTTGAATTACAAACAAGCATTACCTGACAGGGTACATTAAGGGGTATAAAATGCCACAGTGGGTGACTTGTTCACGGCCAAAACACATTTGAGCAACACAGACCAGGCAAATAATTTTCCTGACAGAAAACACTTTGAGATCAAATTCAATCTCCATTTGTGACAAACCGGAGACAAAGTTCTCTTCAATTACATTGGAATTCAAAAGTACTTGCACTCATTTACAGAAATTGTTATTCACTCATGCAGAACTTGCACAATAAATTGAAAAGGCAAACAAGTTTTGAATTAAATTTGATTTAAGTAAGTGGTGACACCAGCTCTGACATATTGATCCAGAAGAAAACATCTCAAGATTTCTAAAAGCTTTGTGTGCAGAAGAGGAAGGGACATTGTGAATCAAAACATGACAAGATTTTCTGTGCTGGCATCCACATGCAGTATCTAATGTCAATCCAATTAAGCTTCCACCAAGAGGCCATGTGAGGCCAAAGAACATGATAACTAGAGCCAAAGTTAAAGAGATGAAGTGGTCCAAAGCTGCCATACGGTGTGAAAGTCACTGCGCATACGCTGTGATGACAAACATGAGACCTACATTTACTTCGTATTGCAGCCACTCAGCAAATTTGAACTAAATACCAAATATTGAAGAATTTAAACACTAAAGCTGAATTCTAAGGTAGAGAGATCTAGCAGAGTAAGCAGTATTGCAATGTTGACTCTCAGGGGTGGAGGACTGAGAAATAACAATAATCAGATTTATACCTAACACTTGCTATACGTATTTTAATATCCTACATACTGCGTAGATATTACATGCTATGACTATGTTGCTCCAGGCAACATACTCTTGTCAAGAATAGTTCCTGGCAAGCAAAGTTGCCGGACAATTACCTACTTTAACTGCGTCTACTGTAACAAATTCACAATTACTGTATCTACTTTGGGATAAAAGCTGAGATCAGATTCACAGGTCTGCAATGCCATCCCACCGAGGCTTTTGCTGCAGGGCCTTCCCATGCTACGTATTCCACCTCTTCTCTGAATAAATCAATTGCTTACCTTGTAATGTTTCCAGATCTTGATAACGTAAGAGCCAAAAGATAAAGCAGTCAAATCACGCATTGCTCTATTTTCAGTTTACAACATCACACACCAGAATTTTAGATCAACTCATCACCAGATTGTCCACTGCAGCCCCTGATCATATGAAACTTATTTGAGCAATGTTATCCCAAGTTGATTCTCCTACCTTGAATACTTCTTTTAAAGAATGCTTTGCAGCCTTCACATGACCAGACCCCATAGTGGTATCCTGAAGCATAGTCACTGCAGACTGCACAGAAGTGGGCATCCCTTTTTGAGCCAGGATTATTTGCAATTGGGCTTGTACAGTCATTGCCATTAGTTTTTCTTTTTAATGTTTCTCTGATAGAAAATAAAAACATCTGTTACAAAAGAGGAAAAAATTAATCTACATTGCACAGGGTTTCATTATTTTCCATTGCCTTCTATTGTCTCTCTCTAGAGCCTCATTACTGAACACAGGGTTGTGTAAAACAGTTACGCATTTTTCTGATAAGGTTATTTAAAGCATATGGTCTGATTTCAGAGCTTTCAACGATGACACACTATAAAGTTTTTAAAAACTCAAGAGCATAGAATTAGGCTGCTGATGCATCACTCCCATGAACTCTGGAAAAATCATATGAAATGCTAATGGATCTTGACGAATTCTTGGGAATTCTTGGTACAAGTGCAGGAATTTGACTTTGGAAAGCTTCACATGGAAAATGCAAACTCAGACAGCTCGGACTAACATGATAAACATTACCACGAACAGAGCGGCAGTTACTTTGTACTGTTAGCAAGGCAAAATTCTAGATGGAGCAATACACATCTAGTCTCAAGTATTTCATCCTTCTAACAAGGCTTTATTTATTCAGTGAGATGCTGGAGAGAAATATCCTGAGATGTGAATCAAGTCGCAATGTTAGACAGTTTTCTCTTCAAAGTGACAACCCATGCTGATCACTCGAATGCTAAATAAAAGGAAGTCTGAATGACAAGAAGAATGGAGAAACACAATTAATAAAATACTTTCGTACACTCAAAAAATTCTTGCTCCATATAAATTAGTAAGATAAATGCATTCCTGAAGCACTGCAAATAGTTACAACTTACTGGAACTATTTTTAGTGACTGGATTAAAATTATAACAGGATAAAAACATGAAATAACAGCCAATTCCTGACATCAAGATCCTGTAAACAAAGAGCAAGAGGAAAGGAACTTAAGATTATCAGTAAACTGGTTTTTGGTTATAGAAAGTATATCCATCACGTACTTTTCCTCTGGATTTCATTTTCTGGGTGGTTTTAGCATGTCTTACTCTCATGGTCAATACAATTTCTAGTTACAAAAATAGTGTCCTGTGCAAACTCTCTGCAGCAGTTTGAGAAAAGGAAAACTGTATAGTCAACATATAGGCTGAGCACAGAGGCAGAAGTTAGAAACGGTAGAATTTTCCTCATCCCACCTTTCAGCAGGATTAGGGAGGAGATGAAATATCAGTTTGTATAAGACAGCAGGTAGTACCTTTTATGACTTCTAAAGAACAAGGGTACACTGCCAGGGCAGAAGAAACCTGTTCACCAACAAGAGTAAGTTTAAAGAGAACAGTAGAAACATGCTGAAAGAGCTGTCAAAGAGGCTTTAACTAACATATTAAAAGTAGACCTTGTGCTGGTTTCGTGGCAGAAGGTAAGGACAGACACACCCACATGCCAACTAAAAATCATCAAGTTTATAAGTATTTGAGGAGAACGTGCTCAAATTTCCTAGTAGAACACTTGGAGAGAAAAAAAACAACGATGGTTCTTTGAGCAAATTTCAAACCAGAAAAATTAAGGTATTTGTTGTACAATTAAGTCACCACAAGCTTTTTAAAAAATGTTAATTCATTAAGATATTGCAAGGCGTAAGGGTGTTTAGATGTTCGGCAAGCCTGGTGTTTGATTACGCACAGAGCCCCATAAAAGGATTGCTGAATCACTACATTATTTCCCCTTCTACCATGCTGGGGACAACAGTGGGGGAGAACTCTCCCTTAGAATAAAGGGACTGTTTTACATACATCTAGCACTCTGCTAACACGAGGAGGAAAAGCATCAATCACTATTCCCCCCTGTTTCTCTGTATCTGGAAGGAATAGTAACTTGGCATTTCCCTTCAGTAGAAGAGGTATGTTTTTAAGCTCTACTTGAAAATCATGATCCAATTGTGAGGGTCAGAAGAGAACCAAAATCAGCCAGAGAGCATCTCACTGACTGACTGATACACTGTAGATAGACAGTGATGTTCATTGCCCTCAGTAAAGTACTAAGATGCTATGGATGAAAAAAAAGAAAAAGCACACACGGTAACGTCTCACTGAGGAGTGTTGTTTTTTACCTTACAGTAATGACAACTATTTTAAAAAAACAGGTTTGTTTTTTTCTCTGCTTAAAAGTTTAATGACAGTGACCCTGCACATACACAAGCTGCATGACTTGTGCAGACTGTGGCAAACAGCTTGCACACGGAGCGACAATCTGGAACAAATTCCTCCCGCAGGCATCAAATCTGCTTGTCTGTGATAGCTGCAGCGGTGCAGCAGGAGGTTCAAACCCAATCATTTTGTTATTGTTGTCTTTAAAGACAACAGAACTAGGAAGCAGTCGAGAGCTGTTACGCTACACGTTCCTCAGCCTGAGAGCCTTCTGATTAGAGAGCAGATCGACACAAACAGCAAACCAGAGGCAGCAGCCCCACACGTGGCTAGAGACCACCTTGCAGCACTCTTGGGACTGGTGCACTCCAGCATGTTCAGCAGATGAAGGAGCTGCCAGGTCCTCCAGAAGAACTGGCGGTAGCTGTCAGGATGCCCGCAAAGCTCCTGCACCAAAGGATGCAGGAAAATGGGGGATGTACCCTGACTGCTAACGAAGAATCACAGGGACAAAGTTTTATCGCTTTACATCTCCTAATACTCCTCTCTATTTTATGATCATGGTTTTTATATGAAGATACTATGTTTCCACAAAAAAATTTAACATTTTTTTGAAAGTAACAAGTCAGTGATTTCTTACTAGTCATCAACAGGAGGATTACCCTAAAGGAGATGGAATTAGCAAGACTGTTTAGGTTATTTAGTTTCTATCTTGTCTCCTAATTACCTCTAGCTTTGTCACAACAAATGTTTGATGCTCATGCTATATTTGGAAAACCTGAATCTAAATTTAACTTGTTATTAAAAATGAAAAAGGGTGGCAAGGATTTGACCTAGAAAGCAGCAAGATTTGCTCATGGCATTTGTTATCTATCAGGTGTTTTTAAAACCTAAATTACTATACATAAAAAAAAAAAATAGGAGAAAAAGAAAGCCAGAAAATTTTAAAAATAGATTAAGTCAGAAATTAATAGTCCAGATTTTATAGTTTCTTAAAACTCTTCACTCCCACAGTCCACTGGCTCATTTAGTGCCTGGAGATAATTCAATTCCGTATGAGTCTAAGATGTAAGATGAAGACAGCTCTTCCATTCTCTCGCAGAATGTGTGCCAGATGATGGGCAAAATATCAGCTGATAATACTTTTTTATATTCCTCAATTTCTAGAGACTCCCTCCACTGTAATGCCTGGAATTGTTAATATCACACAACTGTCAATATTTGTATGTCCAAAGCCCAGGTTCTGCTGTGCTCCAAACATTGCTTAATATGCTGAAAATCATGCTACAGATATCTCAAAATTAAAAGATCTATTTTTCCTTAATCTCTGTAATTATTCCATCATCAAATGGAGATGCCAACTCGCCACCTCAAAGAGCCTTGAAGATACACTTCAGAACAAGCACAATAAAAAAGTGTAGGAGAATAATGCAAATAATTATGGTTTCAGAACAGTGTTTAAGTAATGTATAAATATGATATTACTGCACAGTGAACAAGACCAAGTTACTAAAGAATTTCTAATAAAGGAAGCATTGCTAATCTCTGTACCCATAAACCTTCACTTTCACACTCTACCTGCAATTAGATAGAAGCACAAGGAAAATAATAGAAAAGAACAAATTAGGTTCCAGAGGCATTGCTCTAGCAATTTCACTAAAGTTTCCTAATACTTTTTAAAAAGTAATATATCTGTTCATTTTGAAAATAAACCTTTTGTTTCCGTAATTAACATCCTTTATTTAGGAGATGAAGACAGAAATCCATTTCAGACTACTTTTAAATATAATTACACTGTCACTTTCTTTTTCTCTTCATGTCATTTTAATACAAATGGAATGATCCTGCACCAACAAAATTTATGAGACTATTTCTATTGTCTTCACTAGGTACAGAATCAATAACACAAGTAAATATAGCAGAGTCTTTATCACCAAATTATTGTCATTTCATACAAAAACATGAAACTCTCAGAATTCACACCTATTTTTACATGGAATACAATTCATTTTTGTTGAACTGTTGGCACAAAGTAACATTGCATTGTACAACATTTGCATTTAACAAAGTTAAATATATTTCTTCTGTACTTGTATAATGAATGCATTTATGTGGAAAGGGAATGCTTAGAATTCAAGTTCCTTATTTTAAGCTGATCTACAAGGAGATATAAATTGCACAGTGATGAGCTTTGGCAAAGTGGACCGCATTAGTTTAGCTAATGTTAATGGAAATTTATACCCAGGGAAAATAAACTCCTCTCATGAGATTCTTGCCTTAATTTAATAGGTAAAATAAGATGTGTAAACAGGCCTAATATGTAGTAATGCTTTCTTAGTCATCTTTCAAAGAAAATCCCTTTTCTCAAACTACAATGCTCTTTAAAATTACTTACACTTTACAGCTCTAAGTCTCTCTCTTTCCCTCAAGCTATTCCTTTAAATTTCAATCCCAAGAACTCTTCCTTCAAGGTATAATCTACAAATCTATAGGGAACAATGACTGGGACACATGGCAATAAATATAATGTTCATGACATTAAGACCTCAACAAAGGTTTTATTTTCCTTTTTTAACAACTTCTCTATACAAAGGAGGCGTTACAATGCATCATACTGAGACAAATGAGTCACTGAGAAGGTCCAGCTACCAAGCAACACAGTAGTTACTAGCTTCTGAACAATAAAGATTATCCCTCAGTTTAGACTCCAGATTTTATTGCCTTCCCCTCTTTAAGACAGGCCATCACCAGCCACAAAAGCAATAGTCTGTATGACTCTACATAAATAGCAGAAGACTTATTTATTTGAACTCCAGTACGGTAGGTTTGACCTCCCTTCTGTCTGTGTAGAGAGCACACTGTAGAGTATTAGATAGGGTGCTCTTGCTCTTCAGTTATTCCAGCTGCTGTCCCATCATCTGGAGAGCTTCAAACACTAACCCACAGCAGCTTCCCAGGGCTGTTAAAGTTTTGAAACATTCACCAAAGCAGGAAGAGTTTGAATGTTAGCCCTATTCACATTAGTCCTGCCCGGGGAATTCTTCTATATGTAAGTGCTACCCAAACAGCCTCTCGCAATCCACACACCTACACGTAAAATAGATTTGCACTCCATAACTGCCTGCTACTCTCTGCTAACTCCAGATAGAGACTAGTCAGGTGGCCAGACTGAAAATCTGTGCAGTTTACAAGTCTGAAGTAAACGTAGATTCTCATGTCTTAGCCCTGTGCTCTCAACGTAAGGCCCACCTGTTGCGGAAGGAACGTGGGTAGTCTCAAAAATATCACAAAACCTTTATTAACAATTGAACTAAAACTGTTGCCAGGATGCACTATTTTTCATACTGACAATGACGGATGAACTTAAATAAGGAGCCCTATGAATAAACATACAGCTGCTAAAATGGGAACACCACCTTCCACACCCTGAGCTTTTATCCATCCAACAACTGTTGTGTCCGTGAATGGAGTGATTTCATCAGCTGATGATCTACACACTGCTTATGGCTTGTAATATGAGTAAATGTGCAGAGTGGGAATATGTTTTTGCCAATACAGTTTCTTTGCAGCTGAAAAAATTATCCCGTGCATCTGCTGTTCACACCTTCCTAAAGTCAGTTGAGAGCAGCAACAAAAAACTCTGTCAGAATTTCGCTAGCAGCATCCTTTTCACCATGATGCATGCTGCTGCATGACTGTTAACACTAAACCCAAAAAACATAGATAATATGTCTCTTGAATTCTAAGTTCATGAAAAGCATTCACAGCTATTAGATGCAGTAAAAAAAAAGGGAAAAAAAGTATTTCCAGATAAATTGGAATTCAAACAGTGTTGTATGAGAAAGAAAAATTAATGAACCCTTATTTCTTTGACTCGAAGGACTTAATTTGCCAGAGTAAAATTCAATTTAATTAGACAAAGTAGTCCCTAGCAGTCTTGAACTTCTGTTTATACAGTAAATATTTCTCACATCGAAGGCATTTGTAGTACTTTGTATTGGTGTATAGTTCCTAACAAGCTACTTAAAAGGAAATCCTACTTCAGAAGTTGCATTAAAAAAAAATAAAAAGAAAACCCAGTGCTGATTTGGGGTTTTGTAGAGGTTTTTTGGTTTGGTTTTGTTTTTCAGAGAGACGAACACACAGATGTCAAATGTAAAAAGAAAAGACTTAAAAGAACTAGAGAAATTGAAAATAATTTTCAGCAAAGTTTTAAAGAAATGAGTAGTACTGACCTGGTCACTGGTAGCACTGGCTCCATCGGTCTCGCTTCGCACCACGGACTCTTTGGCTGCTCTGCATAGAGAAGCGATGACTGACAGTGCAATGTCAGGGGGGAGAGATGGCCAGGAGCAGACCACAATGCATTGGGGCTTGATGTTTGCCTCACAGATGCACTCTCTGAATCACCAAAATTGCTGGTGATGCTGTAATTCATCACAGCAGGGCTGCAGAATGCCATCGCAGAATATTCATGTCTGTTTTCCATGTATGATGAGGGAATATAGACTGGACTGTGTTCTGCTGTCAGTGTGGACTGATTACAGCTGTAGGGAACTGGAGAGATGATACCAGTGGGTGAGTTTTTAATTTCTGTTTTATTGCATCCAATATCCTGAAGTGGCAGCAACTGAGAAAAGTCCTTGTGAGATGACGCACACAGGGACATTCTGAAGCAAGACTGAAGGCTGTTGTTTAAATATTCATCCTAAGATGTCAAAGCATGAAAAAAAGAAAAAAAATACATTAAAAAGTAAGAAAGTGCTGTATTGTCTTTTTTATAAAAAAGGAATCTGTAAAAGAGAAAATACAAAAATATCCTGTTAAAACAGATCATGTGTTAAATGTACTTCAACAGTCAATGTACGAATTTACTACCTTTAATAAAAAAGTTTTCTAGAACTTCCTTAAAAAAAAAGGCTGACACACATTGAACTCGGACTCCCTTAAAAAAAAATAAATACCCCAGTACTCCAAGTCTGTTGGATCTCAACAAAAGTAACTCATTACAACCATGGTAAAAATGCTCTATATCAGAGGTAAATTCACCCTCTGGTTCACAATCATGAAGTGTGTGCCCTGAGATATCAATTCTCTTTATAAAAACTCCCCATCTCCTGCTCCCACTATAGGTGTACTATTTCAGCCTTCCCTACACCAACACAAACACGCGACAGCAGATATTTTGAACGCACAAACACACACACACCCCCCTCTTTTACCTTCCAAAGACAGAACTCCACTGCACATCCCTCTCCACAGAGAAGGAGGACATGTAATGGATGTCAGTAAGCAAAGCAACTTCAACACTGAGAGACAGAAAATGCAGCTATGTCCAAAGTTGACAACACAGAACTCAAGCGTTTTCATAAGGTCCAGTTCCTGCCACTCTCTATCTCATCCTAAATACTCTCCATCCTTCCCCTCACCTGAATCAACTTTCAAAACAGAGACCTTAATTTTCCCCCAGTAAATACTCTTTGCCAGATTTAGGTATATCGAAATTATTTAAGGGAGAAAGAATTTTGAAAGAATAAAAAGGAAAAAAAAAGCCCACCAAAACTATCCTCCTAAGACATAACCCCTGTCCTGGAAGCATTACATTTAAAAGGGTTTTTTTTGTTGTTGGTTTTTTTTTTTTCAATTATTCGCTCTGGGTTTTATCTGCAATTCATTCCAGCTTTGAAGACAGACATGCAGCCCTTTTACAGCTCGCAATCCAAAATCATTCTGTTTCCAAAACAGCAAGTTCAAGCCCCCAGAACTGATACCGCAGTGCACTTTTATAAATGGTAATAAGATGAAAAATCACAGGATGATTAAAAAGTGTGGTCAAAATATTGATGATAAATATGCTTACCTTTTTTCACCTCATGTGACCATGAAGCAGGATGAGGAAGATTCAAACACAGGTTTGCTGAAGTACTAGCAATCTCCCTGTCTCCAAAATTCTCACCCAGATGGCATTTCTAGTATCCCATCTTGGGGCATTGAATTTTTCTCCTCTAGGGCCAGGACTGAGGGTCGAAGCACTAATAAAAATTGTAAGAAATACTGGTTTTTTATAAAATGGATAGTTTAGGGTCCATCCTTCCTTCTCATTTTGCACTCCATTGATGAAATTGAAGAAATAACCAGGAACTCATATAAATTATCTCAAGCACTTCAGTCCCAGCTGCTGTTTTTTCCTTTGTGGGAAACAGGAAAATGAGATATCTCAGCAGCTGTTGATGTCCAGCAGTTGTTGCACTGGAACTCGGATGCAGCCAAAGCAGGAGAATCTGGCCTCACTCCTCACACAATCTACACACTTTGTTTGCACCAGCCAGATGCTTCAGAGTGTCCCCTAACTGAAACCAAGCATCATTCAATTTTCACAGAAAAAAACACTGAAAATCTCAATGGTGCTTTCACTCCCAGATTATGGGGTGGGTAGCCCAAATAATTTTAATGCAGCAAAAGATGGAACTAAGAAATCTGTGTAGGTAAAGCTGCATACTATTTGTGATCTGAGAGCCTACACATATTCAAGGCGTGCGTTGACACTCTTCAAGGAGCATCTGGGATGTCCAACAAGAGCTGACTGTGCTAACTGCTTCCCTCTGCTTCCCTGCAAAGGGCCTACAGTGCAAAGTAACCCCAAACCCTTCAGAGAGAAGGACCTGAAAGTCATGACAACATCTCTGTCCTAGTCAGCTCGAGACGTTCTGGTAGGATGTTTTGATAGTTTTTGCAAGAGGCAACTAGTTGTGTAGTTTCCCTCAGACGTGGAAAATATATGCATGTAGGTTGTAGAAGCAGAGAGAACAGAGCTGATACGACGCAATTTCATGAACTGAAATCAGTTGAGCTTTAAGTCATGTTTTTCTGGAGAGGTAATCTAGTAGAGTGGTATGTGGGACAACTGCCTATTTAGCAGCAGGACATATCCTCTCCAAAGGGCAACAAACAGTACTTAGAAACGCACACAGAAATTACTAGAAGCAAGAGTGAAGTTCACTTTAGAGGGAGGAGTGCATGCAAGTACGAAAAGGCAGTACAACCTTCCTCAAAACCAGGCTGCTCATGACTTATTGACAGAAGAAGGGACTCTGGGTTCCAGGAGGTTAAAGAAAACTATACTCATGACCTTCATCAGACTGGAATAGTGAAAAAATAACAGCGTTGGCTTAAGATAATTAACTTGGGTCATTGCAATAGTTTAGCCACAGTAGACTATGGATCTACATTAGATCACATTGTTCACATTTCCTTATATCTAGAAAATCTAGAACGAGAAGCTCACATCGTCACAAATAAAGTGAAGCTTCTGAAATTATCCAGTATTGTTCAGAAGGCCCTGAAAACTGACTGCTGGACTGTGAACTTAAAGCAGCGCTGCAGATTCTGGGAACCAGATCCTAAGATTTAACACTAGAGAGAACAAACTCCACTAACATCAATACTTCAGAAGGAAGCATGACAACATTTAAGACAGAGATTACCGTAAGCAGGGCAACAGGGTAAAAAATTTGTTCCATCCTGGTATAATGTCCTCATCTCTTAAACACCATTCATTAAATAGAAATGGACTGCATAAAGCAAACTCCCATTCCAACGTCTCCTCCTTCTCTGAAGAAAGATTTTTAAAAGCAAGATTCAATTTTAAAGTACATTATTTAGATCTAATGTATCAGCACTGCACTAGATTTGTACCAGACACAGAAATAAAACATGTATCTGTTATAGTATTTATACTATAGTCTTCCAGGAGACTGCAATTGTTTCAACCCATCCAAGTCAGCGTAGCTTAGCAAGATACTCAACAGCTGAAATGTCATCATTAAGTAAATAGCCATTCTGTCTGATTCCTTAAGTACACTCACCATTCACAGATCTAAGTCACTAAGGGCAGGGTTCACATCTGGCATAAGAGAAAATAATTCCATTGGCTCCAGTACACAGAGGATGACACTGCTATCCATGAGGTTGTAGGAACAAAAATACGATGTTATCAATGTTCTTCACCAAAAAAAAAAAAAAGTTTCTGGTCTTTAAACAGCTCTACATACTGAGCTCGCTGTATCTTGAAAATTACCATGCAAGATACACCAGATCAGTCACAAGAACTGGTTTAGATGTCATAGTCAAATAGATACATGGGTAAATAATTAAGCCATCTGACCTATTTGAACAAACTCAAAAGCCAGTTATTGCACATTACCTACATCAAGTATCTTTTTAAAAGCCTTATGTGAAATAAATGATTTTTTTTTTTTCAGTTTCAGAAAGGGGAAAAGATAGGTAGGGAGGGCAGACTGCCATGTTTTAGAGCCTGCTTGGAAACATAATACAATAGCTTTTCCCAGAAAACTGCAACCGTCTGCAAAAAGCAATAGATCGATGGATGTTCTCAGGCACCATTCCACTAGCATACACTACAACATGCTTGGAATTTTTGAGCGTGTGTATTTTGCAATAGAGAATTAAGATGACCTTTTTCTCTGCTAGGCTTAAATTGAAGTGTAATCACCCTTCCTTTCATTTGAATAGAGGTGATTCAGCAAGCATGTATTCCACCACACCACAGCCTAAGCGCCTCAGTCACCTTGCAAAGCATTCAATTAATATTTTGCTAAGTACAACTTTACACAACTCAATACAGCAATAAACAATAATTTTCTCAAATACTGATCATTACAGGAAAGCCATTCCTGATGCACAAAACGGCACTTGTGCTTCAAGTTTTGTGAAAAACTTATTACTTATTAAACGCAGTGCTGCCAGATACTGCCAACAGAAGGCATGTAAGTAAATAAGTTTATTATTACCTGAGAAGGATTAGATGCAACAAACAGGAGACGGACAGGGAAGCAAAATGAAAATAAAGCTATCTGTCCAGACCTCAGATGTTGTACTTTTTCTTGAAAAATTAATAGGCTGTTTTCAATGAGATCAAGACCTCCTCTGAAGAAAACATTGCAAATTAAAAGCACGCAAGCGAAACAAGACTCTCTTTAGCCTATCTTAGCCTTTATGTTACTGAGGACACTGAGAACTTCCAGGTTATTCTAGACATTCACAACTATATCTCACAGCTCAATGCATATGACATACACGGAGGCACGAAGGGAACTGGGTTTGTTCCTCCAGAGGAACATAAGACTACAGGAGGGTCTAACTGCAGTCTTTTACTCCCTGGAGTTACAAAGACAACAAAGCCATACTTTTCACTAAAATGATTACAGACACAAGTCAGTGCGAGGGAAGTTCCAGTTGGGCATATGAAAAAATTCTCCACCGTGAGAATGAAATACAGGAACAGGATACCCAGAAAGGCTGTGAGATCTCCATCTTTGGAGATATTAAAAAAGCTTGACTGAAAAAGGCCTTGAGCAACCTGATCTCACTTTAAGTGAGATGCTGGATTAGTCCTCTCCAGATGTTCCTTCCCATCAGAACTTTTTTATGGTTGTGTTCATCCACTACTAGAGGCATTCAGAGCTGGGGAAACTCCATTTTACCTGAGCTGGAAAGAGTGAAGCATATCAAAGGACGACTAGTTACCCTGGACACTGGCCACATTGTCAACTCTATTCAAGAAGGTAAGAGCTGTGGGTGTTGTCCAAAGACAACCAGCATGTAACACTTCATGGTACTTGAAAACAGCTGTCTCACATATACTGCAATGGGATTATGCAGAAGGTATGCAGACAATTGGAAAAGATTTTCTTTCAGATCTCAACTCAAACTAGAGTTAAGATTGACTACAGAAGCTTTTAGCCTTTCAATTTTTTAGACCCTTAAAATGTTACCAGACTTCAGAATGGATTGAGGTTTTCTATGGTTTGCATTTCTGCCATACATTTCATAGACTTAAGGATCCAAAGACCAGAAACAGAGAGCCATTGTCCTGCTCAAGAATACAAATGGAGAGATTTCAGCTCCTCTACTCTCCATGTCATTACTTCAAAGTAAAGTATGGATACTTAATATATATTCCATCGAAAAGGATATTTGATTTTCAGTATGAAATTTTTATCATGTTCTATTAGAAAAGAAACACCTATTAAAACTATTACACTAGTAGCAATTACAAGGATCTCTCAGAAGATTTTGTAATCACGCTTCCGTCCATGGCAGTACCATGGCAGAAGCCAGTACACAGAATATTACTCTTGTTCAATAAGAACTTTATTATTAAAAGAAAGCATCTCTGATGCAAGGAAGGGTGGAGAATGGTACAGGCTGGCCTACACCCGAGACTCAGATTTTCATGGAACTGGGATGTGCATCTGTATCCAGGATCTCTGCAGCACGCTTGGGTCTTTCAGCACACGCTAACTAATTAAGCTAATTCTTAAGAAGTTAATACTGAGAAGTTAATTCTTGGTTTGATGATCAGAACACAGCTCTCTGCCAACAGCAGGGAGTACACTGGTTGCTTGGATCCAGGAGGAATTAATTCCTTCAACCACCATTTCTCCCTTAATGACAGTGCCCTAGAACATGTGTATAGGAGCCTTCTTCCACCTCATTAAACTTCTACTCATCAGAAAAGCCCTTATTGAGGGACATCTTTAATCTGTATGACTCTGCTGAGAAACAAAGTGCCATGCTTGATCATCTGGCATCAAAAAGGGCAAATATATATGGATAAATAGCCTCATTTTTCCCAGTAGGACTTTTACACAACTTGGAGGGTTACTGAATAACTGTCTCTTAGGTATTGGTGTGGTAAAGACATGAGCTGGCACAGGGGCTGGGATTCTTTGACTCAAGTTAAGTTATTTCTGTTTACTCATAACAATTCAGCATCTTCTGTATTGGAAATAAACAAACTGGGGACTGAAAACACCACTGCATTTATTCCCTGTTCCCACAGCAGTTTCTCTACACAAGTTTTTCAGTATGTACAGCAGGCACACACAGAGCAGTGCCAGCAGCGATGCACTCATGCCAGACAGAAATTTAAGAGCGAAAAAGGAGAGGAATAAAGTCAATATGTGAAGAAAAACAAGTAAATCAGGCAATAGGGATACAGCAGGAATTGAAATTTCCTATTCTTCCAGGGAGAGACTGTCTTGAGAGATTTTCCCTGGCAGCAGCTATCCATCACTAGGTATAAAAACCTGTGATGAGATTAAGAGCCCTTTGGCCAGCGGACGATAGAGTAAGGTCATAACTGCCCCTAAAACCTAGACCCCCTGGCAATCTATAGGCAACAAGATTAGGTAGGTGGCTAGACAAACAGGACATATCCTCAGATGACATGAACTAATTTATTTCTGCAGCACATGCTGTACCACCTGAGGACCTGACCTGCCATAGCTCCAAAACACGGGGCGGCAGTTTCTGTTTGGCATGTGTGTCAGTGAATGCAGGATTTAATTTTTCCTGGCTAAGCAGAACATGATGCATTGGCTGTTCCCTTGAGCATGGCCTGCCTCAGGCTCCTCAAATGACCTCTTGCTTTATGAGGCTGAGAAGCAACAATGACAATCATAGCTGTCTTTGGCATAAGAAAACCTTCCCTGCGAACATACTGTCAGGGAATAATTTTTTTCACATCTAGCTGACCTGAAGAGTAGAGAAAAAAACACCAGTCTTTTTCCTGTCAGGCCAATGTGCAATATCCCCTTTTCCACTCTCTCCTCCCTCAAACAAAACGATCTTATTTACTGTCATTTTTTTCCAGACAGCCTCTTTACTGTGGAAATTATTATTTATGTAGGATTAATTTACACAGTGAAAGAGACCATTTCACTAGTGGTCTTATTAAGAAATGAGCCCAAAGGCTCTTCAACTAACAGCAGTTGCCAGCATTGTTTTCAAGACAACCCATTGCATCTGGCCAAGAAAAACGTGCCGCATACAAGATGCCTTTTCCATCACTGCCACTCAGAAAGCCACTAAAGCTGTGGAGTTGAGTTGTGCCTTGTGGGAGGCATGAAGGGACTTACTTCATGTGTGACTACAACAGCAAGGAGTGTCCAGTTTGAATGCTGCTCTACTCAGTATCCAAAAAAACACACTTCATAAATATGTGGCTGCCTTACCTTTTACTGTGCAAAGCAAACGTCTGTATTTTTAGTCCTAAAATTCTAGCTGCTTTTCTGATTTTAGCTGTAAGTCAACATGTCTCCTTATTGGAATTTATGTAAAATACTCTTTCACTTCTATTCATCTTGTTATGCATCATCACACTAACAGAAAATTCAAGACTAAATATTTTTGTCCCTCTGATTTTATTCTAACTTCTATTTTTTTTAAGTTTTTGCAATGTAGTTATTTGATACTAAATTTCGGTGACTTAAAAGGCTTACAACTGCCTGACAAATGAGCAATTAAATTATGCCATAACTTTTCCATCATCATCACTAATTCACTGAGATAACACAGAAACCAAGGTATTTCTTATTCTTGACTTTCAAGCTATTCACTGTTATAATGTTGCATGAAATCACAGATCAGATGTGTTTAACACCATCCCTAGGTAACAAAATTTTGTATGTATATTTTAGACCCTTAAAAAAAAACAAAAAAGCTGTTCTAGATTTGTCTCACCATTAATCTGGACATGAAAACATGCCTTTTACTCTGAGTAAAATCTTATCTCAACTGAGTGAGTCAGGATTTTGTTGTTGATTCACATAGGTAAACATTTGTCTCACAAATTAATTAAGACAAAACTCGAATGTCCCCCTAGTCTTATTAAAAAATGAAATCTGAGAAATTATCCTGGGATTTCTGTTCTCTGAGCTTCATATTCCCTGTGTCTGGAGGAATGGATCAGCAAACTGTTCTATGTGAATATTTCTTCCTCCTAGCAAAACCATGTTGCAGATAACTGAAGAGAGCACAATAACATAGTGGATATAAAATCTGTTCAGCTGCCTGAATCGCCATCTCTTTTCACTGTAAATGATTTGCTACTTGCCCCTTTAAGTCAATATTCAAGAGCTAAACCTAAGTGTATTTAAAGAGATCACACACTAACACGGCTTTACATTGGGCTTAATAGCTTTAATCCATTATTTATCAGAATATCATCACAGACACAGTGGCTGACTCTTATTAAAGGTAATTTGGAAATTGCAACATTTTAAGATCATCTCTAAAACTATTGGTATTTTATTCCTGTGATATTTTAAGTTTATCATGTTACCAACAAAAAGAAAAAAATCACTGGGATATAAAAAAATTTTTGTCATTTTACTTTCTCCAGCAATACTTGAAGCTCTGTTAACTGATTCTCGTAATTTACAGCACTTAAAGAGACCAGCTGTAGAGAAACCTCAGATTTAGTCCATCCCTTGAGACCTAAGATTTTTATTTTTATTTCTCCTTTGAAAGTCCAAGGAAGCTGACAGTTACCAGTCTGAGAATGGAGACATTACAGCTGTCTTCCTCTAACACTGTGTTACAGTCACTGTGTCTGCAAAATGTAAGTTACATCTTACTTCAAAAGATACAGGAAAGTTAAGAAAGGAAAGCAAAAAGGAAGGTAGCAATAGAGGGGTGATTCTATTTTAAACTTTGTTCAGAGATGTAAAGAGGAATTTTGATAAAGTTCTGAAACAGCAAATAAAGATTCTAAAGTTTTTAACCAGAAATACAAAATGTACTTGTTGCTTCAGTAAAGGCATCATACTTTGGTCTTAGATTTCTCTCCCTCTTGGGGGGGACAACAGATGAGCCAGGAATTTCAAGGATACAGATGAGGAAACAGATTGCTGGTAATACTCAGTCAAATGCTAAACGACTTTATGTTCAAAAGCAGTCTCTCATGCAACTCATAACCATATCAAAACTTTCTCTGCACATAAATTGTAATTGTGCATCATTCTCCATTTGATAAGGCTATAGCCTTTTGGAAAAAAAAAGAAAAATAAGCACATTTCCAGCCATTCCAGGGACAAAATTGCATTATTTGCTATTTATCCCATCCTCTCTCCAGATTCAAATTCATTTTCTCTAATAAAACTTCAGTTACAAAACCTCCAAGATAGAGGTTGATTCTTGTCATTGCTAGCCAAAAGTCTTTACTAGTGTTCACGCAGAGGTTCTGATGGGTTTGATGAAGATTTACACGTATTGTCCAATGCTTAGTTATTGTTAAATATACCTTTTAACTTTGCTAAAAGCAAAGTTAAGAAACAAGATTGTATCTTCTTGTCTAATTAGGAAGATCCTTTTCAAAACTGAAGTCCTCATTAAAAAAATATAAATCTCTATCACTGACTTCAATATAGGAAAACTACTTAGGTAGATATAGCAATAGTAAGAACAAAACCTGAAACATTCATCAGTATGGGACACGGAATTTGATAAGCCTGATCAAAACTTCAGTTGAGTCAATGAGGAAACTTCCAATAACTCCAATTTGCCTTGGATCAGGTCCTAAAAAATACTGTGATGCTAAGAGGTGGCTTTTACCTTTTATTAGCATATTCATTTGTGCATTTTTCCAAAATCCTTAAAAAAACCCCAACCCCCTAATATATGTATGTTCAAAATACTCTTTGCTTTTAGTGCAGCAATTGTATTCTAATTAGATTTTTTAAGCCAAAATCCTAAAATGCAGCAAACTTCCACAATTTTCCCCGACTCCTCAAAGAATTTTAAAAACACAAACCTGTTGAAAGATCATTTAATCTGCATACACTGTTAGACTTCAAGAACAAATGTGCACTGGAACCAAAACAAAAACTCTCAATAATTTAACTATCCCATTTCACTTAGGTTATCGTGCATAAATCCAGAGGGTATCAATTGCAGAGCTCTGGCAACATTTAAAATAATAAATATTTCATTCAATATAGCACGTACCTGATTGACACTGAATAGGATTTCTGCTCTTTATAAACGGTCTGACAGCATTATATGTCAGCAAGGTTTTCACATAGCAATTCTGGATTTGTTTTCCTTCTTTCCTTTATCTCTGATTCTAAAGCAGCTGTGCCCACCACCACTTAGTCATCAGTTCTCAAATATGAATCTTTTCAAAGCAATGTGATGCTCATCAGTGCAAGATTACACAGATACTATCAGTGTTTCCTTTCCCTGTGAAGGCAAGACCTAAACAGAAGTTCCTCCTCCTCCTTTCTGACATAACAAGCTTCTGAATTTGTCGTTCACTGCAGTTAAAGCTCTTACATGACTGAATCATTTTATAAGCCAAGCATATTTAGCACAGAAACATGAATGATTAACTAACCAGAAATTCTGGAAGCAAATACTGAGATTATGAAAAGCTAAATCAAACTTTTTACATCTTTGTCGCAGGAAAACCTGAAACATAATTAACATTTGCTCTGAACTAGCAATGTACTGATCTTACAACATTTTGGGTAACATAATTAATGAACTACTTTGGCATTGTTTTTAAACACCAGATGCATAAACACAGACAAGGAGGGCGTTTTGGTTTTGCTTTTGTTTTAGTGTTAACTGCATACTTTTTCAAACAAAGGAAATTAACTGGAAGCCATTTAAGGCAATACTGAGTTAACATTTACTTAAAAAAAACCAAAACACAACTGAAGACATGCAGCAAGGTCCAGTTCTCAACTATACATTGGGATTGCTTTACAAATGCTTGATTAGTTGTATAGCATTAAACTCATTTAATGCAGGGAAGCTGACATGCTGCTAAATTTTCTTGGATAAAGCCTCATGTAAGTCATTCTTGCATTTCAGACCCCAAAAATCTCCAAGTCTACACAACCTGCTGAAATATCCTGAGTTAGGAGATTCGACTGTCGTCAACATGTGCAGCTGGAATAGTCCTCTCCCCTTTGCTATCAACAGCTTCTCTGCAAGCACAGCCAGGACCAAGCCAAGGTACTGTTACCATCCAGTCAGTCAGCCATTCCTACAACAGATTTATGATAATACAATTTTTCTCAGCATCAGATCTGCCATTTTACATTGTTTCTATATTCTTTGCCTTGAGCCTCCTCATCTCCTCTTATTACTATTTCGCAGGTCCAAACATAGCTGCTTTTGATCTGAAATTCCTTTTGTTTTAACAGATAAAACCTTTTGTAAGCTACAGGGGATTTAAATTCTTATTGCAAACACTTTTTGATGATAAGATCTTATACAGAATCAGACCTCTGTCTATTGAATCCTATTTTTGCCTGTGGTAACCCTATACCACTGTTTAAGGGCAAGATCATGTTCCCTACCATCCTCAATACTAGTGGGATAAGAATGCAAAGGTTTACTGCTAAATACTACAGAAGTGCATCTTTAATTGTTCACACATGTAAGGGCTGCCTTCTCCTCACATCCTGTATAGCCCCTAAATCATCAGCACCAGGCCCTGATCCTGCAAGTCCCTTTACTCTAAATATGTGACCCTTGACAACACTCCCCTCTATATTTAGCAGCTGTTCTCCTGCTCCTTTCTCAAGACAGCAACAGAGACGCTACTGCTAAAGGGCTCCTTATTTTTCACAAATTAATGGCAAAAATTCTCAAAACCAGGAGGGACAGAAGGGGTGCTACTCAGTTGTCAGCAGAAGTTAGACTTGTGAGAATATCAGTGGGGTCAAGAGATCCTTATGGGTATCTTCTTCCCTTCAAATCCAGGGGAAGTCAACTAGTAAAACAGACACCTGCCTTTTTTTTTTTTTGGTAAATTAACCAGAAACTACAGCAGTGCCTGTTATCAGTCACATTACAGTACACTGGGTTTTTGCAGAAGAAAGTTGTTCTGTATTTGACTTCCTTCAATAACTTCAAGATGTTTTACCACAGGCATATCTAAGAGCTAAGATACATGTTCTTCCTGGCAGAACTTGGCTAAGATTAGAACAATACATGTGCACCTCTGTAGGAGTGTCCACAAAACATAGATCTAAGAGTGGAAAAGGGAACAAGGACTACATGTATCACATAAGCATTCGGAGCAACATTAAGTAAGTTACCTGTGAACTGTACTTTTCTTTCAGATCTTCTCTCAGTTGGAAGCCACAGCTATTTTGGGCAATCTATAAACAAAAACCTTCAATTAAGGCAAATTAAGATTGTATTAAGGATTTTATGTGTTAGATAACCAGATGGAATAAAGAGTCACTAGATAAACAATCATGAATAGGCGGCAGTAGACAAAGAAAAATAAGTCAAGTTCTTTTCTCTCTCTTTTGTATATATAATGTATATTAATTTTGTCTGAAACAATACAAAATTAGAAGGCCTTTAATTAACGTATTTTCCTCAAAGGTTTTTTTTTTGGAGGTGAGTATCAAGACAGGAGTTTCCATGCATGGAAAGAGATGATTAAACTGAGCTACAGCAGTTTGTAACTGGAGCAGCACCTATCTAGCAGACATGTGGGGCAGCCATGAGGAGCCTGGAGACAATACACAAGGCAAAAATAATCTAAATCAGATGTAGCTCAGGATGTAGCTCCCCTGTGTGTACAAGTGCATGAAGTAGAATATATTAGTGCCGACAGATTCAAAAACCAGTTCCTTTAGACAAAGGTGCTGTAGTGAATAAGCTGGGTAAATTTACCTACTTGACAACCCAGGCCCCTCACTGATGAATGGATAAATTTCACCATGTCCCAGACACTATGAGTTATTTACATCACTATCACCTAGAATTATCCAAGGCTGAGCAGCTCCTGGGACCACAGGATTCACCATGCCATCTGTATGGTGTATTTTCTGTCTGTATACACCCCAAGTAAAGCACCAAGTTTTCTTCTCAGCATTCCCACTATATTTAGCACCCCAGGTCTCACAGTCATGACTTGGCTTTCTAGGAAATTCACGCTATATAAGCAATTTGAAGAGTGGTTTTACTTGAGGATTCATCTAACAAAAAACCTTTCTACTACCTCCCACAAGTTTTAAAGGTGTTACAGTAAGAGGAACACAATGAAGGAGAAGTGAAGAAAAAGGGCCAGAACAGAACTGCAGAGGGAATCTTTTAGGACAATGTTAATTCATGGTTACATGTTCTTGCATGCTTATTATTAAATTGCTGTGGCAATCTCCTTAAGGACACCTGCTGATAGCTGTAAAAAAAAAAAAAAAAGCCTACAAAATTTCACTGCAGTATCTTACATACCCATAAAAAGAAGTAAACTTCAAGGAAAAGAAGAATGCAATATTAAATTTGCAGAAATAAATACCACAATAATGTCCAAGAAGAATCTGAAGGAAACTACTTGTCCCTGTATTGCCTTGAGTGAAGGTATATTCTTCTCATCACCTGTGTCTAGTGAGCGAATACATTGCTTTGTTACCACAGCTTCCATGCCAGAACCATACACTTAATCCCTAAGTATTGCCAAAAGATGTGAAAAACTACCAGCTTTAAATACAGCCACCTGGTTCATAGCACCTCCAAATCTGATAAAAGATTTCAGCCACCATACCAGCCCCTCTCCTTGAGACTCCTAGCTTCAAGCTGAGTGGGGACATGTCTGGGTGCTGCAATACATTTACATCTCATCTAATGCTAGTTCAGGTTCTGAAGTTCAGCTGTAGTGATAAGCAGCTCTGCCATTGCACTAGGGAGAAACCAATAAATATATGGAGTCCACACTGCTAAGGATTCATTCTTGATTACGGTCCAAGGAATCCCTATCCTTCCATTTTTATCCAGGTCTCTTATCTAGTAGGCTGGAACTGTAAAAAAAAAAACCCCACATTTCTAGTAAACTCATCCTTTAGAGAGAGAGAAGAAAAAAAACCCAGAACTGAAGTTTTAAATCTTAATTATTGCAGCATGTATTAGGATTCAAGATTGCTGTAGTATTTTATCCCTTTTTTCAATTTGTTACAGTCCTGGCAGCAGAAAACTGAAGTCAAAGGCCAGAAGTCACTGATTGAGCCTTATTTCTCCATCCCCTCTGCTTCCAAAGAAGTTGGCCTTTAGAGGTGGCAGAAGCAAAGTCGTTTCTATAACATGATCTCCTTCTTGCCAATACACAACCATGGTCAGGTCACAGCGGAAGATTTTGTTTACTGCTGTCCTGAACAAAAATATCCATTTCATTCTTCCCCTTTTCACCTACCTCCTGTGCTCTCCAGGACCTCAACCTGCTGCTTTTTCCCCAAAGGAATTCCTTCCTATGCACTGTAGGGCTAAAGGTAATGTCTTAATTTCCCACCTACCCTACAGTTACAGGAGTCAAAACCCTCTTTTGTGGAGGGTCTAAGCAATTCTTCTTCATTTAATATAGTTACATTTAATCCATGATACAAGTTCAGAAAAAAAACGCCAAACAACTGAACCATATAATCATTACACTGTAGGAGCCCTCAGAGAAGGCTGCTTGCCACAAAGGATCAGCAGAGAGGATTAACTACCTTACATATACTGAGCAGGTGATATAAAATGTGAGCCATACAATTACAGAAGATAACAACTGCTCTGAAGGATAAGACGGACATCATATACCTGTTTATTAGATCTGCTCAACCTAAGCTTGCAAATGATGTGCTGCCTCCTTTTTTTGTTATAATTTTACAAGGAAGTAGGCAATGGGAGGAGGAAGATAGAGAAGGCCTGCTAGCTCAAACCAATCACTAATGAAGTGCCTTTGGTATGGGGATGAAATGTAATTGATCACACCCACTGCTCTTCAAGAGTTTTTCAACAGACATCAAGAACAGCTGTCCTTAATCCAGGGTCTCTCTTACAATACAACTAATATACTCAAGCAAACTGAAATATATATTTCTTTCCTCAGCAGACAACCTGAATCTAACTAGCAAGGCAAAGTTCAACATGCAGAAGATAATGCCAGCGGAAGAACAAGAGAAGAGAGAGAGTTACAAAGCCACCAGAAGTGGCTGAAAGATTCCCAAAGTATTTACAACAATTGAAGCAACTCAGCTTTATTCTTTGACCAATGCAAACACTCAAAAAACAACTTGCCCTTCAAGGAGTCTGTTTAAAAAGAAATCAAACCACTACAAACACCACAGTGGTGAAAACTCCTGTTTCTCTTTTCAATGTCACCACAAAGTAGATTAAAATTATAAAAAAAATAAGAAAAAAGAAGAAGAAGGTTTCTGACTCAGACCTCATTTTGCAGCAAGCTTAGCTCAACTTCCTCTTCAAAAAAATAATCAGTCTTCAATGGCAGCAGCTACTGGCTGAGGTCAGATTGGGTCATCTCTTGTCTGATAGCTTACTGCGATCACCAGCAGCAATGTCTTTCCTCTGCCTTCCCAGGACCACGTGGTTCCTCCCTGTCCCTTGTGCTGGCTCTGAAGAGATCACTTCAACTTGGGAACTTTGATGAAAGCAACAGGAGAAGGTGGGAGACAGGGAGTTTCTTTTACTTTCTTTTTTTCATCTTACTGCTGGGCTAGTAGGATGAATCTACTCCTTGAGAGGTCAGATAGATGGTAAATCAAGAGAAAAGCAGGGCTGCACAGGCAGGAGTGGGGAAGGAAAGACTGCTCCTTTGCCTGACTGTAAACTATTAGATCAGATCAGTTCCTGCAAGGTGGACTTCTAGCTACAGCTGAGGCACTGACTGGAAAAAAATACAGGATAAAATTAGATTCAAGTCAGGCTACAGGTCCTGTATGCACCATTTTTCCCGCATCATCCCAAGGATGATGGAGGAGTCCACCTCCTGCCCAAACTCATTAAGAACTACCGGGTATTCCTCTTCCCCCTTGCTCCCCAAGCAAACCCTCCTTTGCCACCCAGGGAAGTAAAGCTACAAAAAGGATTCATCAAGAGAGCAGGATGACAGGCGGCAGCAGCAGCAGCCAGCATGAGGTGTCACAAAAACATCAGGTATTCATTGCTGGGGGGCTGAACTAGGTGACCTTTAAAGGTCCCTTCCAACCCAAATGATTCTATGACTCTATAAAGCTTGGAAGGACCTGTTGCCACACGGTGCTGTCGTTCTCCCACAGCATGCTCCTGCACTTACTCCAGTTTCACTCTACACCAGCCTCCTCCCACTTCTCAAACCACATCCCTTTCCTACCTTTCTAGACAGCTGATCCATGACATCCACTCTCACAAAAAGAAGTCCTCCTTCTAGTCCCATTGCCTCACAGCACAGGGAAGGGATCCAGATTAAAATCTATGTGGTGGGAAAAAATAAAAACCAATAAACAAAAAAGCCATCACTTTCTCAAGGAAACCAACAAATAGAAGAATTCTAAACTAAAACAGTTCTCCATAATAAATGCAATAATAAAATGTAAACATCATATTCAGTGGAGTCATGAAACAACAGTATCTTCTGTACACTGCTGTTTTACTGAGGAGTCTTAGATCTGAGACTGATGCAGAGATGGAACGTTTTGGAA
Source organism: Baryphthengus martii (assembly GCA_013396935.1). Taxonomy (NCBI): domain Eukaryota; kingdom Metazoa; phylum Chordata; class Aves; order Coraciiformes; family Momotidae; genus Baryphthengus; species Baryphthengus martii. Next base: position 56,760 of record VWZK01016157.1, read on the forward strand.
GGGGTTAAATTTCTGCAGTGGGGACATGACTTCTACATTCTCCCAGGAAAGCAGCTCCAGATTTTCAGCCAAGCTAACTCCTGAGGGATGGAGGACCTAGTATATATTACAAGACTCATCAGGTTTGTTTTTCATTCAGAATCATGAGAAATGCAGCCTATTAAATGCAAATAGGCTTTAAATGTAATAGAAGTTTAGAGAAAATCTGCTGCAAATGTATTAGCACAGAACATGTTGTTTTCACCTATTACCTTGCTAAAGCAAATGTAATAGGGGAAAGGGAAGTAGCAGAATCTGATTCGCTTGAACTTTTGAAAAAATAAACCTTCAAGGAAAAAAAAAAACAGCTATAATCTCAAAGAAGTCTGGCTATCCACTTGAGGGCATCAACATGGATAACCTGCGGGGTGACTAGCTGTGGTTTCACACTTGCTTTGTTGAACTCTGCCCTGTCTTGACTGATTTCTCAAAGCTGGTAGGACCAGACTCAGATTCCCTACCACAGTGGGGATAGCAATAGGGAAAGAGAGAGCAGCAGATAAGGAACAGGGCCACTACATTTTAAAAAATCACCTAGTGCTACATAACACATCAGCAGAACAAAATCCAGTCTTTGGAGTCATTTGTCTTCACTGCTTTATCCTTTCATCCAGAAGGAGTCTGTTTCTTATGCTTTAACATGTTAACTCAATAAGGTATGAGATCAGACAGTCAGGGGAGCTACATCTTTCAGCAGTCCTTCTGTATTCATTCCTGGAGCACAGTTCAGAGAGAGGGCTAAGTGGCTCAGTACAGCATTAGGAAGTTAAATAAAAAGATACACAGCACCTATGTGAAGCTCGTCCTGGTGAACTCAGTTGCAGTACTTCCAAATTACCATATACCTAGCATTTTATTCTAAATGCTCATTAAACAATTTTGCTGTGTTTATGGCCACCCTCTGTTCTAAGCCCCTGCTTTTATACTGTGTGATGTCTGCAATCATTTCTCTCTGACTATTTATTTGCAGAATACATATAAATGTCTGCTTCTCCGCTCAGGGTAGCAATCAATCAAAAGCTCTTTTTACTCTTCCACAAATATTCTGCACAAAAAGTTCCAAGCAATTTTTGTTTTTCTGTCAAGCTCATACTAGAAGCACTTCTCTTTTTAGTTGCCTCTCCTTGCTTACTTTTAAACACACTCACACCCACAAGCAGAAGCGAACTTCCCAGACTGTACTTGCATTCAGAGTGGTCTCAGAACTAGCTTCCCATGTTTCAATTACTGTTAAACAAAAGGGCACATCATTGTTCCAACTTTCAGCCAGAATGGAAAGCAACTAGCACACCCATCAGCTTCAAGGAGATTTTTACCCAGCCTTGAAGGATGTGAAAGTAAGAAGCAACAATGGTTAGTATTCAAAGGGCAACTTCCATCTAAAAGTCCAATAATGTAGAGTGCACTTGAAAGAATTAGAGCCTGGACACATAAAATCAGCACCCAAAATTGAGAGAAACCTGACATTTTAACCTTAATCTCATTCTGTCCGTTTCCTCATCTACAGGATGAAGGGCTGAGCTCTGAGAGATCCTCACATGAAACCAGGAGGCAGGAAGAAAGATAGGAAAGAACATTCACAAAATCCACAGGATGGCAAGCACTGAAAACAGCAGAGGCAGCAGTCATCTACTTCTGCAGCACCAGTAGCAATGTAATAAAAAGGGTGTTAGAGACTAGCAACGGTGGCTCTAGTTGAGTGCAAATACCATTCCTACTTACCTTTCAAAGCCATGGTATCTTGAATAGCCAAAAAATTCATGAACATTAGAGACATTTCACCAGTTAGTTTTCTATTTTGTCAATCTCTGACTGGGCAGCATTATGAAGAGATGTCTCAACAGAAGCCCGTGCCTGAACTCTATTGTTCGTAAAATAATGACTATATTCAATTATTCCATACACATAAAACCTTTGTGACACGCTAACTAAAGTCACCTGGCTAGTTTATCTCTTTTGAGAGATGTAAAGAAAAAAGTCAGAAGTGTGTATTTAAGAAGACACAATTAAATGAAAGAAGATACAAAAATGCATCCAGTCTAGAGCTAACAAGGAAATTGCCAGGAAGACAGTATGAGAGCTCACTGCCTGAAGAAGAATGTCAGAAATGGATTAGGGCAAGAAATATAAGCATAAAAGACACAATGATACACCAGTTTGCATTAGTTTTGTGTGATTCTGTACATGAACTAGAGAACGAAACTGTCATTACTTCTGTCTTTCCCCTCCCTAACTGCGGCATCCTCAAATTTATTCCAAAGTCTCTAGTTATACAGATGGGTTTTAAATTGTTCCTGGCAACATTTCAATCTAGTGGGCACTGAATACACTTAAAAGACCCCCAACCATTAATTGTCCAAACATATTTAGAATTTACCGCAGCTTCTTTTATGTTAGAATATAACTTTGGGCTTCTGCACAGCCCACCTCATTTCCCTACTTTACTGAAAAAGAATGATTCCATGCAATTGCAGAGCCCGCCACCAAGTAGAAGAAACCTTTAAATAATTCTCACAAGGGTGGTCCATGTGAGATGAGAAAAAAGGAAAAATTTTATCTTCCCAGCAAAGGCAAAAGGCATGCAAGGATATATACTTCATGACCTTTTGCCTCAGTTCCTCATCATATCTCTCATAGGATGACATTAGAGGAGCACCATCTAGCAAAGCTGAACTAGGATCAATATTTACAAGCACTCAGTTTTTTTGAGAAGTTAAACTTGAGCACACTAGGTCCTTTACCTACTGGAAGTACATATGCTCAAAATGGCTAAACTGAAAAACTAGGAGCTGTAAAGTTTTAACAGTGACAGTATTCAGGACAACTGAAGTAGATTTACTGAGAAGAAGGAGGTTGGAGAGAAGCTATTCTCTCTTATACTCTGCAACACATTTCACGTTATAGATCTGAAGAGCAGCTGCAGCTACCTGTATGTCTCTGACTAAGTCACAGTCACTCATATCCTGGGATCACAAATAAAATCTAGAAGTAACAGTAGTCTGTGTCCTGTTGCATGTTTACCATGCTGATTTCTACTTCAAGCAAACACTGTATCTGCTGGAAGATCACGGCATTTATCCAGTTGCTGAGATGCCAATATGAGAATGTTTATTCCATCTCTGCTTTGCCTCTGTGCTCGCTCCTGAAACTTCAGCACGTGCAAGAACCAGATCTTTCTTTGGCACTTGCTGAATTGCTGTTGCTGGGCAATGCATTAGTCACAAACCCAAACAAAAACCCACAGGAGGGCTAGTGTGCCTCAAGGAGAGACTCTTGTAGGCCAAAGCAGCAAACCTTCCTTTAAATGCTGTCTTTTGGTAGCCACCCCTCAAGGCTGTTGACTATTGTAGAAGTACCAGGAGGAATTGAGTGAATACTGCTGGTTAATTTGCTCTCCTCCAAATGTTAAACTGGATTTTTTTTTTAAAGTATATTCAGCACTGAACGAAGAGCCTGTAATTCTAGAGCAGACAAATTTCTATACAACGTATTTGAGACATTCATATTATTTCTGCCAATGCCTTTTTCAGTCTTGCAAAAGAGAGAAAGCCAGCACAATGAAGGATGCTTTTGTATAATTTGCATAGTTAGTTTCTGGTTGATATTTAAACTATTTCTTGCACACGCATTGTATAGTCTGCACCACTGGCCAGCAAATTGCATTCAGCATCTAATTTGTTAAATAGTTTCTTCTGTCAGGAGAATGTTCCCACTGTAATAGTGATATTTTATCCTGTCAAAAAAATTATCAGGCTGAAACATCTTAGTAAATACGTTCTAGTAACTACCCAATAACATCAAAAATTGAAGATGTACAAAGGCTACCAAATTACTCAGGAAACCTAAATTTTCAGGTAACAGAACTCATTTTCTGCTTGAATGAGTAATCAAGGAAATATCATTTTCTTTTATATTGATCATGGTATAAGGTACAGCCTAAGGATAGGAGCATAAAATGGTCTATTACATTTTCTTTATTAGTGTTAGAAAATCATTTTCAAAACTATTTCACTGCCTTTTTTCTGGGAAAGGTACCTCCTTTCTAGACATTTTTGTAACCTGTCTCCAAATTCTTATCTGTGTGAAACTGTCTCTGGTGGAAGGGCATAGTCTTTCTGAGAAGTTCTGTCCTTGCTGAAGTCAGTTGAAGTCTTGCCATTGAGTTCACCAGGGCCAGGATCTCTACTTCCATATGGGATTAAACTGTGGGAAAATTAGCACTCAAAATCCAGAATAATCCCAAGGCTTCATTGATGAGGCTTTACTTGGATTATGTGCCAAAAATAACCAAAAAAGAGGAAGCACAAACAGCTTATTCAGGTTCCCAACATCTAAATGTCCTAAAGCCATTTAGCTGAGCTCACTGAAGCAAATGAGATTTTATATTCACCATAAGAGGTTTTGATTTGAAGGCCTCTTGTAGACTACTTCTGTGCCTCAGAGAGACTAAAACCACCCCTGGGATGCTAGAGAGCAGCCTCAGCAGTGCCAACCATCTTCTTCCCCTTGACTGCACCCACTTGTCAAGATCCGCTCATGCTACAGGGTGAGTATCTTGAGAGCGGAGCATTGCTACGCCAACTCCATTCTTATTAGTAGATTAAACATGTCTATAAATACATCCCATGTTCCGGAATATGAGATAGTTAATCCAGAAATTACTTTCTAAAAGGTATTTACTTGCCACTTTATAAGTGATCTACTCTCTACAATTACCTGAAAGAAGGTTGTAGTGAGGTGGGGGTCAGTTTGCTCTCCCAAGTAACATGCGGTATGACAAAGAAGAAATGACCTCAAGTTGTGCCAGAGGAGGTTTAGGTTGGATATTACAAAAAAATTCTTCAGAGAAATGGTTGTAAAGCACCAAAACAGGCTGCCCAGGGAAGTGACTGAGTCACCATCCCTGGAGATATTTAATAGACATGTAGATGAGGTGCTGAGGGATATGGTTTAGTGGTGGATTTGGCTGTACTGGTTTAATGATGATGTTAGAGGTCTCTTTCAATCCAAATAATTCTATGATTCTATAATCCTAGAACATTCCACAGGGTTTGTAACTGCTAGGTTTCTCTCATGAAAAGCCTAAGGCATGTTCCTTAATACAAATGCATTTTCAGTGGACAAGAAGATAATAACTGTCAATAATAAGTGAGAAACTGCTCATAGTCAAATACTTCCTGGTTTTTCTTTCTTCTCCTTTTAATAAATTTGAAATTCTTCGGTACATTTGCAACTGCAGTAACTGGATGTTTTTCATCCAACAGGTCATGTTCCCAGAAGTATCACGAAGGGCAGTGAGGCAGAAATAAGCAAGATACTGAACATAGTATTTCTTACAATGAGAAAGAAAATTTTGCTCCTGAACACTTGGAACAACTTTGCATCTCGTACAACCATCATTATCCAGATGCATTTGAAGATGCGCCCAACTTAACAATAAGGCTGCTTGAAGCATAAAATTGAACATACCTATGTATATACACACACATATATGTACACATGCATGTATATTTTTTATTTGCTTTTACATATAGTTCAGTATATAATTCTGTGTACAGTTTGGCAAGACCAAAACAAAAGACATCCACCTAGGTGTTTCTCTGAGTTTTTGGATCATCAACTGGCTACTTGTGATGATTTATTCTTCTACCTTCTGTTCAGACACAATGGAGTGGGAGTCATGGAAATATGCGGATAAAGACGCAAAAAGAGGAAAGCTTCTTTTTGAATATTTCTTTTTTAACATCCAGCCTCCCAAAGGAAGGATGGTTCACCAGTTATATGATGGAAAGCTTACTGACCATATGTTCTTATGAAATTTGACATTCACTTGCTTTCACAACCCTGGATCAAAATAATCCAGTCACAAAAATACTAAAGAAGAAGTAAGAAATAGTTCTTATACTATGATTTATGTCAGTCTTCATCTCTCTACATTTCATAGGGAAAGAACCTGTTTTACCTTTATCTTAAAATGTCTACAATATTTTGAACATCTCCAGTCTCAATATAAATAAAGGCAATGGGACAGAGAGCTACTCTGTTTATTGAAAATAAGAACAAAGCTGGATGTAGAATCCAGTCTTACATGTTGATCACTTGAAACTAATGCCCATATTGTCTCAATTCTGATTTTACTTAACTATTTCCTGACATTCAGGTTTCTCTGATGCTAAAACCCCAACAGTTTGGGAGTTCTAATTCATTCTTTAAGTAACTTCAACAAGTTCCTCTACTTAACTAATGTTTACATCTGATACAACCAACACATTTCCATTAAAGCACATTATCTATGTAACATATTCTGCATATACAGCAAGATGTAGTGAACCAGTGAATGTGCTAACGTTCACATTTCACAGCAATGTGCTAACAACAGTAGTGGTATGAAAGCAATGATACTATTACTAGAATGTTTTTTAATGAAAGATCAAGATTGTTTTTAATTAAGCCTCTAAAAATTTTGTTCGTTCGTTTTTGTAAAACTCTGGATAAACCAACTCCTGGCTGCCTTTTAAAGGAACAATACAGTTCTTGTGACTCCTCTCTTACAAACAGTACTTTTCTTCTGCGGTGTATTGTGTCTCTCTTTGTGACAAAAATCATTCTTTCAGATTGCTGAAGAAGTCTTTTAAAAAATCCTTTAGCTACCATCATATGAATAGAGAGTCAACTTGTATTAGCTAGAGCACCCCAAAACTGTTTAATAAGCTTTTAAAGAGTCTCTTAAGAGACCTTAATCATTTGCTTTAATAGCAATACAGACTGCCTGGCTCTTTTTTTTCTTCATCTTGCTATTTCTTCAAGTGCTCTTTTGGCTGAGTGCAGCTCATTAGGGACTGCTTCCAGCATATGCTGTCTTCATCTCTCTCTATTTCATAGTCTGTGGAGACTTGGTCTGTTTTCAAACTGATCACCTTTCCAGATACTTCTTTTTCTCTGGTCTTCTAAAAACCTTCCACAATATTTAGGGTTCTGCTTTGATTTTTTTCTGCAAAATATATTTCATAAAGACAGCAAATAAAAGAGAAATGCCATTCAAATATTCTAATTGTGAACAGGGAGCTAAATGCCCTAAACTAGCGGCTTTGTGAGACACATCATTGGTGTAATTATTTCAATATGCAGTTTAAAGCGGAAAGAATCAGATGGGGCAAATGATTATCTAAATTTTGAGAAATATGTAGGTGCTAGAAGAAGCAGACATACCTACTGATTTGCTTGAAGCACCTATTCTCAAATGCAGACATCTTGTTCCAAGTGGTACAGATTTAGGTTAAAGTATTAGAATGGTATTGGCTGATCACTTTTCCTCACTGCTGTAACCTGAGTAACATTGTGCTCAGTTGTCTGACTTCAAAAAAGCTGCCTAAAATTTTCTGCCTTGGTGCCACTGTGCTAGCAATCTGCAGCAATGTCCTGTATCTGATCAGTAAAATAGGATTGTTGTACTTAATGTTCGGATTGTAAATTGAGCCTGCAGCTGTTGATTTGGCATCTTCCTTTCACTGAGTTATTCCTGAAGTTTCTCAGCGCCGTCATGAGTTTTGGGATTCTGAGAAATTTTTGGCATTCAAACAAACTTGTTGCCTTTCTCAGACTCCTTAAATCTCCTCTTGTATTTGTTCATCTGCTGTTCTGCACATTTATTCCCCACCACCACCTTTGGAAACCATACCCATACTACAAGAATTAATTTTACACAGCATGTGTTTTGAAAAATTTGAATTCCTCCTGATAATGTTGGACAACTCTTCCCTAAAACAAAGACAACCTGATGAACAGGTTCGAATGAAAGGGCAGGGTGACATCGTTGCTTCTCAACATATGTATTATTCTGAAGTACTTTCACACATGTATGAATTTACTGTTTTAGTAACAGTTAATGGCTTATATGACGCTTGGGAGGTAAAGTAGAATTGTTTCTAAGCACTGAAAATGTCCTAGTGCTCTAGCAATCTCTGAGGGTGAAAAGCAGTCTGTTCCTCTTATAAAACAGTAGGAAGCCCCAACTTTCCTCCATGATGAGGCTCACCAGGAAAATATTGCCAAAGACCTGCGTGAGACTCATGTAATGTGCTCCTTCTCTACTGTCAGATAAGATTACCAGATTCTTTTTTTTAACTCTACTGAACAGATTTTTCATCTGAAGTTTGCTTTAAGAAAACTTGCCTCAATATATGGAACATATTGTTGCCTTTTTAGCAGTACTTTGCAACCCAGTATTGTATCTGAAGTACTTGCAGATTAAAGCTACAGATTCCTGTACCCTGTAGGAAGGGTTTGTAGTTGAAAGGGGAATATATGTTTGTATTCTTTTATTTTAACTAATGAGTATTCATTAGATTAATAATCCAGTTCTCAATGTATTACATTTCTGCTCATCCAGTTCTTACACGGTTTCCCAGGGAAGCACAGCAACTGACATTAGACTACTGCAGCCTGGTAATACTGATTCACCACACAAAGATAGGAGGAATCAATCAGACTGGCTTTTGCACGTGAAATTGAAAATTTACACTGACTTTCCCTGAAGATTAGATATGCAATTTGTACTGGCAGAGATAGTCTGGTCTTGTTCATTGCACTGCTACGCTTTTTCCAAGAATGAAATAAGAAACCAGAGCTCTGTTAAACTAAACTCCCTCATCTTCAGCATCCAACACCTTTCTTCCATATGTGTCGCATAGAAAACATAACAGTAAACAGTGTTAAATTAATTTTGCCATTCTAGCCAAGATTACTAAGAAATCAGCTAATAGGCTCTATCTTCTAGAAATTTGCTTAGCGTTTTACTTCTGGTTTGAATCCCCTTGTCTTTAAGGGGATATTATCTCGAATTTTATGCAAAGAAATTGATGGTGTCTACTGTATCTATAGGAAATGTTCTCAAATCTTTAACGCCAAAGCACCACACTACAAATGGAAATAACTTTGATTCTATTTAATTATTCAGTTAAATCAAGGAAAGAGATGTCCCTAGGCATCAGGAATATAATCAGATGTTTCTTTATACTCTGTACAGCAGCAAAGGGAACAGAAAAGATGGAAGCAGGCAGAAGGGGCCTGAAATCAACAGAAGTACCAGATGTATTTACTCCTTATCTTCTCACAGACCCATGTGTAACACCCCAGAAGAAATGGATCTATGTAATTGGATACAGCCTCAAAGAAAGTTGTAGGCAAGCAAAAAGAGAAGTCATGAACAGCAAAGAAAAAAACCACTAAAGGGAAAAATGTGAAAGGAAAGTGTAACAGAGTTTCCAGTTAATTTGCTCACCAGGTTCTTCTACTGCCTTGTCAAAATCTGCCACTTTTCCCTGGAAGAGTTGAGTGTTTTTAAAGCCCTATGAAATTTGAGAGTTGCCAATGCCTTAAGAGTTGGTCCTCTCCTGTTTTATACCCAGTGTCGCTGTGTGTAAATTAGTCAGCGGAATGTCAGAGCAGCTAGTGTCAGAATTAGACAGTGGCTTTAACAAGGTCCATTATTCTTTCTTTTAAATCTTGTTCTCTCTGTATGCAAACTTTCCTCCTCAAGCTTTCTTTTTGGAGTGTTTCAAATTTTTGAGGTATATCTCTGATTTCACAAGTTGTCCTCAAAGCCTTGTGGTAGGGATCTCATTGCTATTCTACACAACAGGTTAGTGATGGAATTTTTTTAGAATAACTGAATAATTTAGGTCATATGGCCCAACTCCTCTTCTCAAAGTAGTGTGCTCTGTAGTTACGTTAGGTTGCTCAGGGCAATCAAATTCTGAGTATCTCCAAGGCCCAGAACCCCTTTGGGCTGCTTGTAACAGTGCTGGTCCAGTCTTGTGGTAAAGAATTTTCCTCCTTATATCCATTTGGAATTTTCCTTGCTGCAGTTCGTTTCTGTTGCTTCTTGTCCTTTCACTGTTCACATGAACTGAGAGTCTGGCTGTGTTTTCCAGTGGGTATTTATAGAGGCATCTGAATTAGATTAATTAGATCATCCCTTTCTTTTCTTCAGGCTTGAAAAAACCTGCTCAATCAGCTTCTCTTTGTGCATCATTTGCTCCTTCCTTCTAATCATTTTGTTGACCATTTGCTGGGCTCAACGCAGGGTGGCTAGAGGGCTGCTAAAATTCATCAGTTCTCTGTGGTACTGGACACACTGGTTCCTTTACGGCATCTCTCTTTCAGGCTGTTCACCTGTAAGGGTATTTACAGACTACCTTCCTTGTAAACAAATCACTGCAGGAAGAGTGGAGGGCAGCAAGGGCCACCGTGGAAGCTTTTTGCCATCACAGATAATCTTTCGACAGGGTAGTGCAGAGGGTGCTCTGCAGAAGGGTAGGCCCATGTGTGCCTTCATCCGGTTTTCGCTTACAAAATCAGACAGCCTAAAGACCACGGGACTGCAATGCTTGCCAGTTATCAATCATTGCTGGCCTGAGACTGTATTTCACCAGGTAATTCGGTAGCCATTTGCTTCCCAATTCTCAAATAAGAGCAAAGTAAGAATGCTGCCCTGCAAAAACACTGGCTGTTTTAGCAGAGCTGTGCTCTGCCTTTACTAATCTGCATTTGCAGTGTGGGGAAGTGAATACCCAGAGTACTCCTACACTGCTCCAGGAGTCAAGGAGTTCAGGAAGAGTGGACTGACCAGTGGCAATAACCAGGGAAATCAATTACCCATTCTGTTACTTATCCTGCCTCCTGTCAAAACAGTCATCACTGCATCAAATAGGATTCCTGTACTGTAGAGATATTCAAGATAGCTTTACTAAGTGCAAGTTCCAGGAGCATCTAACTGTGACAACTTGCTGTTTCATTTCTCCACAATCTTCATTGCATTTCTCTGATGCAATGAAGCTGCCATCTGCAATGCAGACAGACACTGAGGAAAATAGAACCATTCATAATATTTCAGCCTAGGTGTCCAATATTAAACAGCATTTTCAGTTATCTTCCTGGTTACCAGCAATTAACATTGTGAATTCTGAAGACAGCATAATTACGTTTAATTGACAAGAGACTCTATGTTGATTTGTGTAGGAGTGCATTTTATTTTAAAATTTCACAGCAAACTGGCCATGAGTTTGTTTTTAATTTGAAATTTTTGAGAACAAGAGTAACTGCAACATATTAAATGGCAAAAATATTGCTAAATGTCTTATTAGCTTTAGTATAGCTTCATCAAAATCATATTACCTAATTACTCATCTGCTTCTTTTATAATACAATAAGGAGGAGGAGGAAAAAACCTCTAAAAAATCATTGAGAAAAATGTTATTTAGTTACTTTCAGGAACAATGTAATTAATGAAGGCATCTTTTTATAATCTGATAGAACTAAAACAAAGTCAGGGACATTTCACCAACTGTGAACTTCATTATTCTAGTCACAAAGTAAAATATTTTTTAAAAGACATTTGTAATTTACAGCAAAGTATTTCCATTACATGGTTATGTCTATCTCTCTCCTTATGTAAGGAATATGTTATTTGAGAGCAAACAGTATCTGGACTGATCCTAAGATCACATTTTACAAACGGTTTTTGTCAAAAAATTACAAGGAAAGGGAATAAGGTACATTTTTGAGGACACTACAGCAAAGCAACAGAAGGGGAAAGACTTATGATGGAAAGAGAGAGAAAGGAAATTTCCCAACTTCCAGGAAAAAGTAAGAAGACAGAATGGTTTCCTGTGAGAGAGCAAAATGAGGAAATTAAGAAGATCATGTGTGGGACCAGAAAGAAACAGGTATTAGTACCTGAGTTTGTGGTGTACCTTGCTACTACAGACTGGCCATAGTGATTACCATTCTTTCTCAGGAAGCAGGCCCATTGCATGTGTAGTATAAAGCTGGGAAAAGGCGCAAGCATCCTTCCAGCCAGAAAACCCGTAGTGCACATGGAACTAGGCCAGAGTAGGGGCTATGGAAATTTTCAGAAGTATATGTCCAAATAACAATGATTTATTGTAATAGTTTAGCAAGAGTTCTCAAGGAAAATTCATCCATCTTATATTTTCTTCGTGATTCACTACAGAGGAATTTAGCCCATTGTCACTCTGAGTTATTCCAAAAGCTAATAGGACAGACATTTGGACATTAAGCATTTTTCAACACAATCATATATCATGCAGGACGTATTGCTTTCAGATTTATCAGAGAAGCTGAAAAGCAGCAGGGATGTCTGGCACATCTAGGCAAAGTCATTAAGTTCAATCTGAATCTCACATGTGCAGAAAAAGCGAATAACAGAACTGCTGGAGCAGGTATAAGGGAAGCCTGAATAGGAAGAAAGCTTCACTGAAGTAAACCTCACATGTCCTACTGAAACCCTCCCTTTAGTTTTTCTCAAAAGCACGGGACTAAAAAAGCAGTCTAATTCTGCCCAAATGCTTACGGATCTTCATGATGCTGAAATGAAACAGAAAACAGAAACAAAGACTTCTTTAGAAAAATGCATGTAGTTCTGTATGCCATATTTTGCCAGTTGATGTAACTGCAGCACTTCAAATCCTTCTACTGGAAATAACTGCAGGGAAGTGATGTTACAAGTGTTAAAATGGAAGATACAAATTTCTATGTTTGAGGAATTAATATAAACCCTAAAGGAAACAGCAGATTAAATTAGACAGATCTGTCTTGCACATTTCCAGAATCTTCATTGCCATAGATTTATGATATAATTTTTTTTAGCTGTTTTTGTCTCAATTGGCCATGCAGCTGTTGCTCAGGAGTGCAGCCAACAAGGTAGGCTATGAGTAGTTTTAGTCTTGTCCTTGGAGGCAGAGTTTTAACTTAGTGCGCTTTTTTCCTCTTAATGTGGAAGTTTGTGGAATTAGACCTTGGCAAATATTTTGCCTGTTTCTAGGAAAATATTATTGTTCCCTTCAGTATTTTGCTGTACGTCCAGTACACCCTCATCTCTGTTAGCAGTACCATATTATATCAAAGCATTGCTCTCAGGCTATGAAGACGGTCACAATCAGCTAACACAAACTTCACTCAGAAGAACGGCAATCATTTTCTCCTGACCATTAATTAGTTTATGTTACTGCTGTTTTCTAAGAGAAAAACTGCGATTTTGTTGCATTTTTTTGATAAATCTTTCTCTGACTCTTAAATAGACCAATATTCCCATAAAGTAATTTTCACAGTATTCCCTTTCCTTGCAAGTTCTACATCTCCAAAAAGGATACAAACTCTTTTATATTTCACTGTCTTTTGATTTCGTTGTTTTATAGGACACCATCAGAATGTTTTGCTCATGCCTGAGGCAAGGATGACACCTGTACTTTGTGCTTTTTACTGCAGAATTAGTTTAAGGACCCTCCTGCATCATCCAGTACCCCTATAACTTTTTAACCAGGAAGTATCTGAGCACTAAACTCAGCCACAAGGGAAAGTGACCTACCATTGAACTTGAGAACAGCAAGTACTGCGCTCTAAATAAGTACTTCCTTGAGCATCAACAGGTAGCAAACAGTTCAAGGTATCATACATTATTGCTGTTTTTCTCACAAGGTAAAAAGGGCATCTTGCTTCCCATTTTTTGCTAAATAACAGCTCTTCACAATGATACTAGCAAACTGATAGTTATCAGGAGAGGTAAATAAGAAAAATTTCCTACCTTTTCTTGGTATCACTTGTTGTTCAATGAAACCAGCTGCTGCTGCTGGTTCCCTTTACTATATTTCTCAAAGTAAAGGCACTTTAGCTTCTCTACTAATTTTAAATTTAATTTCCTGAGCATTCAATGCCTTTTCAAGAGTGCAGTGCTGGCCTTCCCCAGTCAATGTTCTTCCACGGTATTGTGAATCATACAGTTAAAAAAGGCAGATTCCCAAAGGAAGCGCTACATTTTGCTGTCATACTTATGGCTCAATTCAGGGAACTAAAGTAATATTGAATAGTATATAATGCAATATGGGAACACCAGTGTCACTCAACAGCAAACACCTTTCATTATTTACACAACCCTTTAATGTACTTGCAGATACACCAAGTGAACGGCAAGTCAACAAAGGAGTTACTTTGCACCTCTGAGATGTCATTGATTACTCTGGCCTGGAGCAGCTGTCAGGACGTTTCTTCTAGGGACATTTCATAGAAGACAAGGTTGGATGCTGCCTCACAGGAACACCTTGGTTACAGTGAGGAATCCAAGTACATAGCACTTCAAAGAGAGCAACAGATCTTCCTAGAATCTTTTTGTTTTTACAGCACAAAATTACATACCATGGATGCCCTGACAACACTGCTCTATGACTACCGTTTTTAGCTAGAGTTCACCTTCAGCAGGAATAGAGAGAAATTGTTCCAAATATATATAGAGGAGATACTATTGGTTTCTCTTACAGGAGCTGTTGACTGATCCGATCCACTGAAGCCTTGGTCTCAGACTCGGCATGTGTGCTGATATACTGCGTGTACAAAAAGATTTCGTATGCTAGCCCACAGTTAAATCCACTTGTGCTCTTTTAGAAAGTACTGGTCTCAGGTGGGAGTTGGTACTAATAGCTGAGACATGATTGGGAGCATCTTTTTTACATTTGCACTCTGCTGTTCATGACTACAGATATGTTTACTGAGCAGTAGTACAAGCTGGAGCATGAGATTTTAAAGTCACCTGTGACTTTATCTGAACAGCACTCACAGTTGGGTATCACAATTTACCTCCTTGTTAGCCAAGCCACTGGACTCCATAACCACAAAGCAGGGAGTGTGTGCTCAGTCTTTGCCTCTGAAGGACTACTACTTCAGCTGAAAGGCAATTACATCCAATGACACAGAAATGCGCTCCACACATGCCAGTGTCTGAGCTGGGCACAAAAGCTGCCTCACCATTTCCTATTAAATCAGTGTTGGTGGATCTGACCAGAGACAACAAATACAAGTGCCCCCTCTGGAAAGAGTTTTGTAACAGACAGAACATTCTTTCCTTGGGCAGCACAGAGGAACGTAGCCATGAAAACTGTACCATGGCAAGTCTCTGTTGACTCCCCTGATAATCTCTGCAAACAAAGAGAGAGTTGAATACCCTCACCTTTATTAGTAGAAATCCCAACAGATCCTCTTGCCATTGACTTCATATAAGAGGATAAACTGTCTCTGGTCTCTCAGACTCTTGTCTAGGCTTTTGCAGCTCTTCTTTCTCTTCCTCTATAGAGACATTCAGAATAAAATACGAATGAGTACTCTTCAAAACAAAATTGGCTGAAAATTCTATCGAGGGGTAAGCAAATATCAAGAAAGTTAAGACTGCACACATCTCTTGGATATTTCTTGGTGTCTCAGGGGTAAGAAGGCTGGTTTAAGTTAGGAAAACTTTATTATAAGCTGCAGCATAGTTTATATGGGAGGACTAGAACATTGTTTCTGATGTATTTTCACAAAGATAATGAATGCTCTAATATATTGGACACGAGACTATATATGACAGACCATAACAGTTATTTTTTACTTAAATTATTTGAAAATGCATGTGAAGACATAGCTTCAGTGTGGTGTCTAGATTTTAACATTGTTCAAACTGCATCTTCTTAGATGAAGCAGTAAATTACATTGTTCACATACTGTTCTCACAGTTATTACTACCAGGAATATCCATTATAATATAATATCCATTGATATTTTGACAGTATTGTACTTCTTAAATGCATATGATAGCAATCAATACCAAAAATCATGAGATATTCATATTCTCATGGTATTTGAAAAAGGATTCTTGTGTACCCTCTGTGCTGCCTTCCATGGCTTAGCCTGACTCTTATCAGTATTACCCTGTCACACATCTCTCCACGTATCCAGCTGTTCAGAGGATGCCAGTGTTATTTGTGTTGAGCCACCACTCCAGGAGTAGGGGAGGGGGCAAGAGAGGTTGTGATCAGATAAAGAATTCTGTACCACAAGGAGAATGAGAGAGTTGCAGTGCCCACAGTTCTACCTCAAGGTTGCAACCTCCAGTGCAGAACAAAGTCACCAGGAAGAGTTCCAGACTCCTACTGAAAGAGACTCTCCAACCCACCATCATCTGCTCTGAAACCCCACTGAAACCTGCCTAGTAGCACTGTGACACTGTCTATCATGAAAGAATAAAAATATCACTGATTATAATTATTACTCATGGTATTCAAGGCAGTAATCACAGGAAAATCCTGTACGATCCACACCTTGAAACTCCAGGAGTAACAACACTCCAAATCCCATGACCCTGTACATCCCTTTGCCACCCTCTGCAGTCCCACAACACATGTGCTGTGGCTGAGTGATGCCTGAACTCTCACCTAACTCCTGGCAGAGGTGCATCAGAGGTGTGCTGAATTCAGACAGGCTATCATGGGTCCCCTTCATTCAGAGCATGACATGTCACCACAGTTACAGTCAAATTGTTAACAACCATAATAGTTGTTAACAGCTATAAAACTAACACTTTTGAAAAAGATTTGGAATTCTACTTCAGACACTTTTTCAACTCTCAAACTCTTTCAATTAGTTCTCCCTACTGAGTACATAAATACTGGTATTTGACTGTGACTCTAGTGGTTACACAGGCAGCAATTTCTTTCAGCTACTTGACATGAGTTTTCAAGGACTGCTTGTGAGATGATTGCCAAGAATGATCTTTTTTTTTTTTTTTTTGTAGATTCCTAATTCTGACTTCATTCCTTGCAAAGGTGACTCTTCAGTTACCAGCTGGCTTTGCAGAAGCCACACCACAGAAAGAAAAGGACAGAAAAGGAGAAGTACCTGCTATTTGCCTTGTTCCCTTCTCGTAGAATGCTGAGCTCCACCATTTTATGGTCAACTTCACACAGTATCTGTAATCTGGAAAGAAAAGGCAGCTCAGAAGTGATAAATATTTTCTGATAGACATTGCTGTGTTTGTGTCATGCTAAATGAAAGAATAGCAGCAAAATTACACCCCAACTACATGTGACAGCTACAAAACTCAGTAACAAAACTTCCACAGTGGCTAAAGTAGTCTGAAAGACCTTGTAAACAAATCTGAGATGTTCAGCACCCCTCCTACACCACAACACTATTAAAATGCCATAATCTCCAAATCTCCAAATGTAAATAGCAATTATTTTAGAGCACACTGCAAATATAAGTTAATCAATTATTTAGGTCCCTGCACAATCACTGCCCAGGTTCTGGCTCAAGCTAAAGAAGTCATATTTGGAATAAAGCTGGTTTAGCTTGCTCACAGCTATCTCCTCCTTTTGGTGTGAGGAGTCCACAGGAGATATGCCACAGTAAAAGTGGGAAGGCAGGATCCTCTGAAAAAACATATCATTGTGTTGATCTCCCAGTTGGAAAGGGAGCACAGAGTAGGAGAGACTCCAACATGCAGCATTGAGTCCTTCAGGCTCCGCTCTCCTCTGACCTCTGCCCCTTCCCAAGCTCCCTTCTACTGAAACTGAGGACTTTGTCCTTGGGTTTACATCTTGCAAAGCTATGCTTTGCTTAACTAGAATCCCCAGGAGCCAACAAGCAGAATAAAGTACTTAATTCTTGCTGTGGCAGTATCGTTTCTTGACAGGGCCTTTAGTGGTTGTTGTGGGATCTGCCTGGAAGTTAACATAAAGTATAAACTGTGAACCATTTCCTATGTCCTTACTTTGCAAAAATCTCCCTGTATTAAAATCTTGCATTCTTCAGTGTCATGCTGCCAGCGCCCTTGCTCTCACGCACATACGTACGTGTTCTAATTGCTTGTAAATACGAAAAATACTGAAATAGGAAAATTGAAGTAGCTGTCCAGTGGCCATGAAAGTCTTCAAATATTACATTCTGTTATAATCTACATAGTTCAAATTTCTTATTAAGTGGCCTACTATATAACATCACCCTTGAGAAGTAGCAGGAGAGGAATAGGAATGATATTTGATTTTACTTGACATACTAAAAGTACATTTGCTTTGTGATCAATAAAAGGTCAGGAACACTTTGTTATTACAAGAAATAGCATCAATTACAAGCTGCAAAAGGAACACGCACACAGTTACCTGCAGCCTCCAGGCTTTCTTCCTTGTTTTTTTGTTATTCTTCCCTTTGGGGAACAAAAAATAAATTGCCTTTAGATAGGCTCAACACAACTGCCTAATGCTGTTGAACATGGCACGCAACAGCTTACTGAAGAAAGAGCTTAAGAAAATAGATTGCACATTTAAGTACCTGTACCCAGGTACAGGAAAAAGGTTTTGTAACTTCACATAAAAACTAAACTTAGATTACTGATTGCCAGAAGTAGCAGCATCAAGGAAGGATCACTCCATACACAAGCATTTCTTTAGACATTTCCCTAGACATCAATTATTGACCAGTATTAGAAATGAGATATTATTCTCAGTAGAACTTTGTTCTAAACTATGTATTAATATTCATAGGTGTTATGAATCATAAATTACAGTTTTTAATACACGTTCTGGGTGAAGGAGTGGTCTGCTTTTGTTAGTAGAAAGAATCCATTTCTGGAAGAAGTAGGAAGCTGTCACACCTAGTTCAGGGCTGCTCAGATCTTCAGTTTTGCAAATACTCAGAGATTTTGCAGTTCATAATCAAAGTGGAAAACAGGTGAGTTTTGATGGTTTGATGCAGAATTTGTACTTGTAGTTGCAGTCACTGGGGTTCTGCCTGCATCTTAGGGCTATGTTTTTCTCTGCCCATGACTGAAATAATTTATTTTTTTTAATGACTACACAAATGGCCACACCTCCATTTTACTTGAAAGAATCTGAACTACAACTTCCCCAAAAGTATAATACTCCACCATGCTGATTATGTTCCTTTTCAGATTTTACAGTATTGCCCAACAAAATAGGAATTCATGCCTGAATTTTCCATT
The DNA here is from genome assembly GCA_013396935.1 of Baryphthengus martii. Classification (NCBI taxonomy): domain Eukaryota; kingdom Metazoa; phylum Chordata; class Aves; order Coraciiformes; family Momotidae; genus Baryphthengus; species Baryphthengus martii. The sequence continues at coordinate 75,622 of VWZK01016157.1, forward strand.
ACAAATCACTTCCGATCCAAGAAACTATTTAGGCAAATCTCATAGAAAACTATCGTTTGTAACACACTGCAAATAAATCTGTGATTCAGCAATACATGACAAGATGTTTTTCTAGCACATACTAAAACTAGATAAAATGGAACCCCATTAAGGAAAGGATGGGATGTAAGGCAAATAAAAGTGCTTATCAAGTAGTTTTACAGGCACAGAATAATAAATTAATGTCATTACACTTAAATTCTCTTTTTCAAGCCTCCTGTTATTAGCTGCTTGAGAGGTGCAATTTTGCAAAGCAAAATTTACTTCTTAATAATAATTTTGACTTTAAATTGAAAATTACCTTCTCATATTTTGTTGTTGTTAAAAAATAACAGTAATATTAGCTGTTAGGAATTCCTATAAATATATTAAGGGATTTAAAACCACCATAAAACCTTCCTCTTCTCCTGACAGCTCTATGACGATTGGTCGTAATTCTTGTATACGCGATGTCTGCAGTTTCCTGCCTCTGTGCAACCAACAAGAACTCCAATGACGTGATTTCTAGCTGCTGCTCCTGTTCTCATGGAAACAGGTGTCAGAAGTAGCTGCTTTAAACTAATCACAGTTTCATTTTTAAAAGTCCTTTGAGAAATCATGATTAAGTATAGGCATGAGTGTCCCCCATCTTCTTTTCTTTAAATATGATCTTTGGTAGATATTTTCCCTATCATCAATTATTTGCTGTTCTCAAAGTACAATGCCTGGAGTGAAAGCTAACGAGGTCCAATTGGTGCAGGTCTGCAGTGCTTGGTACAGTCTCCAGGTAACCAAGTATCAGTTCTTATAATATCTATTTTGTAACTGTTGTAGTATGAATTTGCTAAGAACTGCTGCAATTATTTTGAAATGTTAATCTACTTCAGTACATTACTGAATACAAAATCCAATCGGTCACTCTCAGCAATGTCCTGGCTGTTTTTTTGGATAAAGTTGACCGGTGCTATACCATAACAGAGTGGCTCTCATCATTTAATAAGTAGCAAAAGTCATTACTATTTTTGTGTCAGGTCTTGCTGAGTTGCACCAGCCTTAGCCAGTTTGGTAACATCTTTTTGGAAGCACTTGCCAGTGGAAAGGCAAGAAGCTGCAAATGATCCATGATCTTTTTGGCCCAAAAAACCAATATTGGTCTCTCAGCTTACAAAACCTCTCAGTTTCAAAACCAAATGCAGGATAATGATATTTATTTTATGCATCACAGGATGAAGGCAATATTTTTTCACCTGCAGGGCTCACTGCTCATTCCATGCTGTACTGGTGGCTGTTCTGCAGCAAACGCAGCCTCTGTCCTCACGGCTCCCCGGAGGGAAGGGGAGGCTGCTGTCAGTCCATTGAGCCTTAATGGCCCTGACTAGACCCATCAGGGACTTCGGTCCTGTCTCCAGTCCTGTCTCAGGTCCTGCCTCCTGGATGGGCCTCAAAGCCCACGGATCCCATGGATGTACACTGTAGCTTGTCTCCAGCCTATCTGTGTCCCTGTCTCCTAGATAGACTTTGGACCTATGTAGTAGCCCTGTCTATGGCCCTGTCTCCATTTCCTCCTGATTCCCGGCTTGTAGCCCAGATGTGGCTCATTTTTTGCCTGGTCTGGGACTGTTGCTGGACCCTGTTACCACTATCCAGCTCTATCCATATGCTGGCAGGACATGGTCATCCATCAGTGAGGGCACTGCCCAGGCTGGGGTCACTCTCAGCTCCTCACTCACTTTCCCTTAGGGAGCAACCAGCCCTTGCTGCTGCCTGACAGTTATAGAACCATAGAATTGTTTAGATTGGAAAAAACTTTCAAGACCATTGAGTCCAACCATTAACCTTACGTTGCCAAGTTCACCACTAAACCATGTCCCTCAGCACCACATCTACACGTCTTAAATACCTCCAGGGATGGTGACGCCACCACTTCCCTGGGCAGCCTGTTCCAGTGCATAACCCCTTCAGTGAAGAATTTTTTCCTGTGTTCAATATAAACCTCCCCTGGTGCAACTTGATGCCATTTCCTCCTGTCCTATTGCTTGTTACTTGGGAGAAGAGACCAACATCCACCTCGCTACAACCTCTGCTCAGGTGCTTGTAGGGAGTGATAAGGTCTCCCCTCAGCATCCTTTTCTCCAAACTAAATAAGCTAGTCTTAATTTCCCTTCTGCCTTTATCCTCCCCATAAGAAAACAGAAAAGAAAGAATAAAATAATAGTATTTTGTTTCCTTTATCAATAATAAGGGGAGCAAAACATAAGAGATCAGCTTACAACAGAGGATTTTGCCTCCAGGTGAAGTGCGTGCCCTGTTTTTCAGACCACGCACAAACCAAAGGGTCACAGGGAATGAACTAATTTGTAGCCAGTAGAACTGTGACTGAAATCTAGAAAATTAGAAAGATCATTTGTGGAGCTCAGTAGCACACAGGCACGTGTGATTATTTCACTATCTGTATGAGCTGCAGCTGCCTTCATAAAAAGAAATTTTTTTTTTTTTTTTTTTTTTTTTTTTACAAATCAGACAAATACACTGAGCTTTTCCAAAATAAATCCATAAGACGGCCTAACGCTACAAGCAGCCTTCCACCATCTTTTCCTCTTCAGAGCCCATAAAAGATTTAGGGCTCGTTCCTCTTCTCCGGTACAAGAGTTCCCCTTAGTGTCAAATGTGTGAACAACAGCTTTAGCTGCGCAACTCGCTTGAGGTCTCCGTAGGGTCCAGTCTTCCAGATTGTGGCACGCGAAAGCCATCTGGTCACTAAATGCAGTGTGCAGTGGAGCATATTTACTACATGACGGAAGGAAAATGCAGTACCAAAATACTCAAATGGAAATGTGTGTAACAAACTGCTTTGTCCTTTAATAGTTTCGATTTTACCAGATTTATTCGAGGAATGGTTTTGATACTAGCACAAATGGCAGAATACACAGTCAGACTATGAAGTTCATGTTCGAGTTAATGAAAACCGTAAAAATTCATAAAACAGGCTTGAGTGAAGGGTCTGTGCTTAATTCATAAGTTGTTGAATTCAGCCTAATATGTTTTCCTTTTATTTTTTTTTTTCAATGAATGGAGAACTCTCCAACAAAGCTTCAGAATATCTAGACACTTCCAAGAGAGACCTCTGACTATATTGCCACTTGCAGGACACGACACTGCCAAAAAAAAAAAAAAAAAAAGTCCTGAAAAGCCAATAGTTCGCACAGAAGCGACAAATATGGGAGAATTCACATTGCTTTCTATAGCTGGTTCCCTCCAACTAGAACTGGGAGCATGGGAAAGCCTTGGGCAAAATGCTGCCTGGCCCAGCCAGCTCCACTCCTGAAGCTCAGGGGAACATGTGCTTCACTGGGAACATTGCCACTGCCTGAGTGGGTTCAGCATATGCTATCACTGCTGCTTGTCATGAGAGGGTAGGGGAAAAGGTTCCATTCACATCCTTCACTCCCTTAGAACACGAAGAGACAGCACTGCTTTTCTACCAACAGAGTCCTTCAGGAATATTTAAAAACAGCTGTTGGGGGTTTGTGGAAAAGCACTGAGTGAGCTTGTGACATTCATCACATGCAGCTTAAAATGTCCCTTCTGCTGTGTGCAGACTTTCCCTTGTGCCCATCATTACCAGACTGCAGTATCTGCCATACCTGGTGCAGAGTCAGGGCCATGTTCACATCTGAAGGGACAGCTTTTGTCTGGCTCCTTGGCCTTCAGAGGGCTCAGCCCATAGGGAACAGCATGCCTATGGACATACCTGGCAGATCACCCCATCTAGACCTCATAGAGCAGTATCAAAGTTCTCTGTATATTTCTACAGCACTGAAGAAAGAAACACTGATTTCTACTCCTGCTGTGTCAGAAACATTTACTTTGGACTTCTGCTATAGCCAAAATGTTTTTCACAGCTCAAAAATTTTTGGCTAATTCTTCTTCAAAGATAATTAGTAGCAAGAACAGAAATTCTGTGTCTATCCAGAACACTCTGTAAAAATTAAAAAAAAAAAATCCTGAACAACTTGTCTTCCTCCAGTTCTTCATTTGCCTTGTCAGGCTGTTTGTTTACTATTGCTCTTTGTTTGCTTTTTAGCCACAGGGTCAAGCCCCTACATTGTGACATTTGCATCACTGTACCACGGGTGTTGCATCACCTGCGATAACAGAAGTCACTGACATAGTCATAGAACATATGGCAAGATTCCCACTGACTTTGGCGGGCTGGGATTTCACATAACGTGTACCATCACAACAGCACAGCAGCAGCAGCACTACAACAGGACCCCATGTGGGGTACCACGGTGCCATGGCACCCCAAAGCAAATAAGGGACTATTTAGCCTGTTATCTTGGGCAGATCCAGTTTGAATGGGTCTTCCCAGATGTGGATTTTGGTATAAGTACGCTTCATATCACTTAACTCTCTATTTGTTCACTTCTTAATCCTGCCATAAAGAATTATTTGAGATGTACTAATCCTTGGGCATGGCACGTAATTTTGTGACTTTAGCACTGTACTGAGTAGTGGTTTATGCCTGTATCTTCAAGAAATTCCCTCTTCTATCAGAAATGTTAGCTCTCACTGGGCACTTAATATGAGCATACAAACTCTTCAGTAAATTCTAGATTAAAAAGTAATCAGGCTGGGTCGTCAACTATCAGCACAACAGCAGAGAGAACAACTGGACCCAGAGGGCAGGGCTGAGAAGGCGGCATTGGCAAAGCCTGCTAAGGTAAGGTCAGGAACCACTGTAACAAACAGATTTTGACAGAAATGTCTTGGATGTTCTCAATCAATGCTTCTTGGAATAGACTGTTCCTGAAGGGACCACCAATGCCATCAAATTCCTCATTATGTAACAGCCAACTCTGCGTAGAAGTGCTAAGAGCTCCAGAGTTCACCCTGCATTCCTTAGAAAGTATCAGGAAGGCATGGACACTTGCCTACATTTTCTAATTCCTTCACACATGAAGGCACTCCCCTTCAGACTCTACCAATTGCATACCTCTAGAGAGCACTGTAGAAATAGGATGATGGTTCATGTTTGTATGTTTGTCCTTCCATCCTGGAGTATTCTGATTGATTAATGAAGAGGCATGCAGTAGGTAGCTAGGAGATCTGTTCCCATTAAAATCTGGAATGTACTCCAGATAAGAAAGCTTTGAATACCTTAAATTTTAGATCAAAGGCAGCCCAATGCCAAAGGTGGCAGTTATTAGATCAAATCATCCTCACATCTTCCATTAACCCAGAGTACACTCATGACTGAGTCTATGGAAGAACATGTCCTCCTCATTAGTGTCATCTTTTGCAAGAATTAGCATTATGGAACCCAAAAGCTGAGGAAAAATACCTTTTTCCCCCTTGGTTCCATTTGAAAATGTCACTGCAGAAAGTCCTTTCCCTTAAATGTCTGCTACCTTGTATGAATTTTCTTCTTTCTTCCTCGATCACAACTTCCTCGGCTCCAAAGATGCAACAAAGCTTGGATGTCAAGAATGGCCATTTGCCCCCAGCCTTTTTGTTCTTCCAATCCGAAAATGACTATAAAGAAAATTTAAATTCATTTGTTACGCCAGTTTTACATAGTTACCTGGAGCTGAAGCTGTGGAGGGCTGAAATAAGCTAGACAAAAGGGCAAGTGATTATGTACATGGATAGGAAGGACGGGTCCCCATCCTAGTGCCTTGAAGTTGCCCATTGGCCACACTGATCCACCACAGTCAGAGAATCCTGGTCACCGCAGTGATGTCCACAGTTAGAGACCGCATGCGCATATTTAACTGCAATCTGTCACACAAGCACAGAAAGTTGGTGTCTCTTTGCAGGAAATCTTTCTGCCATGAGTACAACAACGGACAGAGCGACACAAGGTACCTTGTCCCTGACCGGCTGTGCGATGTCTGCAGTGATAAGCACAAGAGACCATGAGCAGAGAGGTTTGGTAGGCACCTATGTACTGCTTTTGGCTCACTCTAAGTCAGCCTGTTCAGTTTTAAGCCCAAATTCATCTTTCTGTCAAGCTGCCTGGTTACGAGTCCAAGCTCAGAAACACACATTTATGTCATGGTGAGATTTGGGACAGTCAGAAGGAAAGCCTGAGCTCGTCCAGATGCTCAGCACAAGCTCTGCCACATTTACTCCACAGTGTGGTTTGGCAGGACACCAACCACCCACCAGACTCCTCCATCTCCCACTTCCCAGGGCCTTCAAGACGTGTCGTATGGCCAATGGCAAGCAGATAAATTGGACAGGCTCCTTCATAGAAGCCTCCTGTTATAACATGACATAAATCTTCCGAGTCTAAGGCTGCACAATCTGTGAGAAGGGTACTGGTGGGAAACAGCCAGGACAAAAGCCACACTTCGTATCCCAACTGTTTTTCCTGCTCACTGAGCAGCACTGGAGCAATTGAAAATGGTAAATGACAGAGACTAAATCAAAGTGTGTGTGTTTGTGTTCGTAAGCAATTTTAGCTAATAATGTGGATATTCTTCCCCTTCTAATAATCCCACTTACCTAAGAAATAATACACATTACACTAAGAGCTACCAGTATCAGTTGTTACATTGAAAAGGTAGGTTTTGGTTTGAATTGGTGGTTCTTTAGCTGCAGCTGTGGGAGACACCAATGTCACAGGAGGAGAGAGGCTTCTCCCAGGGGGACAGAGACAGCTTTCCCCTACTCCCAGTAATCCAGCCCTGATGTACAGCAGTAGCATACTTGCATATGCTGAGGTTAAAAGGCTTAACTCTGGTATTAGTGCAAATAAAAAGTTCCATATATAGAATAAATTGCAATATTTATGTTAGCAATGCCATTGACAGCATCCTTTTTCAGAAAAATCTAAGGTCTCGGGCCTGGATGAGGATGGTGGTTTCTCTTTGTAGGATAATTAATTATTATTTTTTTACCCTTTTCACTCTTAAAAATGACGTTAATGTTCCTAATGTCAGTGTTGATAACAACGTCACAGTTGAAGAGAAATCCACTGGTAAAGGGATGTAGACATGCCTGACACAAACTTCCTCAAGCAACAGGCATAGAAATAACCTCACTGATTTCAACAGCACTTGGACCTAGTTAACCAAGAATTACCCGAGAGGGATTTTGGCAAAAACATATTAGAAAGTGTTCTCCCAAACCAGAAAAGTATTCCTACACAAACAACAAAAACACAATCACCCATGTCCCATCTGACACCTTCTGGGATATTGCTCTTCTTACTGTACCTCCATGGTACACATGAGGTGACAGAAAGCAACTCTGCAAAAAAGGATTTGGGAGCACTGGTGGACGAGAAGCTGGACATGAGCAGACAGTGTGCACATGCAGCCCAGAAGGCCAATCACATCCTGGGCTGCATCAAAAGAAGTGTGGCCAGTAGATCAAGAGAGGTGATTCTGCCCCTCTACTCTGGTCAGACCTCACCTGGAGTACTGTGTCCAGCTTTGGAAGCCTCAGTACAAGAAAGACATGGACCTGATAGAACAAGTACAGAGGAGGGCCACAAAAAGGATCAGTGGGTTGGAACGCCTCTCCTACAAAGACAGGCTGCGAGTGCTGGGGTTGTTCAGCCTGGAAAAGAGAAGGCTCCAGGGTGACCTAATAGCGACGTTCCAGTACCTGAAGGGGGCCTATAGGAAGGCTGGAAAGGGACTGTTCACAAAGGCCTGGAGTGACAGGACGATGGGCAATGGTTTTAAACTAAAGAAGGGCAGATTTAGATTGGATATTAGGAACAAGTTCTTTACCATGAGGGTTGTGAAACACTGGAACAGGTTGCCCAAGGAAGTAGTTGAGGCCCCATCCCTGGAGATATTCAAGGTGAGGCTTGACAGAGCTCTGAGCAACCTCATCCAGTTGAGGATGCCCCTGCTCACTGCAGGGGGGTTAGACTAGATGACCTTCAGGGATCCCTTCCAACCTAAACCATTCTATGGTTCTATGATTCTATGGAAAGCAGGAGATGGAATAGTAATGCAGGCACAGCTGAGAAGGGGAAATAGAGGCACAAACCACTTCACAGAAGGGCCACAGGCAGCAGATGTGTGGAGTAGCAAAGGCTTCTTTCTTTCTCCCCATCCTCAAGGCCTAATCCTGTGAATTCAAAGCCATTTCTGGCACTCCACATCACTGTTGGTGCAGGCTGTGTGCAGTTCCCTAGTACGTGATTTTTTTTCCAAGGTTGAGCTAAAGAAAAATAAATTTTCTTCAGAGTCCTAAGTCTCAGCGTGCTTTGTGCATCCCTGCTGTACAGAATCACAACCTAGTAAGCATATTTCAAATTAAACTGCCGTAAACTCATCATTAATCTGAATATTTCAATGAGGAAATGTCCTCTTGTAAGAAAATGTTAATAAGCAAATTTGGGAACAGGCTCGTATTTATATGTCACCAAGCACTTTGTTTTACATCTGCTTTAGAATGAAGAATGTCACCTGAAAGTATACCAAGAATTGACACATATTGATTTTCTATAAACTATTTCCTTCAGACTCAGGGTTCTTCTGGTTCCAGGAGCAAGTCTGCGTGTATACATGCCGTCTCTGATACATAGATGTGTGGTACATGGAGTTCAGACTCACCAACACCAGGTAACAGAGGGGAAACATAAAGTGAGGTAGGGAATTCAAGCAAACCATTGTTCCTCCTCTCTGCCTGTGTGTAAGCTGGTGGTATATAAACCTGTCTTCTCCGGTGAAGACAGTTGAATGCTGATCAACATAAGCACTACAGAATCCTTACACTCTTCTCTTTGAAAAAGAAGTTTGCTTATTTGTTTGCCCATATGTCACTATTTCCCGGTCAGTGAATACAACACAACTCTTCAGGCTTCAGAAACCACCCCTCGTGAAGTTGTAACGCTCTGCTGTCATGAGCACTCATGCTTGCGGTACCTGAGTGAAGAGCACCGTGCTAAGTGAAGGACGCCATGTGTGCTGGCTCAAAATCAGAGTTTTTAAAAGAAAAAATCCAAAGTGCCATGGAATCCTGTGTGAAAACGTTCCTGCTTAAAATGTCAAGGCACCCCTCTTCAGATCCCAGGACAGCTGGGAAAGCATCTTCCCAGCATTCCTCTGAAAGCCACATGGGCTACCTGTAGCACAAACCCCCCATCATCCTGTAACTGGTAAAAATGATAGAAAGTAAGAGGGACGGGGAATAAAAAACTGTCCGTAAAGGGGAAAAAATATTTGCCCATTCACCAGCTCCTTTCACAGAGCTCCAGGAATGTTACTGAATCCTCAAAGGAAAAGGGAAGGAAGACTCAGGCCCCAAATATTTTCCTGCAGCAGCAGGACCATACTGTTTATCTTCTCCTATCCTATACTGATACCTTACCACATATGTCTACAGGGTCAATGGCTACACCAGTGTCAATGTTATACTGCAGGAAAGGCCTGAGGGCCACATCTGTTGTCTGTCTTGTTGACTCATTGCTGTAGTATCTTCTTTGCTGATTCTGTACGACTAGTGCGGGGCCGCGGTCTCCTTCAGAATCTGCCTGCCGGTCCTACACTGCTATGGTGAGCACAAGAGACATCAGTAATATTACAGCTTGGCACAGCTCTTCTTGGAAGGATTATTCATTTTATTCTCCAGGTTTCTAGGCCATAAAGAGGAATCACAGACCAGGCAGCCTTCCACCTACTGAGCTCATCATATTCCTGTTCCACAGCAAGCCCACAGGCTCTGAATCGTCCTGTAGCCTGGGCAAGCATCACTCACTGTCTCTTCCCTAGACCCAGTTTCTAAGCACAGGCTCATCATGGTTTGCTCTGCAAAGCTGTGGGGCTCCAGAGCAAAACTACTCCATGTGTAAGCACAGCAACTGCAGCAGGGTGCGCAGGCCAGAGATGTCAAAATGCTTAGCTTCAAAAGGCTGGCTGGAGGGGACCAGAAGGACCCTTAATGTGCTTTTTGCCAGGTACAGCTGACACAGGCCACAGGACAAAACACTGAACTGCTCTGGTGGAGTATTTAAAGCTCTTGGAGATAGCAACAAAGGACAGATCATTTCATGGCACAGACTTTCTCATCAGATCTCAAGCTGTTTTATGAATCGGAAAGCTCAGAGAGAGTTCACAGTAGCAGGCATGAGCAAGCCTTGCTGTTCTTTTGTGAGGTTCTTCTCCCAGAGATGTGCAGGACAGACACTAGAGCTCTGCAGACTTGCAAGGTTAATTTACTGCTTTTCTTCTCTGATGCAGCTGAGCACGCAGGAACAGACACATTCCACAGCTTCAGGGCAAACATCAGCAATGTGTCTCTGAATCTGGTGCCTCCATCAGGCTCCACCACATTTATAAATGGGGCAGTTCTCATTTTAAATACCAGACAAATCACACAGCTCTGAGGCAAAAGGAAAGGGCAGAAATGTGATCACTCCGACTAGAAGCCGACAAACTTTTGGGATACAAATGTTTGTGATATAAGGTATATAAAGTGGGAAATACATGCACACAGATATAGGCGCATGTAGGAAAGAGTGTGGAACAGTGAGCTCGCTTATATTCACACTGTTCAGAGTGAAAAAGAATGAAATAATTGAACAGTCTTTATGTCACCACTTTAATTCCTTTTAAGCTATGCTCACAAGAAGCTGAAGCTCAACTCCAAATACTTAGGAAACTTTCAAGGAAAGGAAAATCTGTTTATTTCATACATGTGTGAGTATATGCTCATATGAACAGCACATCACACAAAAGTCTGCTTTTCCAGAGCAGTTAAGTTTGGTCTCCTCCTTCAATTTACTGTTCCTTTCTATTTACGAACAGCAGTCATCAAACATGGGTAATGGAGGATGAGTGTGAATTTTTATTTTTAATGCTAAGAAATTACAGTCTAATTATGAACAATCCCAATGGGGAGATAATGAAGCACAGCAGACAAATACATCCATATTTCAGAGACAGAAAAGATATGCACATAGCAAATAAGGGGGGAAAAAATAATTCCCTACAGCATGTGAAGGTACCTTATCAGTACTATGTCCATTAAAACTACCCAATCGAATCACATGGCCAAGAAGTACACAAAGGAGAAGCATATAAATATCCTCTGTGCTGAGAAAAATGGAGACATTCTGTATATTATATATCATAAGGAAATGATCCGTGTCTCTCATGGACCTCTGAGAAAAGGCAGCATGGGGCTTCAAACTGTTCTGTTTGTCCCTAACTTTACCCTGTTTCACTCCCACTTCAATTATTTTGTTTGTCTTAGAAATTCTTTCAGCTGTAATTGGTTGGAGACCATGAATACCATCTGTTTGCCCTGTTCCTATAGTCTTCCTTACACATCTGCAGCTGGCCAATACTACAGCCATGACCCTGAGCTGGGACAACTTTTTGTCTGGTCTGCTATAGACAGTCTCATGGCCTAGAGACAATTACATAGAAGGAACACATATTGGAATCAGGAATGCTGTAAGTAAAAGCACACTGAAAGTACAACTTCTTAAGCCTGCTTCATATTATGACCTGTGTGCATACATCATCAAACACTGCTCGGTGTTTCAAACTGGATATTAAGACACACATAAAGACTCTTATCAACCAAGTCCAAAGTGCTCCATTTACTTGTTTTTATCTCCAAATACCCCACTTGCTGGAATTATGGTCTGTGGGAAATCTGGTTTCATGCCAGCAACTTCCTCTACCACAGACTTCAGAGGATCTATTCACCCTCCTCCTGTCTCTGCAGGACACTGCAAGAGCAGGATTTGCTTGGTCGAGAGAACACCCTGTGAAGGTTCTTGCAGAGATGGCACAGAGGTAGCTATGCAGTCTTGCTCTGCCAGGGATGTCCTTGCTTGGGCTGGGAAGGCTGTGTGGATTAAACTGCCATGCAAAGATTGTTTTCTGGACATCCTCCTACCTACAGCCCTGAAACTCACCTTTCTCCCTGCCTACCTCTGCCTGTGCCAGAGTGTGCAACACCCCATATAGAACAGTGGGATTGGTAGAAAGGTAGTATTTCCATAGAATATATTGGAACTATATTTTTCACAGTCTTCTAGCAAAATTTAGCAGTTGGAAAAAGGGAGAAAGTCCTATGTAGTCGCAAGTCATTAACTAAAAATTAGCCAAAGAGAATGAGGAGGAGTTGGAAATTACAAGCTGGTTAATCACAGCTCCATGGCTGGTGTTTACATTTTGCTTTAGGCAATCAATAAATCCTTCTTTCTCAGTTATCTTATCTGGAAAATGTAGTAATACACTACTCACAAGCAGACTGGGATAGTGAATTAGGCTGTTGTTTATTGCAAGGAGTGCCACAACATGCTGTAGAAGTATTAGAAATGGTTATTATGCTAGAGAGGACTACTTAGAAAATGGTTTCTTTGCTCTGAATTATCTCTTCACATCAAAGAGTTAGGACAATCTAGGGCCCATGTTTATCAAGCGCTCTAGCGCTTATTTTCAGTGTAATCAAGTGTGACACAAAATTCTTCAAACTGTTACCAAGACAGCTTTCTTCTGCAGGATCCCTAAGAGGCCAATGAGAAGGATCAGAAGATTTCTGTGTGAAGTTAAGGTGATGTAGCTAAAGCAAGTCAACAAAAAGAGCAACCAATGGAAAATGCACTCAAATATGTACAAATTTGTGTTACTGGCATAGTGATACAAGAGCTAGTCTGAGCTGGTTGTTGTTGTCTTTGGAGTGACAGATAAACTATGGTCAATACAAAATCCCTACATGGTAGGCAAGTGAACGGCAAGCTGGAGAGAGAGTTCAGAAAACCACTTCAGAGACCTGTTAGTTACTAACAGGCCTCTGTTGGACACAACTAGCTTTACCTCCCTGCCAGAAAAACCTATGATAAAACTATCCTTCACTTGCTTTACAGAAAATCTGTTCACTGTAGTTAAAACTGCTGTTGGAAGCAATCTGATTCATCTGGCTGTCTGCACCGAAGTGGATGAGGAGCACGCCAAGTTCAGACTTTGGACCAGGAACCCTGAAGAGAAGACCAGGGGGCAAATACCATCCTATAAGGGCTCTTTCAAAGCACATACATTGAGGTCAGTCTCAAGCCTTGCGTCAAAGTGCAGTCACCTCCTGGTCAAAGGGAGGGTTGACCAATAGCATGTATTTAGATATGTCACTGTTATCCTATTACAAAGTTGAGTTCTCCGTCATAGTTCTAGAGTAATGTCATTCATTTAACCAATCCTGCTTTGTTCAGTGGGGCAACTCCAAGCAGGAAAAGTTCCCTGTGTTTGATGAATCAAAGTCTTCCTGTTTTGCTGGCGTGCTCCTGCAAAAAGGCTTTCGCCAAATCTCTTTTCCAACCAAGGTTTATGAAACTAACGTAACTTTTCTGTTCCTCCTCCTTTAATGGACGCAATGTCCTATCCTAACTGTCCCACTTAGTGGGTGAACCAAAGCCTAATGTTCTTGCTTAGTTTGATGATTCAGGGTCAGTTTCTCATAACAAATCACAGCTTCTGGGGCCCTGTGCCATCAGAGGCACAGCTGTTAGCTCAGCAGTAACATCTTTCTGGCATGCATTTTGCAGCCTTCATGGCTTTTTTAAAGAGCAACTTCCATGACTTTTGACATGTTAGGTAAGAGGGGGTGGATGTAAAAGTAAACAAACTGTGAGAGTCGCCAAGTCAAACCCAGGGGTGCCTGGCAGGGAGGTAAGTGAGGCAGAACAACTGTTCTGGGGCAACACTCAGACCAGAGAAGCCTCTCTTACTCTGAGTGTAAATGGTTTTATCCATCTTCATCCTAACAGCCATTAGAAAATAAGTCTGCTTTGGTTCTTATCATTAGGTTTTTTCCTCATTATTTTCCATTAGAGCATAAAACATTGACCGTTGCTGTCAACTTCCTAACTATTTTGACAATGCTAGTCTCCTTTGCCACTTCTCTGAGATTTCCTGTATGTGAATAGCAGCTTTAACTTCCCAGGGCTGGATTTGACTCTGATAGGAACTGAGCAGAAGGCTCTGCTCAGCCTCTTCTCATCGCATAATCCCCTTTCTGTTCCATTCCCATCCCATTTCCAGTATTTAGACCTCAGAGTGACAATTAAGAATAAATGTTAAGGGACATGTTTTTACACAATGGCAGGACACACACAACTTCCGAGTAGCAACCTCAGCCTTAGTACTTGCCTGTCACATGTGACAAGTTAGAAATATAAAAGAACTTCCTGCTATGATAAAAGGGGGTGAGCTAATCTGATTTTCTGGCATAAGCATTTAAAAGTCATGAGTCTGTCCCTTCCAAAACCAATGAGAATCTGGCTCAAAAATAATGAAATAAGAGAAAAAGTTGTTTGTATTTATTTTTATTTCCTTTCTTGTTTTTTTAGACTCTACAATAAATTCAAGTCATTATCAAAGTTTTATCTGTCATCACGAGATACCTTTTTTTTTTTCAGGAGTTGGAGCATTAAGCAAAGCAGCAAGTGACATTAATGCTCACACACACATGCAAGTTAGCAGCGTTGGGTGGGAATCTACAGCTCCTGATGGCGATAGATTCTTATGCAAATAAGGTCATCTGAATATTTTAAATAAGGTGGATTTCTTTTAATTCTTTTCCTGCCTGATGATTTTACACTACCATGTGTCAGACGTTTTTTTTGGCCAAAGTTGTTTTTGTGAGCTTATCCTGTCCTAAACTGAAGGAGTCTGTCTTTTGCATTTTTTTAAAAAACATGAGGTTTTTCCCCCCTCAAGAGTTCATTCAGGCCTCAGATAAAGGCAACAGAAGAAACAAATAAGGCACAGAATTTTAAGCAGCCTAGAAAAATCCCTTCTCTCAGTTAATTGTGCAATTTCAGTTTTGATTGTATAATACTGCCAGTGCCTGTTGGAGGATTCCAGGAAATACAGGGAATACCTAATGAAAGAAGAAAAAAGTAAGTTCTTCCTAGCTTTTTCTGTTTAGCATGTAAAAGCCTTAAAGTGCAAAGTTTTCTGTTTTTTTCAAAGTCACTTCTAAAGAGAGATTTCTGACCTTTAATCCTACAATTACAACATGTTGTTAAAGTAATTTAATCACCAAAGGTAACAAGCTCTTCCCTCAATAAAAGAGAAAGCAGAAAAAAAAGCAGGAAAGATGTCACTTGCTAGGCTATGAAAGAAAGCACAAAGGAGAAAAGCGTTATCTTTAGAGAAGTTTAGAACCATATATGATTTATATTTCCCTTCTAGAATACTGGAGATGCAATTGTAAAGCTGCTGAAGCAGAAGGGCCCATGGATTTTCATCCTCACAGTTTCAAGCCCTAGGTGGAAGATACGAAGCCTGCATTTTCCTTTCTCAAAATCTGACAGTTCCCCAATCCTTTTGTGAACTGATTACATTACAGAGTAGCGGGATTTAATGTTTTCTCAGTCAACTCTTTGGAATGGACTTTATTTTTCCAAACCTGTGTATTCTATGTAAAGCCAAAATGTGAAAGTATTTTACACAGGCCTTTTAAGTCTCAAATTATCAGCAGGCACACTACTAGCTTAGTATCCAAGCCCTCTTCTTCATAGCTTACTTTGCAGTGAGCTTATCTCATTTCTCTGCTGTAGTCACACAACACGTAGTAAATGTGGCTAGGTCCCAAAACACCATGAGCTTTACTGAAGGAACAGGAACATGCTCCTACTCCCCAGCTGGAAAATAACACTGTGGGCACATCTCATCATCAATCTCAATTCCCCAGTTGCCTGTCCTTGACCTTTTTATCACCAATTTATTGAATCATTGACCTATTCCCTAACCACATACTAGGTTATTAGCAGGCTACACTGGTGAGTTCCTTAACTTCTCTGGGTTGTAGCATTATCTTACCAGAGCAAGTTTGCTCCAGTGACATTTAACTGCTTTTTAATCTGTAATCACTTATTTGCCATACATGTGAGAAAACCACTGAAAGCTGACTTTCTAAGCAAAGTCCTAACATATCCATGCTGACTTGCAGAGTAAAGAGAAGCCTTGGTTACATAAACAAACAGCACACATGGAGGACTGCATGAATCTGACAAGATTTACACTTTCATCAGTCCTAACAGGATTACTGACTTCAAGTACACCCCTTGGAAGTGCGTGTTAGGAACTGGTTTCTCATTCTTGACAACTCCTGTGAGCTTTACACCACAATCTCACCCTCTTCTTCACTGCTCTCCTTCTACATGGGCCAGCCAGTGGTTTGGTGACTTAATGTTGTACGACAGTACTGAGGAGTACGACGGTACTACCCAGAACATGAGACATAAGAGTTCATGCTTACAGTGATTTGAGATTTTCTTCAAGATACAGTCAGGAACCGGCTGTAGAGAGCCCACCAGCAGGAGCTCTGTGATGTCAGCCCCAGCACACCCACCACCACGCTCCTCAGCCCCCGCTGCGGGGCAGCTCCCAGAGCCATCCCATCCCATCCCATCCCATCCCTCGCAGCCGACGCTGCCTCCCAGGCCCCTTCTCGGCCCAGCATGGCGCCAGGAAAGGCCGCGGCCGCGAGCGGCTCCTCTGCGGTCCCTTCGCTGCCACTCTACCGCACTGCTCGGCGCCACTCCCCGCAACCCAGGGCGGGCTCTGGGAGGGAGGAGCAGGGAAGGAGACACGGAACCACCACCCCCATCCCGCCCCCATGGGGGCGAGCCCATGGCCAGCCCTCGGTGCGACTCTCCTCCCTCCTCCGGGGCGGGGGCAGCGCTTGCGCGGTGGGACTGGCGGCGGCCGAAAGTTTGGGGCCACGTGGGGCGCGGGGTAGGGCAGTGGTGGGGTCGGTGTGTCCCGCAGACGTTCCCGGAGTCCCGCCGCGCTCGGGCACTGCATCCCCGTCTTCACCATGGCCCCTGCCGAGGTTCTCAGCGGCAAGATTGTCTCCGCGTACGTACCCCGGGGCCGCCTGCCCGCACTTCCCGCCATGCGCCCGGCGCTGCCCCGGGCGGGGGTTTTGTCGGGCGGGGAAAGTGTGGGAACCGCCGGGATTTTTTACCTTTAGGGATGGCGGGCTGAGGGCTGTCCCGCTGTTCCTAGCCGTGCTGGCCGGGGAAATGGAGCTGTGGTGGCCTTTGCTCTGGCTCTGCCGGAATGAAGCGGGTTTGAAGACACTCTAAAGCTTTTTCACTGCATTGCATTCAAAGCTCACTCCTCGCTGGCTGGAAACGGTGGGAATTACTAGATAAAGGTGGTAGTAAAAGATTTCAGAAGAACCTGACGTGCTGTCACGGCTGCGTTGCCCCCCAGGGACCAGCCGATGGGTGTGCTCGGTTCAGCATCAGCCCTGCGAGGCAGCTTGAGACCTCTCGACATCTTTGTGCCGAGATAAACGCCCGGGCAGGCGTGAAATGGGTGACTTAGAGGTTTTGGGGGGGGGGGTATGCGGTAATCTTGGGATGCTTCGTGGGCAGGAGCTGGGAACCTGCCCTCTGGGTACGATCTGTGTGTTCATACTGTACAGACATTGGTCATTCCTTTTTTTTAAAAAAAAAAGTGAAATAAGTTAATCCATGTATTGGATAACATCAAGATGAATGTCCACAGGTGTGCAACTATTGCAAAGATTTGTCAGACTCTAAAGAAAAAGGCTTCCTTCTGCTCTTAAGCTTTCACTCAGCTGGCAGGCACTGAGTATAGATGACCCTGTGTTGTGTCTTCTAGTTTGCTTATTTTTTTTCTGCTGCTATACATATACAGCTGGTAAGGAAGCTAAACAAATCTCAGTAATTGTAGGAAAATGAAGTGTTTAGCAAAGGGTAACAATTTGTTGTGATATTCTGTGCAAATACAGTTTGTTTAGGTAGGTTTGTTCGGTACCTCCTCTTCTATAACCAGGGAATTTGGACAGAAAGTGTAGATTTGAAGTGATTTAAAGCAATCTGTGGAAAGTTGTTAGACCCAACGTTATGTGTTGCTGCACACGATGCATCTACATCCAACTGACAGTGGAGCTTTTATGAAAAGTAGGCCTAATGTGTCTGGAATCTCAATACCCACACAGAAAAGCTGCTTGCATATTTTTTACCTGGTAGTTTCTGGGTGAATACCACTTGGGTATTGCAGTCTCTCGGTCTTGTGTACTTCCTTAGACCTTAAGCTTTTGGCAGTCTTGGAGCAAGCACGCTCCTCATGCAGTATGAGTGATACTGGTGGTACTTAGTCATCTGCCTACTGCAGGTTTCCTTTTTCTGGCATGAAAAGTGCCCCTAACATATAGCAGATCCTTTCAGGCTATGCATTTATTGCAATTTTATAGTGACTAGAAATCTGGAAAGATGCTAGCTTGAGTACAGTTAATTCTTTCACCTCAAAACTTCTAGATGCTTTTGCAGTGCATATTGTGTTGCTTTCTTTTAGTTTGTAGATACAGTGGTGACTGTTTCTGTTTGTTTTCTGTATTACTTCATCAGCTGTTTTCAGAGATGAGGACTTTTGTGATGTTGTGCAAATACTCGGGAAGAGACATAAGTTTTTAGTAGACACATAGAGGAGAAAGGATTGCTTGGTTTCTAGCACATCTCTAAGGTGTTTCGCTGAAGCCTATCTTCCAATGGCATAAAATCTTGACCTGAAGACAATAGGAAATGGCTGTACAGCTGTCCTCCTTCTTTTTATTTCTGCTGTATTTATGTCCAGTATAGCAGAACTATCATGTGCTGTACAGGAATGGGCCTTACGTAGTTCTGCTTTTTCCTTGTGGCGTTCTTGAAGGAGGCGTGAGGAAATGGACTGTCCACCCTGCACGTACCTGTCCTCCTCCTCCAGATTCTCTAGAGAAGTACTGGTCCAGAGGATTCTCCTTCTCCAGAGTCCACCCCCAGGCCAAGATTCTGGCAGCAGAAACAGCGATAGGCATGTGGGTTTTCTAGGAATCTTCAACTGAATTGCCTGTTGTAAAAAGGGAGTATTTCTGACTTGACTGAACTGTGAAATCTTTTCAGTTACTATCTTTTAGGGGGTGTTTTTTTGTTTCTTTATCCTAGTTGAGAAAGGTGTTTGCAAGTCACTCAAATATTCACAGATGAGGTGAATCAATCGAGTAGTGTTACAGCTAGGAGAAAACTTTGTCTGGTGAACAACAGGGCCACAGAACTGTCATCTGTGCACATCAGCATCAGGTCACATGGAAAGAGGGAGTCCTAAGAGAAAGAAGGTGTAGGGGACTGCCATGTACCTTTTGGGGGTTTTCACTCTTTGTGAAAGCAGACGGTTGTGGATATGGCCTAGAGTATTGTCTGAAGTGCTTGCAGCCCCACAAATGTGACTTGAGTCCTTACCTATTTTTGTTATGTTGTCTTCTGATCAAATCACCCGATGGTTGGGTGTTGTATGCGGTAGTTGTTCTGGGATACACACCTGATTGGTGTGATTGATGTTGCAGCATGGAAAGCTGATCATGCCAGTTGATGGTATTGTGACTCACGTTGGGGGAAAACTCTTCTGTGTAAGTTTTAAAGACTCAGCTTTATGTGAAACTTCAACCCTGTTGTTCTGTTGGCAGCTGGACGCATTTGGAATTTCCACAAATGCTGCTCTGGAGGATTGCTGCTTCACCTCAGCCATCTTGTGGCCTTCATTGGACTGGTGTTCTGGACATGATGAAAAAGTGTATTAAAAAACCAAAAGCATCTTCATGTGTTTACCTGGCCCGAAGAGTGCTCGGACAAGTATTTGAGCTGACACAACCAGAAGAGTAGTTAAAAACTGTGGGAGTGTGGAAATGGTGGAAGGCAGCAGGCCGTTCCTCTGTGAGATAATGATAGTGCCAGCCAGGATCATGCAGTGCTATGGCAGGAGACTTGGGAACAGATTCCAGTTCTGTTCTCTAAACAGTGTTTTCCCTCCACTGGAGCCATCAGTTGAATTACCAGTGGTGTTCCCAAGGCAATTCCCATTGCAGTACCACTCCTGGAAGGAGTCACAGGTTGGCTGTTCCAATGGAGACGCTCCTTTCTGTCTCTTCTTTAGGGTGCCATTAGGATGTTCTGCGGCATGCTTGCTTGCAGCCTCTTGATGGTATTTGGAAAGGAAGCAGGTGTCCTGCTATCTAGGACATGCTCCTATGGAGGCTTGTAGCGTGGAGAAACAAACTTACCCTTCTTTGGTTTTGTTTCTTCTCATTGGGACAAGAGAAAATGAGCAGTGGCAGTGCTGCAGGCTCAATGGAGGGCTGGCCACAGGGACGAGAGCCCCAACCAAGAGAGTGCAGGACCTGGGGAGGACCATGAGCCTTATACACTCATTTCTGGAGGACTGCAGCAAGAGCATTTCTGAAATGTTTGGGAAATCTGTGATCCAGTCAGTGAGGCCAAACCCTCCTCTTTGGGGACAGGCCTCTTCTAGAGCATCATTGTCTCTGAAGGAGGCATTTGACTGGTGACATATTTGACAGTGTTCATGTAGACCCAGGGCCCTATTAACCAGAGAAGGGACAGAAACACCGCCTGGAGTCATATTCAGCGTGGTGCTGTGTGCTCCCACCACAGCCACCTGAACCATTACGTGTACATAATCTCACAGGTGTAGTGGTGGCTGAGGAGGCACAAGCTGGAAGCAGCAGGAGCTTTGAGTTTCTCTGCATTTACAGCACAGCTGGGGGAGTGTGGTTTGTCCTTTGTTGTTCTGGGAAATCACTTAATAAATTTACATTTACAGCTCACTGTTGCAGTCTAGACAAGTAAAAGCTAACCTTTTTTTTTATATATATATCTTTGGAGCCCTTTTGCACTGTGTGCTTAGAGCCATGCACTGTCCTTAACCTGTGTGGACTCTGGACTCTTGTTTGCGATGTTTGTTTGTGGAAGAATGTGTTGGCACAGGAGGGGTCTTGGTGTCAGAGGGAAGGCTATTGGAGGAATGGCCATGTACAGTTGCAAAATTATGTTTGAAGACTTAAATGTGTTTTCATAAAGCTAATAAAAATGTTAATTTATCAATATGAACTTCTGTCTTTGTGGAGACCTGAAGTCCAACTGTATCACTGAATAGTTACTAGCTTCAAAGATTATGTGGTGTTTGTAAGTGCAGAGCTAAAAAGAGGATTGAAGATTTTTTTTTTCTTAATTTTTCTCTCAAACCTTTGCACCTGTGGCTTTTGTGGTAACTAGAGAGCCGTGGTTCTTAACACTAGGTGGCTGTCTAACAAGGCATTTCTTGATTCAAGGCTCCTGAAGCCAATCAGCTCTAGCAGCAGCAGTCTGTGTGCGTGTTACCTTTCTTCCGTAGCTGAAGGGGAACTGAGCAAGTGCCCAAGAACAGAAAATGTCAGGAGTGCAAGGTGTGGACAGTCATGGCTGCTGGGGGTGAAAGCACACGGCAGCCCTGCCTCACCGGGGAAAACTACACCCTTGGGTGGGCTTGTTTCTTGTCCACTGAGAAGGCTGGATTAAGAGTAAAACTCAGACCCGAGACCCTTTCCAGTTGACTGTCCCTTGTGAAGGCTTTACTGTGTCCTAAATTACAAGACTTCTGTCTGCATTTCTTCTTGTATGCAGGCCACAAAGCAGCGCTGTGCTTCCCTGAGTGGAACACTGGAGGCTGTTCTCAGAAATAGCTCCCTGAAAGAGCTGTCCCACAGCACCTACTCAGAGGCCACGCACAGTGGCTTCCTGATGATTCTTGAGAGTGCTGCGTTGTTGTTATGGGCCGCTCGTGAGCTCAGGCTCTGTTGTCTCTGCAGCTGTGGATTTGGTGCCTTCTCTAGGGACTTACAGCTGGAGTGGAAGGAGAGGCGGTTGGTGATTTTGCCTTCCAGCAGACAAGCTTTTGTCACTTTAGCATGAAACTAGGACAGGGCCGCTGAGTTCAGAAAACAGTGTCACAGCAAGCTAGGCTTTGTGTTGAGTCTTTTACAGAGGTGATAGCTAAGGGAGGCCTAGGAACTACTATTTCCTAAGCAAAATTGAAAAGAAGCTCTTTTACCAAAGCTTATTAAGAGACTTAGAACAGCTTGGCCAGACACAAACACCTATAAATACTCTGAACTCGCTCCTCAGGTGCAGCAGAGCTATGACCGTGTGATTCAGGATTTAGCAGGAGAGATGGATGATTTGGGATGGAGCAGGAGGCTGTGTGATTCCCCTGAGACAAGACTTAGAGCAGCCTCAAGGCTGCTTCTGGCTGGGCCAACTGCAACCATCCTCTGGGATCAGTGCTGCTGGGTTGCAGCAGAGCCACGTGCTGCTCCCATTTCCCTTTCTTCTTGCCTCTGGCATTTCAGATTTGGAGCTCATACTTGCAGGGTAGAGTTGGCTTTACTGGCTGCCACCCTGGAATTTCCCTGGTTGGCAGGAGTCGCTGCCTTTCAGCTAGTATCAGCTACTTACTCTGTCCCCGTATCCTTGCTGTTCATGTTTTTAATGAACTGGCACCAGCAGCACCTCCTCCAGTCTAGGAAGTCTGGTTCCACTTGGGAAGTAGCAGACCTTGTGATACTGATTTGAGGATAGATAAGCACAAGGAGACCATCTGTTTTTTAACTGGTAGGTAGGCTGTTTTGGCCCAGGGCAGGTTTGCTGAGTGTGATGGTAGCCCCTTCTCATCTCTTTGAGAGTAGTGGGTGGGACATGGGCTGGAGTAGGACAGATCTGTCAAGCCTCTAGTGTCCTGTGAGGTTTGTTTACCTGGCTTTTGCTTCTGAGTATCTCCTACATTTGCAGTGAAGTACTGCAGCCTCCTTCCAGCGCCATGAGCCCATCAGACGGGCATGACAAACTTTGTACTTCTTTTTTACCCTTGTATCCTATGAGACCATGAAGAGCAGGGTGAAGCAGCACAATGTGGACTTAAAAAAATATTTTTATTGTGTTAAGTTTGAATGAAACTTCCAGAGTGTTAGTAATTTATGATGTTAATCTTATTAGAGGATAGCTGGGACTTGTGTACTCGAGGTATAAGGGCATGTTTGCCAGTCTGCCCATCTGTCATCTTTTCAACTTCTGACATCACTGTATGAGAATTCAGCACCTTGGTTAACTTCTACCTTGTTTTACTTTTTTTTCTTTTTCTCCCCTCTTCAGACAAGTGAGAGAGAGACTAAAGAGCCAAGTTACTGAGATGAAAGAGAAATTTCCAGGCTTCAGACCAGGACTCGCAATTTTGCAGGTATTGTTTTCTTTAATGACAGCTACAGAAAATCTGCGTTGCTTTGCAATGGTAAATGCACAGCCCATGAGCTTCATCAAAGCTGATGTGCAAATGGTAACGGTTTGTATGGAACAGAAGAGCAGAGTTCCCTGTGGGATGGTAACACAGTTCTGTAAAGATGGTTGGTTGGTTTTTGTCTTTCATCAGACTCTTGCAGTTCTCTGTTTGAACGTTATGTTTATGAAATGGTCAAGGTAGGTCTCTTGCCTGTTAAGAAAAAGCAGTGCTTGTAGAGTCTGTTTCAAGCCTCTGCAGTGACTGTAACAGGAAGGAACTGAGTGGCCACAAAGGATTGATGGACTGGAAATACCTGCTTAGAGAAGTGGCTTCTCTTCTTATCCAGTATTTTGGTCTCCTGAAGAGCTCTTGGTGCCCGTCTCTGGATTCCAGTGCTAAGATCACTATAGTACACAAAGACCATGCTCCTCTTCAGTGCCAGGAACAAATTTGTTTGTGGTTTATTTTTTTTCTAGTTTTCTTTTTCATTAGCCTTAAGCAGATCTTCTCTACAGAAGACTTGTCTTCAGCTGTTTAGAAGAAAGAAGGATGGTCTTCTATTTAAAATGTAGTAAGGGGTGCTTTGACGAAAGTTGCCAAACCACTGACCTTGTAAACTGTCTTCAAAAACTGCTATCTTCTGGTGTGACTGGAGTGATTTCTTGATTGGCCTGTGTTCTCTTTAATCCTGGGTTGTCTTAGAGGCCTTTATAACCTATTTGCTCTTTGACTCTCTGACACTTTTGTAAGCCAGCAAACAGTCTGGGCTTGGAGTTCATCTCCTAATACTGATATTCTCCATTGTCTGTTTTTCAGTTAAGTAAGAACAATTTGCTGTTTCTGACATGTAGCACCCCACACAATATGTACTCTTACCTTGGGAGATATCTACGGTCCTCTGAGCTTGAAGAAAAGTCAATTATTTTTTTTTATTTTTTTGTTGGTCCTGTAGACTGGAATAGCCTCTTCTGCACAATATATGTGGTCTGTTTGCTGACATCTCCTGATGCCTGCTCTCTTTCTTCTTTTAGTGCCCTGTATGAGGCATACCTTTTCCTAAACCCAGCAGACTTTAAAGGGCTGACAGCCCCTTAGGGAAGAAAAAGTAATGTATTCTGAGTGATCAGGCAATGCAGTCACTTCTGCACTTTGTAATCAGTGTGAGAAGCAGGGATAGATCCCAAGTATCAAGGAAAAAAAGTTTGCATATCAGCTTTTCCTTGTTTGTCGCTCATTTTCTTATGATTGCAAGGAGTATTACCTTTAACAAAACATACTGGATGTTGCAAGCAGTCTTCTGAAATGCAGTTGTACTGTGATCACCCAGTGCTGCCAAACACTACAGGCATGTGCTCCACTCGCTGCTTTCTCTTTGTGCATCACTTTCTTCTTTCTTGTTTTGTTGGTTTTTCTTTGGCAGGAAAATTCTCAAAGTTCAAAAGAGCGGTGGAAGAAATTCCTCCATCAAGGCACATGTATATGCATAAAATTAAGATTCCTGGGTATCAAAGAAGCCCAACTTTTCTGAAAGCCTTAATCAGATAATTGGATGTTATCAGCACCTGCTGATTGTGTTAATTATCTAGAGATTTAACTCTCTCAGCTGAGGTGGCAGGCAGTATTTTCTTCTTTGGAGGGCACAGTGTTTTTAAGGTTTTTTCAACAGGTGTAAACAGTGTTTATGCAGAAGATCAGACAACTTGTCTTTAGCTGCCTCTTACTTGAAAGAACACTTTTCCCGTTAGCTCAAGCTGCTTATAGCCTCTATGAGTGTGTTTTACAGTTACTCAGGAATGTCTCTGCCTCCTTGGTGTAGCTGAAAGGAAGCTGAGGGTTAAGCCCATCTCACCCCGTGCCTGGATATCTACTCTGCAGTGTGACTCAACTGTCTTTTCAACCATAGGTTGGAAATCGGGATGATTCGAACCTCTACATTAATATGAAGCTGAAGGCTGCTGCTGAGGTAATGCACAAGCTCTTAATATTTCTTTTTGTCCTCCTACAGTAGGTGAAATCTGAATATGAAAGAACAGATGCAAATCGAATAGTTTTGTCTAAACTTTGCCCATATTGAAGAAAGCAGTGCTGACCTGAATTCCTTGTTATAGGGAGTAGTTATAGGTGTGTCCCCTGACAGCCCAGTGGGGTACTCGGGTAACAACAGCATCAGCTGGTGCCGCTTCTGTGTGACCCTCTCCTAGATTACGTGTGTCTGAAGTGCTGATGCTCTGTCTTTCCTGACCTGTGGCCACACACTTAACCTTCCCTGAATGTACTTGTGTACCTGCATTTGCCTTGCCTCTGTCTCCAAGTGGTACATGACATGCTACAGCAGGGCTGGGAAGAGAAATGAGTCCCTGTGTCCCTAGGTGATACCTGACATCTTCTCTGCTGGCATTTCAAGGCAGTACTGTGTCAAGCCAAGATGATGATCATGTCAAAAGGTGAATAAGACAGTTGAAGGATAGACCACCCCAGGCAAAGCACTAATCTTTCTTCTCTTTCATTGATGATATTTCCAAATAATAGGACTGTAACAACAGGAATAGGAGATAGACCTGGGAAATGTGACAGAATGTAGCTGTGACTGGGCTGGACGTGGGGAATAGCAAGTATCAATCTCTGATGTCAGCTCAGAAATCAGATAATTTGTTGGTATTCTCATTTGCAGATTGGGATCAGTGCCAATCACATTAAACTGCCAAACACAGCGACAGAAGCTGAGGTAAGTAATATAGCCAGTAACGAAAAAATACATAACTTTGATTTTGTGCTCAAAAGATGAACTTACATTTGCCCTCTCACTTTACAAGAAAAGACTACTTGCCCATAGATATTAACTCATGAAAAAAGAACTGGAACCTGCCGAGTTTTTTGTTTTGTTTTATTTTTAAAGGAGAACTAAACCACTACAATGTAAAATTTAGAGGCTTTAACAGGTATTTTTCTAAAAATAAAAATTGTGAGTAATTCATACTCTTAGATGGAAAAACTAAACATATTATGTGTGCCTTTTAACCCAGATAGGATTATGCTTTTCCCTTTGCATCAGTCATATTTCAGTTCATCAGTCCTTAGGTTTTTGGTCTTTACTTGTAGGTTCTGAAGTGCATTGCCTCTTTGAATGGAGACCCTGCTGTTCATGGCTTTATAGTGCAGCTGCCACTCGACTCTGATAAACCTATCAATACAGAAAAAATAACGAATGCTGTTGCACCTGAGAAGGATGTAGATGGGTAAACTGACTTCACCCCTGGAGAGCATGACAGCTACTCCAGAAAGAAATCTTTTTTGAATGGTAATCACGAGGCTGGGAATCTTACTTGGCCTTTATTCTTTCAAAATACAGCTTAAGTAGCATCAATGCTGGGAAACTCTCTAGAGGGGACCTCGGAGACTGCTTTATTCCCTGTACGCCAAAAGGATGCATGGAACTTATCAGACAAACAGGTAAAGAGGCTTCCATCTATTATTCATGAGCGTAGTAGTCTTCAGTAAGAGGAGAAATTATGCACATTGCAAGGCTGTGCTTCACTTTGAAGCTTCTGTTGAGATGCCACGTTTCATCTCTGCCTTTTCAGATAATAAAAGAACTAGGTTTAAAATGGTCCTTCCTTTCTTCCTCCCAACTCCAGTTCCCTATCACACACAACCCAGAAGAAAAACAGTATCCTGGAGTACCAAAGCCACACTTAAACTGACAAAAGACTGCAGAGCTGTGTGAGTTAGTTTGTAGTAGAATGCACAAAGACCTCTTTTTACTTTCTCCCAACTTTCTGTGACGCAGGTGTTCAGGTTGCAGGGAAAAGAGCTGTAGTGGTTGGTCGTAGTAAGATTGTTGGTGCTCCTATGCATGACCTGCTGCTCTGGAATCATGCAACGGTAACCACTTGCCATTCCAAGACCTCGACACTGGCTGAGGAGGTAAGGACAGGCTGGATGCATGAGGCTGTAGTTCCCTGCTGGAAGCCAGTGCTGCCTGATGCACGTTGCTACTTGGTGTATTGCTTCTCTGAGTCGTTTGGTCTGAGCTGTCTTTCATCTGAAAAGGTTTCCCAGAACTATTCATTGTGTGGTTGTGTAAATACTTCCACTGGAATAGGATACTGGTTATTTTTGGCCCTTAATTTGAGGGTTTTAATTATAACAATAAAATTATTTGGTTTATTTTCTTTGGGCAAGTGCTGAGAATTTAATCATTGCTTCCTAATCTCCAGATAGTAGCCTGCAGGACAGCATATATTTTTGTGTTTTTTCTAAAAAGGCCAAGGAGCCTTTTGCTTTAAAGACTGGTAAATGCTAGACCAAATGTCTTCTCCAGTTGGTTTTTTGTTTTGTTTTTTTTTCCACTCTATTTTCTATGACTGGGAGTTGGTACCATTTTCCTCTTTAGTGGTGAGAGTGACAGAAATAGTGTGTTGCTGTGCTGCCACCTACTTGGATTTCATAGTGCAATCAACACTGCCAGGCTCTGTAGGCAAGTATTGAAGCTGAAAAGGGGGCAGGTATATTTGAATATACCTCACAAAGCTCAGAAACACTGCAGTGCTTCAAGCCATTAAGTTGGTGTTCAAAAAGACTGTCATTAGGTTGATTAACAATGGAAACGCTAATTCTTAATGAAATCTTAAAAATAGCTCATCTCCCTTGAAGGTTAGAAGCAAAAATTCCAAGGGATAGCAGCTTCCTAAGCAAAGATGAATGAAGCAGTGGAACAACCGATAATAAGCTTTAGTCAGAGTCTCTAGTACCAGGTTTGTGACCAGATCTGTCAAACTTCCTGGGTATATCTGAATGAATATCAGCGCTGAATTGCAGTCAGCTTGCCCTGGAGTTGCATGTTACAGTCTTGGACATAAAACCACAAGACAGTGCTGCCACAAGTGAAGTGCTGCTTGGAGTTGTGTGCAGAGGTTGTTCTTGGCTGCTGTCTGATGTGTGCTGGGTAGATTTCCAGCATCGAAAAGAGCAGCTGAATATGCAGGGACATTTGAAGGGAGTGAGATAAGAATAAGCAGAAGGTTTTAACTTTACCTGAAAGTGGTCTGTACAATCCACTTGGGAATCATGGAGGAGTTGTGGAGTCTCCTTCTCTGGAGACATTCACGACCCTCCTGGACACCTTCCTGTGTGATGTCATTTAGGTTCCTGCTCTGGCAGGGAGATTGGACTTGATGATCCTTTGAGGTCCCTTCCAATCCCTAACATTCTGTGATTCTGTGAGTTCAAAGGAGACTGTGAAGTGTTGATTAGCAGTAGTTCAGGTTAGGAGTGTGAAAACAGGCAGTCATTCCTGGCTGCAGGAGTTTGTCCTTGCCAAGGAGCTGCTAGCTTTAATTTCTGACAGTGCCCTTCCATCCCTCGTGGCAATGAGTGAGCACACAGTTTCACTGCCATTGAAGCTGATCTAAGTTGCTGCTGAAGCAGCTTTGCATTTTTCCACTGTTGGTGTGATGCAATATTGTTTATTTGGCTTTTTGTTTTTTTTATAGGTGGGTAAAGCTGATATCCTGGTGGTTGCAGCTGGTAAAGCTGAAATGGTGAAAGGTGAATGGATCAAACCTGGTGCAATCGTAATAGACTGTGGAATTAACCATGTGCCAGGTGCGTGGGTAATGTATAAAGAGTGGGGATGTGTTTATTTGTATATAAATGCAGTTGCTAAGTAAGTACATGGATACTGTTTCCTTGGTGTTTCATGGACTTTTAAGTCTGTCAGCTACTTCTGAAGATGTCAGAATAAAAAAGGTTTCCGGGAAGTACTGTCCCAGAGCAGATCAGTGCCAGTTTTGTTTCTGCCTTCAGTGAGGCTGATGATTAGTAGAGGAAGGAGGAGGCCTGGGAGATATTACAACAGAATATCCTTGTATTTGCCTCAACTACATAGTGAAGTCCGGCTGCTGTTGGCACTTGTGAGCATCTGGCTCTGATGTCATTACTTTGCAGTTAAGTCTGATTAAGCTGTTGTGTTTGAAATATATAAATGGCAAGCACTCTTGAAGTAGCTGTGGATTTATTGAGTCTCAGCATCAGTTTCTTAGGTGTGAAAGGCTATTGTCTTGAAACAAAGCAGCTTCTGCAAGACTATTGGTGACAGTGGCTCTGGCATAGAGTAAAGCACTTTAACATCATGGATTCTAGGGTAGAGTTTCACTTAGCTACTCCTTCCTTACAAAGGAGGAACAGACAGTCTGCAATTTCTGTTTTCATCTCATTTTAAATCCAAATTACAGATATTGAATGATACGGAAAATTAGTCACCATCCAACTATCTCTGTGCTACGCCCACAAGGCTTTTAAAAGGTAGTTTTCATAATTAATCAGTCATTTTGTTGCCATTATTTAATGGAAGGTAAAGAAATTTCTGTTCAGCAGTCTTGTTCCTCAAAGATGACATTGAGTTGCATTTAAAACCATTAATTCTCTGTCTAATTAAAATTAAAAAGTCATCTGCTGTTGCTGTTTGTTGCTCAATGTATTTATGCCAAGCTACCCAAACTTAGGCAATTTGCCAAAGCCCCCAGGGTCACTGCTGATTTGCGTGAAGCAGAACAGCTTGGAGTCTCCCCAAGTAGCATGGTCCAAATAAAACCACCATTGTGTTTCTGACATATCAAGGTATGACCTTTTTTTTAATTTTTTTTATTTATTTTTTTTTAATTTTTTATTATTTTTTTTTTCAGACTTTGCAGACTGCATCTTAGAGGAGACATCCCTGTCTCTTTGCAATTAGTCTTCTTTGGGCAGTACACTGAGATCTGAGCTTCTGCAACACCCAGTCAGTGGGTGGCATGGCATTATGCTGGATGGTGTTGGGAGACTCAGTAATCAGGGCTTGATGGAGTACAAGGAAATCGTCAGATTTCAAAATGATGGATATCACAGGCTTTTTTTTATTGGTTTTCTGAAGCTGCTGAGTTTTCCTGCTTCTTTCTTCCCTTCCAATAGGTTGTGAAAAAGTTTTCAGATGAATCTTTTGGAAAATCAGTGACAGAATTGTGGGAATTGCAATGCTACAGAAACAACAGCAGCTAATTTGCCAGCTTCTCCAGCTACATCAATATACACATAGAATATTGCTGTTAACTGTGGTGATGCTTTGAACGTGGCAGGGGGAGAAATGGCATAGTTGTCATACACCTTACTATAGCTGTTTAAGTGCACTCAGCCAAGTGCCTCCTTGGTATCGATGTGAGTGGCAGTTGGAGGATGCGACTATCTCAGGATGTGACTATACTTTGTAATTTGGGGTGCCCTGTACAGGGAATTCCCACTATGATTTGACCTGTCAGGACGTTAACTTCATGCAGGCTTACCAAGTTGGAGTTAAAAGAAAAAGTTATAGCCACGTAGCACCATGTATATGCAGCTGTTGTGCTTTTGAGTGGAGGGTCGTCTGTATACTCCCAAGGTGGTCAATTTGGAGGCTAGAATGAGCAGTTCAGGCACATGTGGCTTTGTGTTCATGATGGTCATGTGTTTACAGCCATACATTCACCAGAAACAGGTTACAGTTGCATTTACATTGGCACAAGTTTGGAAGTCACGTGGATTTTCCCAGCCCTCGTCTGGTGAAAGTAGGTGCAGAAGCTGCACTCAGGCTGTCTCTCATGTGGCTGTCTCTAGAGGTAGATGGAGACCATCATACCTGTTCATTTTACATGTGTAGGCATGTCCTTCACTTGTTTGACCTTAGAGTCCTTGGATGCTTGCCCTCGTGTTCCAGCTGGTGAGAGAACCTACTGGACCAAAGAAGACACAAGCACTGCCAATTATTTTGGTGTCACTGATATCCACTGTAACTAGTTCATTTTTTAAAAGAATGGGGTGATAAATACTGTGAAGATGAAATTATGGGGAGAGGTGTATGTCAGCTTTCCTTCAAAATAATCTTTTAAAGGTAACTGAATAGCTCCTGAATTGTGCTCAGCAGGGCTTGGTGTGAGGTGTGGATGCAGCAGCAGGGACTGGGTGTTTGGCTTGTGCTCATCACAGTGTCTGTGGCACATCAGACTGTTTACTTGTTTTCTTCATTCTTGTGCCTGGAGTCTTCCTGGCCAGGGTGGCTGGTAAGCCTGCTTGGCATCTTTGCAAGAAAATATGATTATGTTGTTTGCCTTTTTCAACCTTAATTAAACTGGTCTGTAGGCTGGAACGCCAGATTGATCTCCAGTTCAGGCAGCAAAGCTGACAGTGGCTGTAGAAACATTGTTTAGCAGCTGGGATGTTGTTCAGGCTTTGAACTTCAGGGAGAAAAAAAAATGCTGCTTAGAACACAAACACAGCAAAACATCGAAGCGGCTAATTGTCAATAACAATGCAGCTAAAAATTAGTGTTGGCAAGAGCTGCTTTTGTTCCCTCTTTGGTTTTAACATAATCAGATGTTTAGGAGTTTGATTTCTCTTCCATTCCTCCCCCTCGCCAAATGTTTATTAAAGTTATTGATTGTATTTTTCTGTTCAAACATACACTTACCGTAGGCAATATGATATTTCAGATGTAAAAACACTAAAAATCTATCTTTATTTTTTTCACACTGCTTAAAAGGTTCCCTAGAGTCCTCATATCTGAAATAAGGACCTGCCACTCCAGGAGAAACTTAAATTTTCTTTTTTTGATATGATGTGCCTATAATCAGTGACTTCTTTAGATGTCTGTACCAGCTAACTAATGCATCTTGTCTTTTTCTTTCTTTACGGGTGAGCTTAAAGGTCACCACTGGGGAAAAAGTGCTCTCTCTGCTTCTGAATTGTCAGGTCATGTAGTGCAGCAGGTTACAGCAAATTTTTTTGCCAGAGAGAAAGGAGATTGTTCTACTGGAGCTCTCTTAAGCCACCTGTGAGGCTTGTTTTGACAAGATTCTGATCTCTGTGAACTGCAATATTTACTGGTCTGTCATTAGAATGGCAACGAATAATTAAGCTCAGCCTAGATGTCCTCCAAAATGGAACAGAGAAAATGTAAACCTGAGGGTTTTGGAACAAGTCAGCTGTGTTTCTTCTCTCACTTCTGCTAGAGCATTGGTTTATGTCTCCTTTAAATTGGGAGCTGTACTATACAATAGGATATACACAACAGCAGGAGCTGTGACAGGATGGTTCAGATCACAACTCTATTGTATGTCCCATTTGTGGGTTGGGTTTTTTTACTTTTTTATTTTATTTTTTTTTTATTGCACGGATGTAAGACTTTGTCGTCTGTGCTCTGGTCCCCCAACATTTGTGTTGGGGTCATCTTCAGGTTGCCCTGTGGGCCACGTGCCACTGGGAAAATACTTTTATCCTCAGGGAAAGGGAGATCTGTCTGGCTGAGGATAAACAGTGCTTATTCGGAAGATATTGTTCATGAGCTGTTGACACTCTCTGAAGTATGATGATAACAGCTTCATCTTGTGATGTTTTAACATTTTATCTTTCTTTCCTGGGTACTCAGCTCCTATTTTGTTTACTCCAACAGAAGAAGAGACTTCAGTTTCTGTCAGCGCTGTGTTCTCTGTTTTGGTGAAACGAGGTGTGTAATTTACTCGGTTTCTTTTCCTCAATCCTCAGACAGCACAAAGGCCAGCGGAAAAAGAGTTGTAGGAGATGTGGCGTACAGTACAGCGAAGGAAAAGGCTTCCTACATCACCCCAGTTCCTGGTGGCGTTGGGCCTATGACTGTGGCCATGTTAATGCAGGTACGTGAGCGGACTGTGAGACTTATGCTCAGCTCCTCTGCACTTGCCTTTGGGGTATGCTGCTGCTGACCATCAGCACACTACCGAAGCAACTAGTGCTTCCTTCCTGCTCTTGCAGAGATCTTCCAACTTGTAATCTGAACAATCTGAATTAAATCAACTGATGGAGAAGATGGACCTTAAGGGAATGTTAGGACAGAGGTTTTTTTGTTGTTTTTTTTCGTTTGTTTTGTTTTTTGGGGGTTTGGCTGGTGATTTTGGACGTGGTCTCTCAAAACAGTAACAAATGGGCTTGTCTTA
This sequence comes from Baryphthengus martii, assembly GCA_013396935.1. Taxonomy (NCBI): domain Eukaryota; kingdom Metazoa; phylum Chordata; class Aves; order Coraciiformes; family Momotidae; genus Baryphthengus; species Baryphthengus martii. The sequence continues at coordinate 108,713 of VWZK01016157.1, forward strand.
ACAATGCTCTGGCTGTAATTCTAAAACTATCCATAGGGTGACTGGATAAAAAGGAAAGTAACAGTATAAGCCAGCTTCTTCTGTTTCCTGCTTTGCTTAAGAAACCCTGCAGGCACAGAACACCCCAAAAAATCCAGCACACTGGAAGACAGATGGATTAGATGATGGATAAGATACAGCAAGGTTTTCTTTTTAAGAAAACTACAGGGAGAGTCTCCTATTGAATTGTTAGCAAATGCTTTAATCAAAGCACTTTGTGTTAATCCCAAACTGAAACAGATGGGAGGGGAAAACCTTTCTGAGTCTTTGTTAACCAGCATGGTTCCCAGAGCGGTGGTTGCTATAATGCATTCTCATGCTCATTTTAGAGCACAGTGGAGAGTGCGCAGCGTTTCCTGGAGAAGTTCCAGCCTGGAAAATGGAACATCCGTTATAACCAGCTTACCCTAAAGATGCCTGTTCCAAGGTAATGCTTTCAAAGGAAGCCATTGGCAGTATTTATGCAGAGTAGCATTCACTTCTCTTGCTGAGCTTTTTGTAATACGGGGTGTACCTGTATGTAGACTGGAGCTGGTATTGAAGTGTGGAGAGAAGTAGAGAGAAAGCACCGTGAGGCCTTCCTAAGGGAGCAGAGCCAACCTGCAGTGGTGCTGTGACATCTGTTGAAATGTAGGCTTGGGCCATCCTCATAATATCAAGGTGTAAACATGGTTTTCTGCAGACTCTTTAGGCCAGCTAGGTAGTTTTTGATTCAGCTGTTATTTGGAAAATTTCCAGTCTGGTGTGGCAAAAACCTAGCATCTTGAAGTAGGAGGTACTGATGTCAAGTCCCCAAGGAGCAGCTGAAAATATACAAAATACCATAAGGAAACATAATATATTGCCTACAAAAAGACATTCTTGGGGTGGGAGGAGAAGGGGGGAGGGTTGGTGGAGGCTTTTTTTGTTGTTGTTTTTATTGATTTTTATTTTTTTTTTAAAAAGTTAACTCTGAGGTTAACTCTGAGGTCTATTGTAATGTAACAAATATCAGTGGGATTGATTCTTTTTTTTTCAAGTGATATTGAAATATCGCAGTCTTGCATGCCCAAGCCCATTGATCAAGTTGGAAAAGAAGTTGGCCTGCTCCCTGATGAGTTGGAGCTCTACGGCCAAACTAAAGCCAAGGTTCATCTGTCAGCTCTGAAACGGCTGAAGAACCAGCCAGATGGCAAATACGTTGTTGTTACGGGGTAGGTACTTTCTTAACTGAGGCATCACTTACGTGATGTAGCAGCGAAAAGAAATTTTTAGTAGCATGATTTGTCATTGTCTTTTCTTTTGGTAACGTGACTGTATGGGGTGCTCTGAGTTTTAGTAAATAGCACTCTGAAACTTTAGTGGTTTGGGAAATAGATTTATCTCTTGTGGCAAATAGTGGGAATGTAGTTTAACACTTCTCTCCTGGAGATTAATTGTTTTGGTCCAAGGGGCAAACTGGGTAGTAGTCAAAGTTTGTCTAGTCTAGTAGCCTGCCTTAACAGTACCTCACAAGTCATTTCAGACAAAGGTCTTAGGCAGTTATGTGATAATTTGCCAGTTTTGAACTGATAAAGATTAACTGAGTCTGAGCCAATCCAGCATTTGAATTTGCATTAACTGCAGTCACTGGATGATGGTTTTATCCCTGAAAGTATTTTGAGTCTCACCCACTACAAGGACTTGATTGTGTCTGTGCCGCTTTTTCACTGCAGGATAACTCCTACTCCCCTGGGAGAGGGGAAAAGCACCACCACTGTCGGTCTTGTTCAAGCCTTAGGAGCACACCTTCACCAGAATGTCTTTGCTTGTGTTCGGCAGCCTTCTCAGGGGCCAACTTTTGGTATAAAAGGTATGAGCTGCTCTGTTGCTTGCAGTTGGACTAAATGGGGAAGGGTGGCGATCAGAGATTTTTATTCTGCTGCATTATAGTTTTACATAATACCCAGTTACAAATACATTACTTTTAAGAAAGAAAAGTCTTGAGTAAGTTTTTCGGTGTTGTCTTCAAGTGCTGTGCTGGGATTTAAATTAAACGGCTTGGCAGCAGCTGCCACCTTAAAGCTTTTAAGCAACTATATGTAATACCACTCTGGGCTTGAGAGACCTTTATTTGCATGATTTGACGGTTGTCTTTTTGTAGGTGGAGCTGCAGGTGGTGGCTATTGTCAAATTATCCCCATGGAAGAGGTAATTCTTTATACAAAGCCTCATTGCACATATAGCTCACAGACCTTGAAGAGATACTGGAGTCAGATACCTTACAAAATCTTTTGGTTATGGCTCAGTATAGCACTCCCAGGAAATGCTTGATTTCAGCAAAGCACATTTTTTTGGTTGGTTGTTTTGGTTTTTTTTTTTACACACCTTTTGGGGGCGTGTGTGTAAAAAAGAAAATAAAATCAAAAAAAAAGAAAAAAAAATCTTTGCTTGTTTCAGAAGGGTGCCTGCATGGTCAAGGAGCTTCATAGAACTCGGAATTCCCAGTATTACTGTTCCTTGCCTTTCTCTGCCTTGAATTGCTATATACCCTTGAGCAAAGTACATCCTATGCCTCTTTTTCCCATCACTGAAATGAAGGTGATAATGACTTAATACTTTTCGGCAGCATACTAAGTAGTTCTGCTAGCAGCAATGGTCACCACCTCTTTCTGTGAGCTTGTGTTTCTGTGTACTTGTGTTTTACATAAGTGACATGAAATGGGAGAAGGGAAGTTGGGAATCAGTAATGCTAAGACCTCAGCCTGTGGGGGACTGGCACTGCAGCATATTTCTGACGTGACTTGGCAACAAGTAAAATCCTGTGTCTGGGGGCAGGGAATTGAAAGGCACGTGTAGCACGTGCTCCTGTGCTTCTCTCAAAGTAATTGCCTGTAGAATTCTACCTTTGTCTCATGCACAATTGGCAATTTTAGGAAGAAAAGCATAAATTACCAAAAGGGCTCTTCGTCCCAATTGATGCAGCAAGTCCATAAAAGACAAAAATGTTAAGGAGGAAGAATACTGACTTAGTCAGGTGCCAGGAACATGTGTGAGTGATAGATTTGACAGGAAAAATAATCTCCCCTTTGGGAGTGTTAGTGAGATGAGGCAAAACACTTGACTGTGTGCAGCAGTGGGAAACAGCCCCACTCTGGGAACCAGACTTACTTAAGGAAAGTCGTTTCTGTATGACCCTCATGGTATAAATATATATAGTTTTGTGGGGCTGTTTTAATCAATTCATGTCTTGTAAAATGGAAGTATCTGAAGTCACTAGTTACAGTAATGACCTTGATACATCACTCTATTTCTGCATGCAGCTTTCATCCTAGGAAAAGATTAGCAAGTGAAAAACTTTCGAGTTTATACTGCAGAACCAAGGTAGCCGTAATTGCTTCTTGTTGCACGTATCTAGAATGAGACAACAATTAGCATTTACTAATCAGGATTTATAATCGGCATGTGACGAGCTGCATTCTGCTTTTAGCTCTCTGGTTTTTAAGACCACAGTAGCAAGGCTTCACCAAAATGGGTTTGTAAGGTCTTCTGTCATACCATCTTTTCTAATGTCCCCTTTGTGTCTTCCTCCTTTACTGCTCTGCTACAGAGGAGAAGGATTGTTTTAACCACACCTTTTAGTCCCCTGCCATAGTGCAAGTTTGTCATGCGAGCTACATATCCCAAGCCATTTGTCAGTACAGCTACAGTGCAGCCAGATAACTTAGGTAGGCAAACCCACTCAAACTGTCTGTTAATGAGGCAGAACCAAGCAAACTACTAGCAGTGTCACTGTGTAGTACGTGGCCTACGAGCTCTGCCTACGATACCATGTGTTTGCGTGCTTACCTTATGCAGAGCTCTGTGCAACCGCAGCTCCACTGCTAGCACTACACCAGGTTGATAGTTTCAGCAGCAGCAGCTTCAGCTAATGTATGTGTGAAACCTGTTGTGCAAATAATGAGAGAGGGTCAGAAGGGAGATGAAGGAGGAGCGATGCAGATGTGCCATACCATGGTCTTCTCAGTGTCAAGGAGCCTGTGAGAGCTGTTCTCATGATAAAAAAACCACCCACCTTTTTATTTGGAGGCTTCATTCTGGAAGTTTGTAAAATGACATAAACGTGGGGGAGAGATTTTTCTGTTTTAGAGAAATTCTTTCCTCTTCCACATACTGCACTGAGCAATCTCTCCCCCTCCACCCTCATCCACTTCAACTTTCCTATTAATACTTTTTTTTTTTTTCCCATCTGTCTACAATGAATTGAAATAAATGAAAACTGTAGCAGGGTGAGGTAACTGATATGTTTTATCTCCTCTAGTTTAACCTTCACCTCACTGGTGACATCCATGCTATCACTGCAGCTAACAACCTGGTCGCTGCTGCTATCGATGCACGTATGTTCCATGAGCTAACTCAGACTGACCAGGTATGATCCTTTCTTGTGGTGTATTGGAGCACAGCCCACTTTGGCCAAGGTGTTTAGAGTGTGCCAGCATTGCTGATTAACTACCTGTTTCATTCTTCAAGGCTCTCTACACCCGGTTGGTGCCTTCTGTCAATGGTGTTAGGAAGTTTTCAGACATTCAGATCCGAAGACTACAAGTAAGTTCACTGGTTTCATGTTGTTTTCTGGTCCTGTTCCGTTTACTCATCCTGTACATAGTCAGAATTAGGTTACAGAAACCTTTGTATTGTCCTCTAGATTGTTGTGCTGATGTTTATTATTTTCCAGAAAATGTGCAGAGTGTGGTAGTCCTTCTTACAGCACAGAAAACTGTAAGATGCAGCCCCAAGGGAAAGAATCATTGATGTAACTCTTTTTACTATACGCTGTTTGAGTAACACAGTGGGAAGAGGCAAAGAGAGTGCCCTTTGTTAGTAGTGTCAATTCAATCTCCTTAATGCAGTTTAATAAAGGACCGGAATCAGTCTCTCTGTACCCTATACCCAGTTGCAACTAGAGATGAGTAGTTCCCATGTCACAGCTATACAGATGATCCAGCACAAAAAAAAGGCAATTTATAAAATTCAGAAAAAGAGAAAACATGGAGAATTTTTTGTCTTACCCAGATTGAGAAAACAGGGAAAAATGGAAAGAATACCCATCCCCTACATTGCCTACTTCTCCCTAAAAAAAGCATTCCCAGTTAGATGAGTAGCCCTGTCCTTGAGTGGCACTCCCTGAGCAGCCCACAGCTACTCTGGTGCTCAGAAATTAACGTGAACTTGCATGTGTCCCTCACTTTGGCAAAAATGAGGATTAACAGAGAACTAGTTTTACACTGGGCTTGGGCCTTCTGGCTAGGAGAGCAACCTAGGTTCTGCGAAGCTCCTCCAAAGTACTAACCTGTTCGTACAGTATTCAGACTGGCTCAGTTGTCCATTTGGAAGTCAGGAGCAATAGTCAGACTACTTAGGAAGCTAAAACTCTGATTTATTAATCGGCTATAACGTCACAACCATTAGAGGATGTGTGGTTCGCTTCCACTGCTGAGCAAAGAAGCTGCGTCAGATTGCCTGGTGTTCCTGACAGCCTGCTGAGGGAACTCTGCCCTCACCGCCTGCCCGGTTATTAAATGTCGAGATGTGAATGGGATGCTAATACTCCAGAAAGATGCTATCTTTTTATGTTTGTTTGTTTATTTCTTTTTCTAAATGATGTGCTTGAAGAGGAGAACAGACTTTCTTCTTTCCTGCTGTTCTTCAGGAGAAAAATACAACTTAGCTGTGTGGTTAATTAAAAAGAGCTTTCTTGTTCATAAATCAACTGAATCGTTTTCCTTATGCCTAAGCTCGGGCTTCTATCAGGCTTCTTGAGATAATTCTTCTCTCAATTAAGCAACTTGGCAAACTGCCCATCCACTCAGTATGTTGAAGATCAGCTTTCGGGGATGCTGACAGCCTTGTGACTGAATTGTTTAATTCCTCCTTTGTGCCGCTTAACCAGCCTGCTGAAAGCGGTGCCTTGAAATCTGTGCGGCTGTGTGCAGTGACCCTCGGCAAGCTAATGAGAAATGGATGTAAGCATGTGAGACTAATGATTAGAACAAGGCGGGTAAGGAACTGCGGAGCTTGCTCTCTTACGCTTTCTATGGAGGCCTCGCACAAAGCTTGGTGACAACCTGCCCTAATGAGCTCTATTGTCTGCCTTGCCTTTTACTAGCTGGCCAGCAGCAAGCTCTGCTTCCAGATATGCACCCATCTGGATCATCTGACATTGCTGTGGGGTCTAGGAGAAGGGGCACCAAAAAGGCAGCCCCTCCTTTCTTCTGAATATGCAGATGCTGCTGCAGAAGGCTCATTGCTCTAGTGAAAGGTTCATTTTTGGGAATCTTTTTGTTATATCTTTTTTCTTTCTTTTTTTTTTTTTGTCTTCTTTCCTCCCATAGAAATTGGGCATTAACAAAACAGATCCTACGACTTTGACAAAGGAAGAAATGAAATTATTTGTGAGATTGGACATTGACCCAGCCACCATAACATGGCAAAGAGGTACAAGAGCTGCTAAATGACAGAATTATTAAGAAATAAAACATGTGTCAAAAGAGAGATTTGCAAGTGCAGCAGAAACTGTGTTTTTTGGGAAAATGGGAAAGAGGGCAGGGCTGGCCTCTCCATCTATCCTCTTTGGTGGGATAGATGCCTGCAGCTGTGTTCCCACTTCTAAAGGGTCTGACACAGGGCCTTGAGTCTGCTCTGAATTCACAAAGATTAAGACTTCACTAATTGGTACAAGTTTGTGTTTCTGGATTTGTCAGTCAGTGAGAGAGTTGAGTTTGGCAACTGTAGCCAACAGCCTTTTTACCTGACCAAGAAAGCTCTGTGAGCAAGGAGAGGGTTCTGCTCTGGGATTAAACTCAGTTTTAATCTGCTCACTTGCTCTGTTGGGGACTGCTGGCAAATAAAGCCCAGATTTTTAAAAGGTTTTTAAAGATACCTGGAGGTAAGATCAGTCTCCGGTCTGGCAGATTTAATATTTCACTAGCAAAAGAAATTTCAAATATGGACTTTTTTTTCTGGTTTAGACCCCAAGAGCATTTCTCTTTCTTTTTATTAAAATACAATGTGAAATGTATCATCCAAAATCTGCCTCTTTGCTTCATAACCTGCAAGGGGGCTAAAGTGGTCTGCCTCATGGGAACTATTTTATAAAATACTAAAAATTTTCAAGGAAATAGTAAGAAACAGTCAATTTAAGCTAGTATTTGATAGTTTGTGTTTCCAAGGTAATTTGAGTTAATGGGGCTGTGGGAAACTGTTCTCACTAAATGGTAGAATCTGACCATTTTATCAGTTAATTTATAAAATCATTATTTTATTTCTTTTTGGCTGTAATAATTTCCTGATTTCACATTGGCTAATGATGGTGAAAAAGCAATTGAAATAATATTAGCAGCTCTGCTTTTCAGAGAGGCTTTGGGCTTGTGGTTAATGCTCACAGAGGGAGGGAGACTTCCTCTGGAAGAAGTGCAGGATCTGCACGTGATCTTAACTTCACTGCAGTTCAGTTTTGGGGAGGAATCATGCTGAGTAGCACTTGCCATTCTTTAGGAGGGGATGGTATCTCAAGCTGCCACCCTCTCTCCACTGGGGATCTAGCTGAGTGTTTGTCATAGGGCATAGATGCGACTTAGGACTTGCAATGTGATTTCTCATCTTTCTCTCTGCATTCCTTGCAGTGTTGGATACAAATGACAGGTTCCTTAGGAAAATTACTATTGGACAGTCTCCAACAGAAAAAGGCTTCTCGCGAACGGTAATTGTTCCCTTTTCTTGCATGTTTTAAAAAGTTTTTAGAAAAACGTGGTCCTAAAGCAAGTTTCTGTAACTCCAGATACTTCCGTCATTTACCAGTGCCTTGTTGAAGAGAAAGCAGAAAGTCCCCTCAACCAAGCAGTTGAATTTACTCCCTGTGCAGTATTTAATTCTGTTGTCTGTTCCCTCCTTCCCTGTTCTTTCCTGAATGTTGACTTCCCAAGCTGGGATGACTGTGGCATAGTACCAGTGGCACAATACCAGTGGCACACAAGTGCCCTCTGTAAATATGGTGCATGGCAATGGCTTATCTCCACCACTGTGGGTGCTTTGGGTGGGATGTATCTGTCCAAAACTAGACACAGTGTCTGAGCTTGTTGTCTAGATTCATTATAGCATCAGTAGAGTAAAATAAGCAATCTGGGCTGTGACTCCTCTCATCCCTTAAGTAACTGTCAAATTAATAGTTCACATTAATTGTGCTCAGAAAAGCTTGCTTCTTATTGACTTGAAATGTCCCTAGGGTGCTTAGCTCCGATCGAGGTGTCTGCGTTATGTCAGATGGATTCTACCCTTCATTTGTTATAGATTCTTTTTTTTTTTTTGTCATTTACTGTACTGTTTTGTGATAGTCAGATGAATAAGTAAGCTCAGTCTTCAAAAATATCATTTGTTAGTGTTAAGTGTTCTTACATGAATCACTAATATATCTGCCAGGAGAGAGTCACGTTCCAATGGAATAAGTAGTTTTTTCTTAAATTTTGCAGAAAAAAAGTCCAGTTTAAAATGGCCAAATTAAATGAAGTATGTTCTGAGAGTAATGCTTTGAATTTCTGTTACATTTGTATGTCTGCATTTTTTTATTATTTTGTTGTTACGATGGTGATTGTTGACCTTGCATCAAGAATTTCACAGAGGTAAGGAATGCTGCTGGCGAATCTTGATGAGTTCACCTTCTTTATTCCTCTCTTGCAGGCTCAGTTTGACATCACGGTGAGCAGTGAAATCATGGCAGTTCTCGCACTCTCTGATGGGTTGGATGATATGAAAAAGCGACTGGGCAAAATGGTAGTAGCTTCCAGCAAGAGAGGAGAACCAATTACAACAGATGACCTTGTAAGAGTCATTCAGTTCTTAAATGCATTTTCCTATTGCTTCTGAAAGTCCTTAGACTAAAAAGTGTAGAGACAGCTCTGTACAGAAAAAAACCTCAGCATATAGAAGATCAAAGGTGAAATTGTAGCCCCTGCAGTTAATGAAGGATTTTTTTACTTAAGTGTGGCAAGCACCTTACCCAGAGTGTGTGTGTGTGACCTGGGCAAGGACGGAGGGCCCTGTGGGATGTGCTGTGTGTCAGGTTGAAGCAAGCACCAGAGGAATTCATGGGGAAATTACATGGTGGCTTCTACATAAAAAGTGTATTTAAGAATTGCAGGAACTCAAAATGCGTCCTGCTGGCCATCCCATGTTTCTCAGGCTCCCTGGAGTGAGGAAAATGTTGAGCAGGAAAAAAGCCGTGCGCAAATTTAACTACAGGTGATGAAATATCTTATTCTAGGAGGCAGTGAATGCTGTGAAAGCCAAGCCTTTTGCAAAAAGTTCAAGGTCTCCATACGACAGCCATTGAGGGACGCGGATCCTTTATTTCCGCTGCGTGAAAAGCTGAATGCAGTAGCACTGCTGATGTCTGTTACCAGTATGTAAAGCAGTCCTAAGCTGCAGCACTGTCTTGCAGCTGTCCGTGCCATAATAATTATGACAGTTCTTGGCATGTTTGTGTGGTGTGTCGCTCTCCCAGACAGTGCTTCTACGTGGTTTCAGGGGAATAGCCTGTGCCCCAGACCCTTCTTCCAATAAACATTTTGGAGATTGCAACTCTGCTTGGAGAAGGCCAGGGGAATTGAGCCTCGTATGTGAACTGTGCGCTGCCACTTGGCCTCAGGAAAAACAACAGGCTCGGGACTGTTGCACTGTTCAATAGAGAGATGGTATTAGTGCTTACTGCTGTCCTGTACAGTAGATGTTTCACAGCCTACTTGGCAAAAGACAAGAGTATTACAGATTTGCATGATGTGGTGTTAATAAGGTTTGTCTTGCATTTTGTTAATGAACATTTCCAGTGAGATAGAAGAATGCACAGACTGGATATCCTGGCCTGTGTTTTCTGCAAGACTGAGCACAGCACTAAGGCTTATTCAGCTCTTTCTGTCTTGCTGTGGGTTTTTTTGTGTGTTTGGGTTTTCTGTTTGTTTGTTTTACTTCCTCTGAAGATAAACCTAAGAAACTAGATTAGTAATGTGGCTTGGCCTTGCAGGAAAATGCCCAGGCTGGGAACCATTTATCTTTAAATGTCCTTACGTGAGATATTTGTTGGGAATGAGGGAGGGCATGTGCCAAATTTTGTAGGCAGCTTTGAGATATTAACTCCTCCTGCTAGCCTGCTGCCTGTTTAATCTTAAGTACCTGAATTAGACCCTGTTCTGGAAAACAGGAGTCTCTCCTGCTGCCCATCAGCAGTGGAGGCAGATGGTGCTTGGATAAGGAGTTACCTTGAGTTTTACATAGAGTCCAGGTGATTGAAGTCTTTCATATTTTTTTACCTTTTTTTTTTAAATCAGATGATATTTAATTTTGTCCATCGCAACTGCGGAATGGATGATTATATCAGACCTTTCCATCAGGTTTTCTTGACTGTTTTATGCTTGCAATGATGGCAGCCGTTGGCTTGCATTGTTAGGACTGCGTTACTCTTCGTGCAGGCAGAAAAGTGGTGACTGCAGAAACCAGACTGGCACAGTAAGACGTCTGGATCCTTCTGCAATGATATAACCAATGTCATGAGTGTGCTACCAGGAAGTGCAAAGAAACTGGGAAGAAATGTGGAATCAAAAAACTGACTACAGATTTGTAGAGATGGGATGTACTGAAGTGCCGCTGAGTGACACGGGCCTGAAATGTCACCATGGAAATCTTGCTCTGTAGTTTCCATTATTCTGGAAATGACTGAAGTTTAAATCTTATCCATTATATGTTAAATAAGCCTTCATGTGGCAAGATTGAAACTAATGAAACAAAGCAGTGAATGTCTTTAAAAAAATATCTTTCATACACTTGAGTGCTGCAATCTAATTGAAATTAAAAGGAAAGAAAAAGAAATCATGGTTCAACATTTTTATTACTTCTGTGAACATTTGACTCAGTACCCGTGATAGCAATTCTAATTACTTTTGCAAGTGCTAATAACAACCACTTTAGTTTCCACTGGACTGTGTCAGTCACAACAGTGACGAAACCCCCATTTTCTCTTCCCAAAGCAGATGTGGGTGCAATCACAAGCTTTCGCTTTGCAGGAAGCAGAATTGGAGCAGGGTATATTGCTGCACCTCAGAGGAAACCTGAGCTCCAGGGTTTGCCTTTCATGATGTCAGCCTGGTCTTTCTCACGCACACAGACGTTCGCTTTAAAAGTTATTTCTGCGCAGGAGACTCAAGCGGGATGTAGCGACTTGTTATGACATTTTAAGGCCAATATGTAGAGCCTAGTTGCTGAAGTGAGGAAGAAAAAAAAGTCCAAGACAATTCTATCTGCGAAACCTAAGAACAGTGCTTTGTGCCGCTGAACAGGCTACGGGGGACCGTACGTACCGAAGGGCTACTCTCTTGCTGCTGTTTACTAACCTTGCTCTGGCACTGAAACAGCAAATGTTCCTTATGCCTTCACTTGCAAAGTGGTGGCCAAGCAAGGTCACAACCAAGAGGCTGCCCTCAGCAGAAATCACAGATCCTCAGGCTGGATGAGGCTCAGAGCAGCCTGATCTAGTGGGGGAGGTGTCCCTGCTCACGGAAGGGAGGTTGGAACTAGATCATCTTTAAGGTCCCTTCCAACTCAAGCCATTCTATGATGATTCTGTGAATATGAAGGTATTCTGTCTTGCCCTGACTGGAATTAGTTATCCAGAGCAACTGCTAACTGCTGGTTCTGTTCCTGAAAGCTCCCCAGGACAAACGCAGAGTCTTGACACTGTACAGGAACTGTCTCGTGGTCTCATCATGGAAACTGATTGCCCTTTCTTTTTTTCTTTTTTTTTAGGGAGTGACTGGGGCTCTGGCTGTCTTGATGAAAGATGCTGTTAAACCAAACCTCATGCAGACACTAGAGGTGAGCACAGATCATTTGCTATACATGATTGTTAGAGCCACGAAGCGCTCAGCTTTGCTGTGCCCATGTTCTGTTGTCTCCGGTGCCAAGAAGTGTTTTGGGAATGTAAATAGTGTGGATGCAGGAGAGTGTCAAAGAGTTGCTGGGATTTAGCCATCCTTTTCCTAAGAGGATTAGTATCTTCACTTGTGCAGATTATTATAATCCTGTTTGCCCTGTAGTCCTTATTACTGATAACAAATATCTGGTCAAAAGGCTTAAGATCTGTCTTCTAAAAGCATGTTTCTTTACCTTCAAGTGCCATAGTACTTAGCTCCTGAAATGCTGCAGATTTGCTAAATTGTAGCCTCTGATTTTCTTTCTCTGTCTTTCTCTCTCCCCTGCCCCACCACTCCCTTTCTTCTAGGGAACACCAGTGTTTGTTCATGCTGGACCTTTTGCCAATATTGCACATGGAAATTCTTCAGTGTTGGCAGACAAAATAGCGCTGAAGCTTGTGGGTAAAGATGGTTTTGTTGGTAAGTGTGTTTGCTTTTTGTTTGTTTTGCAGGGAGGGATCTGCCTTTTTTTTTTTTATCGTGCTTGTCTTTGGGGTTTTTTTGTCTTAAAGGAATCTCCTGATTTATATATTTAGAGAGAGCATGATTTCTACACCCAGCAACTTCTCACACACTTCTTTTCTTTTGATTCCTAACTCTAGTTACGGAAGCAGGATTTGGTGCCGACATAGGCATGGAGAAATTCTTTAATATTAAGTGCCGCTATTCTGGTCTCCGGCCTCATGTGGTGGTGTTGGTTGCTACTGTCCGAGCTCTGAAAATGCATGGAGGAGGGCCTGCTGTAAGTACTAGGCACGGTTTTCTTTAGGCCTGAGGGGCTGTCTGAAACCAGGCTGGATAGAGCTTTGAGCAGCCTGATCTAGTGGAAGGTGTCCCTGCCCATGGCAGGGAGGTTGGAGCTAAATGACCTTTAAGGTCCTTTCCAACCCAAACTATTCTATGACTCTCTACTGTTGTTCTGATCCAGTCCTGTAGGGTTTGATCTGCAATCGTTGTCGTTATCTTGAGATTTGCAGTTGTAAAAGGAATCCATATGTCCCTGTTGCTTCATTGTAGTATGTTGCAGGTACATACCTGCTTGTTTTATTGTCCTAATGAAGCGCTTGTATGCTGGGCCACCTGTGATATTACCCCAGTCTGTCATTTGTTGTATCGTGAGGGCATCTTGCAATCTTTTATCCTTCCTCTTACTTTTTCTTAGATAAAAGCATCTGCCTGGAGTAAAATGTTGTATGTTGACGCTGTTGGATGAGAATCAAGCACGAATTGCTGCCATAGATAAAAATCTTAGGGGCTTCATTGTTTTTTCTTTTTTTTTTTTCTTCCCAGGTCACTGCTGGGGTACCTTTACCGAAGGAGTACACGGAAGAGGTAACCTTCTTAGCTGTTATGACAGTTGACAGATTAACTGCAGTCATGACACCGTATTGTCATGCAGTGCACACCTGGATAGCTAGAGTTTCGTTTCTTTAGCTGCCAGGGAAATGCTTCCTCATGCAAACCGTAATGATGTTCATTTTTTTTTTGATGATGTTACTTTGGCTCTGCTCTTTCAAACATTTATTGTACTTGACCTAGCCTTCAGCGTTCAGAGCCTCCTCATTTCTCCTGAGCTCATGCAATTGCCCGTGCGCTCAATTTTTCATAGTAATATCTACTCATGTATCCCCTGACCCTCTCAGTGTGGAGTAATTGCTTGGCTGAAATACTGTCTGAAAATATTCAGAGTGCCTCTCTAATTACTCTCTTAGCAGCAACTGTTTCTGGTTTTATTCCCCCCGCCCCCTCCTTTGCAAGCAGAGGGGAAAGTGAACTGAAGTCTCAGCTTCTGTCCTTGTGTCTTGAATGGTTGTGTACATGTGGATAATTAGTCTGATTGTCTTTACGTTGCTGCAGCTTTTTTATTTGTGGAGCTTCTGTACGGGTTATTCTTTGCACAGGAAGGGATGAAATGTCTGGATTTCCGTGAATAGTGCTACAAAATGTAAATATGCATAAACCAAAAGCTGTTGCCACAGACTTCAAATGAGTGTTACAAAATTCATTGCTAATAATATTTAATACATAAAGAGGAATGTGTCAGAGAGGAATATGAGGCTTTGCTGTGGGGAGTTAATGAGCATGGGTATTAACTTACTAAGAATAACAAAAAAATGATAAAAAAGTGATTTCTCTTGCCTTGGCTTGGCAGCTGAAACCGCCGAGCATTAGAAGTAGTCATTCCTCCTGCCTTCCACCCAAGAGCAGGCATTGGTCTGGACTGCTCAGAAAGCAGCTCTGGGGATTTGCCTTTGTGGTTTCATTCCCGTTTTGACAGTTATATCTTTAGCTGTGGACATAGTGGATTTGGAAAAAAAGTTTTATTGCCCCTGATAAACTGTGCTTCCTGCTTGCTCTCCTCTTTACAGAATCTTCAGCTGTTGGCAAAAGGCTGCAGTAACCTAAACAAGCAAATCCAGAATGCACAGATGTTTGGTGTCCCAGTAGTAGTGGCTGTCAATGCTTTCAAGTAAGTGAGCTGGGAACATGGAAGCGATCCATGGGTACAAAGTCGTGATAATTTTTGTGCAGTGTTCAACACAAACTCTTGTTTTCAGTACTGTTGATGTACATTTCACATCGCTGGGAGATGCTGAATAAATTGGGGAGCTCTGCTTAGTCATTTCAACTGTATTCTTTAGTTTAAATTAGCTTGGGATTTTATGATCACTGGCTATTATCTGCCATTTCTTGCACCCCGACAGGCCAGATTACTGTGGACAAAAAGGTGCCTGTGATGATGTGGAATCTGAGTGCATAACAGATGGTGAAGTGCCTGTGCTGTTGACCACGCTGTGTTCAGTGGTCTGTATGGAATAATTATGTACTGCTGAGAAGCCTCTTGGGCTCTGCATGTTGTACTGCACAGGAAATAAAATTGGTGTGTGATATATCTTTTTGTTAGAAAAACCAGCTAATTAACTGTGTGCATTCTGCAAACTTTTCTATTTACAGAACAGATACAAAGGCTGAACTGGCCCTTGTAGTAAAACTGGCAAAGGAAGCAGGAGCGTTTGATGCTGTGGAGTGCACTCACTGGGCAGAGGGAGGTAAAGGAGCAGTTGCACTGGCCCAAGCTGTTCAGAGAGCGTCACAGACACCCAGCAACTTCAGGTTCCTCTATAATGTGGAGGTAAATAGGAACTTGCAGTATTATAGAGATTCTTTGTAAGGTGGAGATCAGTTGGTTTCATGAGCTGAAGTTGCTGAAGGCTGTGAGAAACTGAGAAGAAATTTGGGTTTAGAATATAACATCTATTCCACAAATCTCTAAGACCTAGTTAGTCAGTTCTTGTTGTTTTGACTACCCGGTGAAATATTGTTTAGTTTTGACACTGAAGGATGCTGCTGTGACTCTGGTGGAGATGGCAAACAGCTTTCTGCTGTGGCAGCCATATTCCAGGGTAGGGGGATGTTTTGTTCTTGAACTTGAGACATATATTCCTGTCAGAGCATGGATGGGAACAAGTCTGGCCAACCCTGTTCCTTTACTGCAGAGCTTCCGGGTGCACTCGTTGCCCAGGATGGGAATCTATACAACAGACTATGGAACAGAATTTGTCCATTTTTAATATTTTTTTTGTTTTTTTTCTGCTGCATGTGAGGCTTATGGAGTCACACTACAGGTCAGGGCAGAAGAGAGTGTATGCATGTATATTTTTAATGACTTTTTATATTAAGCAAGCTTGACAGATTGCTCTGAGGTAATGAAGTCACTGTTACATCCCAGGTTACAGCCTGAATCCTTCTTTCATAGCAAGCACCTATTCAAGACCCTGATGAGGTACAGAGTGATGCTGTGATATCTATTTTAGATCCTTAACAGATACTTTCATTTTTTCTTCTTTATCCTGTTTTCTTTGTGCCTTTAACCCTTAACTATTTTGTCCACTTCTTTACTTCAACTTGAGAGAGAATAAAGATGCCTCTTTTGCAGCGAGGGTAGCTAACATGTAAGCATAGCTCGTAAGAAATAGTCAGATGGGAATATCTGTTGTGTCTGCAGGCGGGCACCGCACAGCACATATGAGGGGTTGTGAAGCTGCTGTGATGTTATAGCTCTTTGTAGTTTGCCTCACTGACTTGCTTTTTTTTTTCTAGCTCCCTGTTATCGATAAAATCCAGCTTATTGCACAGAAGGTCTACGGGGCAAGTGACATCGAGCTACTTCCAGAAGCACAGGAGAAAGTCGCCTTGTACACTAAGCAAGTGAGTTTTCCACGTCACTTGATACTAGTGGTGCTTTTCATTTGAAATGTTCATATTGAACAGTGGTGTTCAAACTGTGTGTTAAGGGAATCATCACTCAAATCATGCCCTTGTCCAGGACTTATTGGATGCTGCCTTGGCAGAGGAGGAAGAGGGGGTGGTATGAGGGAGAAACTGGCCCTGGCATGTAGCGGAGAAGACAGAATTCATCTACCCCTGTAGCACTTTTATGGTAGTGCATGGGGAGAGAAGGGCAGGAGGGTTCAGTGATCATTCTCTACTCTCACTATCTCCAGTCTTTTAGCAATTTGGGAATTAGGGAACTACAAGTGGTTGCTTTCCTGCTAAACAGTCTCTCATGATTTCTAAAAAATCTTGTTCCACTGAGTTGTCTAATCAGTTTTTGAATCCATGGGGATTTTTGGCAGTTGCAGTTTTGTTGGTGATAGAGTTCCACAGGTGATATGATTCATCTTGTGAGGGGAAAAAAAGTCTACTTTTATAATTTTTGAACCTGGCATCTGTTGTTTTTTTTTAATTAAATACTTTCTGGTTCTTTTGTTGCTTTTCTCTACCATGACATTCTTGTGAATTTATCTGCTTTTGCATAAATGAAGGTCTGTAAAGGGATTTGAAGAGCAACGTAGGAACCAGCCATTTTTTGTTCAGTTTGCTTGAATACTTTTGCCCTTGAAGTCCATTTACTACTGGCATATATAGTTTTCTCATTTTCGTGTTTCTTCTTACTACTCTATCAAAATACCATAGCCATGGAATTGCTACTTACTGATCACCTGCAATTATATTGATCAAACTTTTCTAATTAACTGACTCAGCTGAACAAGAACTTTAGTTCTGATCTGTTTAGCATTTTGACAAGAGAGTAAAAAGTAATTTGCCTATCTAGATTTATATCTGAGACTTCCATACCATTATATTTTTCCTCATTTGGATGCGCTGGGTGTGGTTCTTTCTTTAATACTTAGTGGGAGGTGGGGAGAAGGTTTGAAAGAAGGAATGGAGATGCAGAATGGTCCACGGGTCTGACAGGCTGTGGGTGAAGCAGTCAGTGAGAAGTAAACTGTCCTGGTAAGTCTGATGTCTGCAGAGAATGGCAGGATAGAGAAATTACATTTGTGTATAGGAAGCTACTGTTTTTTTCACTTATTTCTCTTCTCTTTTTCTCTGTCATTTTTCATTGCCTTTCCCAGGGATTTGGAAACCTGCCCATCTGCATGGCTAAGACTCACTTATCGTTGTCTCATGACCCTGAACAAAAAGGAGCACCTACGGGCTTTGTTCTGCCAATCCGAGACATTCGGGCCAGCGTTGGTGCTGGATTCCTGTATCCACTGGTAGGAACGGTACGTGATTGAGTGAAACCCTTGACTTTGGGTGGGGAAAAAGCTTCATTTGTATTTCAGTAAGCAGTTACAAAAGGTATCTATCTCAGATTAGGAGAGTCCTTCTCATTTACAGTTAAGTGTTTTAACAGTCCACAGTCTATTAGATGCCCTTAATAGGTGTGTTTTTTCAGGGGGAAGAGGGAAGCTAAAATAGATCATCTAACCATCTGAATACTTAGAAAGCCCCCAGTGTACTGCTCAGGTCCCACATCTCTGTCTTGCTGGATTTTGAGGCACGGGTGAGCTCTGTAGCTAATGAGTTCTGGGAGCTGCAGTCTGGTGGAGGGGATGGAAGAAATCCTTGGCCCACCTAATTGTCGTTGTGAGTTTGCATTCCTGCTGAAAGCACTTTGCGGTATTGCAGGTGAAGTCTGTGTACACCTGCAGGTCGAGGTAGAACCAGACACGTCTTCCAGATCTTACAAAGCAAACAACTTTTGATGAGACACCTCCAAAGTGAAGCTGACCTGTACTATTAATCATTTATCAGTCTCCCCTCCCATTTGGTTCTTACTGTTTTGCTTACCATCTGTTTGCTGTTCAGCCAGCGTCAGTTCCAAAAATTCATTTCACTATGCCCTTGAGTTTTTAGTTTCTGTCTTTGATGTGATTGACATAATGTCAGCTGAGAGGAGAGAGAGTAGCTACAATGGAAACAGGATCCTGGAACAACTTTAATGTGAATTGTATAACAGAAAGAGGAGCTACCTGCAAAATGGACTAACGTTCGAATTTACATCCAAAGAAAGAATGTTAAGATATCCAGTGCATCCTTTCATCCTATCTAGGGAATCTCTCCTGGGCAAATGTTAAGTAACTTGTCAGATTGTTGTAGGGGATGGAGCAGCTGGAGCAAGCAGCACTATCTTTTTTTCTTGTTTTTTGGGCCGAAATCTTTTTCTGAAGTCTTCATTTCAACATGTTTGTTTTAACAAGCTTTCGGAAGCATTAGGGTTGCATGACTCAGATGATGAGATTTGCTGATTTAAGAATTGGATTCCTTCTTCCTTCAAATGCTAGCTAGAAACAAATATTTGATATGTTCTTAATTCTTTTTTCTAAAAAAAAAAAAGGAGGTAAGAGTTTCCAGATTACCCAACATAAATAAAATAACCGCATCATTATGAAAGTCTGGCTCATCCATCTTTGTAAAGAGTAACGTGTGTGTTGGGATAAAATGAAAGATAGCATGCTTGTTCCTATTATTAATGGTATTTTTTTGCAAGCCAAGATTTAATCCAATCAATGATTTCTTTTTTACTTTTTTCTTTTTTTTTAATAAGTACTGGAGAAGGAAAGGGTACACAACATGAATGAGCTACACAAAAGAAATATGTTTTCAGACATTATGAGTAACATTTTTGGCTCTTTTTCTGATGTCTTTGGTTTCTATGAAGTTGGACTCTTTTTCTTTCTGCTCCTGTCCCAGATTCCTAAAGTGTTCTTGGACATGTAGTAAATCATGGTGTTAATTCTGCCAGAATTAACAGTAAGTCTTCTGGTTAGGAACATGAAGATTACTCTTCTGCGTGTCTGCGAAGCCAGGGAAGGGGGTGTCCTTTTGAGAAGCAATCCAGGGCATTTTGAATCAGATCACTATTTTAAACCATTCAGCAGGAGGTGTGTTAGCCCCAGAATAAATTTTTGGCAGCAGCTGTTGAAATGTGAGCTAAAAATGCAGCAAATATACAGCTCTATGCAGCAGCTTTTATGGGAAGTTTGAGGTGAAATTCATCACCAGAGCATGCATATTCCTGTTATCTGAAGTTAATCACAAAGGTGTGTCACACTTTATTTCTCCTCAGCTTCTGAGTTTTGGATTTTTCCCTTTCCAGCTCAAAGTTGGAGTTGCTACACTTCAATGAAATACTTCTAGGTTTTAAAGGAAATACAATTTCAAATATTATGTAGATTTAACTTTGAGCGTGAAAGATAATGAAAGTGAAATATTGTTGGATTCAAATTGTTTGGGTTTCTCTTCTGGCGCTGTTGCTGAGATGAGAAGAAATTATTTATTCAGCTCTGGGTTTTAGATCCTAAATGGTGTTTTCTCAGAAGTTCCACAAATGCAATAAATAATACATTCTTAGTTGGTATTGGTTTTATTTGCAGTCTTGCAAGGGAATTGATGATATCCATGTGGTCTAATTTTTTTTCATGTAAGTAAATAGTGGAATTGCCCTGTGTTCTTTTTCAGCACATGTGATATTGAAGGGGAGGAGGATAATGCAGGAAAAGTTCATTTTTTTTCAGTTCTGAAAATAACAGAGGGCATTAAGCATTGTACACGCTTTTACAGAAAATTAGTAGCCTGGTTGGAAATTACCCTGTACAGCATGGAAAAATCAGGGTTTAAGCAGACTGCCTTAAGTAATAGATAGCAGAGTAGCCACTGTGGGCTGCCCTGTGGATAAGAAAGGAGGAAAATTCACCCTTTCTTTCAAAATAGAAAGTGCAAGCAATAGTAAGGTCAGGCCCATCTTCAGCAGTATGGCACTTCCTGCTTTATTGAGTGTCACTCTCTCAGCTCCTGCTGTGGCCCTCTCAATCTGTAGGTGGAGATCCGCAAAGCTCTGGTTCTTCAGTGATACGTAAATAAAAAAGAAGTTTCTTACTCTGCATGACCAGAGACTGGCAGTGATGATGGTGAGGACAGGAAAACCCCTCTAGGCACTCTGGATCTCTTAATACTGTGGCTCTTGAGAGCAAAATATTCATATAACTAAACACAAAGACAAGGAATGGGGGTCTTCTCTGTAGCCCCCCCTGTTCTCTGTCTAGGCAAGGAGCAGCTCTGACAAAGAGCTAGTGCAGTCCTAGAATTTATTACGAAGAGTAGACTTGAAGTGATTTTTACCTCTGCTTGAGCCATGCCAGACCTGTGCTGGCACATTACCTCTGGGACTGGTGTTAGCACTTGTAAATGGCTTCGGAAAATGAGGTGGGACTCCAAAAGCTCCCTGAAGAGTTCTGAGAACTGCAGAAAATGCCTAACCAATTGAGCTTTGCCTCCGTGCTGCTTAGCTTATTATCACAAGGAAGATGAGGAGTTAATTTGATTAGTGTGCAGAATACTTGCTCAGGGAGAAAATACCAGGTTGCCAAAGAGATCTTTAATCTACTGGAGATAGGCATAACAACACGGATTGTGAAAACTCAGGCTGAGTGATACAGATAGAAAATGAGACCTTAGATTTTTTTATTATTTTTATTAAAGAGGCGAATGACCGCCGGCTCAAACTACTGAGTAAGGGCACAAGTTGCCCACTGTTGTACAGCATCTGTTTAGCCTGTATCTGTTGCTGGGCTAAATGCTGAATTAAGGAAGGGGAAATCCTGCCAGCTGCATTAGTAAATCAGGCCAAGCGTAGTCCCTGCCAGCCTTGTGTTCCGTGGCTCTGAAACTGGGTAGTTGACAGTGGGACAACTGGAGAGGACTGGCCTGAGGCAGGCGTTGTGCTGGCAGCTGTTTTGTGAGCTTCAGTTCTGCCACTGCACAGCCCTTCAGATTTGAATGCCTCAGAAGCGTTCCAGTCAGAACCGACCTCTCCATCTTCAGCGCAGCTTTATCCCAGTTTAACAAAACAAAACCAACAAAACCCCCCAACTATTACATATATAATTATTCCTAATTATTTAATGCTTCTAGTTCTAGACTCTTAATGAATCATAATCTACTGAGACTTTGCAGTCAGCAAAGTTGTATTAAAACATGTATCCTCATTTTCATGACACTGCCACAAGTAATTATTGTCTCACTGCAGCCAAATCCATGGGTAGTCCTCTAACAGTCAACTGGATATCCTAGTACTTTGCCAAATGTTGGGCCCAGTCACTGCCAGAGGCAGAAGCCAAACTAAATCCTCACTGTAACAACCAAAACCCCCAGATCTCTCTACAGAGCCAAGAGTTCCCAATTCTCATGCTATGCTTCAAAATGGTCCATGACCATCATCCAAGTAGTATGTACTTGTGCAGGGGGCTATATCTGCTGTTGCCACTGTAGTCCTCAGCAGTGAATTTAGTAGTATATCTTCTGCACAAAACCGTGCCATTTCCATTTTAACATTTTTTTTTTTTCTTCTGTTGTCCAGATGAGCACTATGCCAGGACTTCCTACCAGACCCTGTTTCTATGATATAGACTTGGATACAGTGTCAGGAGAAGTAAATGGGCTCTTTTGAAAGGAATTGTTTACCAAAGGTAGGTGCCTTCTTGGGGGTTTTCAATATATGGGCTTTATTTCTCATCTTGAGATAATGGAGTTAAGCCAATCTGATATTATGCCATATGTTTTCAAATGACATTTGATTATAATTCAGCCTGAAAATTGCCTGCAGTACTATATAATAGTAATTAATTTATTATTTTTTTTAGCTCCCAGAAGAACACCTGATGAGTCATGTAAACAGAACTATGCGCTGATCTTTTTTGAAAGTCAAAACAAGATATGACTGAGAATATCGTGCAAGAAGTGATGGAAGAAGGAGTGCTAAAGAATCAACTACTTACTTTTAATCTGTAATAATTTTTAAGCTGCTGTATTCCAAGCTAGTTGACACTGAGTATATAAAGCATACTTCCTCTACACACCTGCTGCTCTGTAATTGCAGCTGAAGCAGAACACAGAAGCTTGGGTTTAGTGACCTCTTTTGATTCAGCGACATGATTTTAATTAAAAATCCTAAAGCTGGACCTGTTTGAAACAGTCTTGGGACTTAATTGTCTTAACTATAGGGTTTTTGTAGTGTGTACTATGTTTGAAAATCTTGCACGCTGCACATTCCTTTTGCCTCTACTAACTTCAGTATTCCACTTCTCGCACTACGGGAGAAATGGCTGGGCTCTGAAACTGCACCAGTGTTGTGTAAAAGCGGGAGGAAGGAGGAATCCCCTTTGCTTCTCATCTCTCTCCAGAAGTGCTTACCCTGGCTTCTGCTGTGAACTATTCCTGCAGGCACCTGAGCCACATCAAATGTCTCTTTTAGAATGCCCAGCTGTGACTACTCTACTCCTAATGGAAATCAAACCTCTGGGTGTCAGATCTGTAGGGACTGGATCTCTGGCCCATGTGTGTGGCTTCTACGAAATGTGTCTTTTGACCCATTTAAGGCTCAACAGTAAGTACAGTTACACTGTTGACAAGCCTTGTTTCCTGAGGTACCTTTTCGGTGAACAGAGACGACGTGATTAGTGATCAAGTCACTTGTAGCCGGTCTTGTCATCAGGCCAGAAATCATTTTGTAACATAAAAATATCATTGCTGCCAATTTTTTAACTAATACAAATAAACTGGTAAATACTTCAAGTGCTTTTGGGGTTTTAATGTATGCACTGAGATTGCTGAAGTAGAATTTATTTCTGTGATTAACTGTACACAGCAGCAATCCTTGTATTGACAAGTAGGAGTGATTATTGCAGTACTAAGTTGCCTGCAATGCACCACTGTGTGTGTGCATTTAATCTTGTTTCCTTTCCTAAATGACGTGTTATTTCCTATAGGAAATAAACTACCTGAATTATTCTATGAATTTGGGATACTTGCAGCTGACTGCGAAAGATCTGAATTAAGACTTGCAAGACCCATCTGCTTGCATCAGAACGGAATCTGAAAACATCCTGATTTTGGTGAGAACTGGGAGAATCGGGATGTAAGTGTGTACCAATGTAAGGGCACATCTGTAGTACACAGATACTCTGTGTGTGTATATATGTAGAGAGGGAGAGATCTATATCTCCGTTTACTCAGGAGGGGAGAATAATTATATAAAAATTTCCTGGTTGTCACAGAAGCAGGCAGAGCAGCCTATATCATCGTAAGAATGTTTGAGATGCATTTGCAGCCTCCAAAAATTTTCGCTTTGCTCTTCAGCCGAGGAGTTCCTGGTAGCCAGGGTTGCTGGAGCACAGGCAGGCCACTTGCAGAGGGGGCTGAAGGGCTATTCCCCAGTCCCTGCTCAGCCCCCCTGCCTGGCTGAAAGTGCCTTCGCACCTGCGGCACCTTGGCCAAGCCTTCTCTTGGAGCAGGTTGCCAGAGCTGACGCTGCCAAGGCTGCTGTCAGTTCCTACATTTAATCTTCCCCGCTGCACTGTTTTCCTGCGAGTGCTCTGTGTTCCACCTTCATTTTATGCTTATGAAAGATGGGATAAGTGCAAATTTATGCTAAGATTAGCCTCCTTTTAGTTTAGCATGAGATCATAGATGTGCTCAAAAGAGATGGCTCAAGAGGTTGCTAGTCCACCTCCTGCAGTGTGGCAAAGCAGCGGTTTGGGCATGCAACAGTTAAAGAGTTTGCTGAACTGGTAGCATCAGGGCCAGAAGAGAGCCCCAAGCATCTCCAGAGGTCAGTGGGGAATGGTTTCTAACCTGCACTTTCAACCTGTTGGGATGTGACCTCTCCTGTGTCCATGCTCTGATACGTAAATAGGTTGGTCTTTCTTAACTCTCTCCTTTGTAATTAAGTATGCCAGCTACTTCTTGCCCTATCAAACAGGACACAAAAGGACACTTAATTTCTACTACCTGAATAGTGGAAGGTTGTCTTCCCTTCCTGTTGCCTAGGGAAAAAACTAATTATGTACAAATTTGTTCTGTGAGCTATTTGTGAGCCCGTTGCTGGTGTTATGACCATCCATTCCCCTAGCTGTGCTATAATGAGAGTCCTGCATCACATCATGCAAGAAATAACACGGGGTTTGTTTTTTTACTAGTGATAGGGACAAAAGGAAAAGGAGAAAGTGTTGCTTGTCTGGCTTGGTGCACACCAGAAAGAAAACCAGAGCCTACAGTTGGGCTGGGATCTTCTTTCAAGCTTATCTATCTTCTGACCAGCTCCTTTGCTTGCTGCGGACCCTGTTATTTATTTCCCGTGCACCATAGCCTTGGGTGCTATCATCTTCCCCTGGAGCAGCAAGAATAATTGAATTCCAGGTGAGGTGCTTCCAAAGGGGATCGATGAGAACCTGTGCCCATTACACCACCCCTGAGGCGGCACACACACGTGAGCCATCCTCACGTTAGCCGTCCCTGTTACCGCTGCCTGCTTTCCTCCCTGCCTCTGACTGCACCCAGGGGAAATCTTGCAAAGAGGGGCCTTGCTTGGCTTCAAGGCAGAAGTGGATCATAATTAGAACCCACCACCCACCCCGGGGAGAGAAGCTGTTGCCAACTGAAGATTATTAACCTGAGTGAGCGTGAGCAAACACATCTCACGGGAGCTTTTAAAAAGGCAATTCCTCATGGTTGCTTGATCCCTGTTTCTGCCCTACTGGCTGATATTTCAGCAAAAGAGCCCATTTTGTACCTTTTTGCTCATGAACAAGCTGAGGAGGAGGGAGGCCATGTGTATTTTTCTAAGGCAGGCCTACACTGGAAGCCACTTGCAAGTTCAAAGTGTGCTGCTTCGCCTGGTTTCTTATGTGCAAACATGCTGTGAAGTAGTTAACGTCCTTAAAACGTTTGTGGGCGTCAGTCAGCTCCCCGCAGAGATGAATGGGGACATTCAGGCATCTCAAGCTATAGTTTTGTGTAGTTCATCAGCTGCACTTGGTAGTCCTTTTTCCGGAGGCCTTCCCACCAATCATAACAGCTGGAGATGCAGTTCTTTTAAAGTCAAATCTCAGATGCTTTGGAGAAAAAAGGCCTGTATGAAAGAGGCACTTTGTCTGGTATTTTGTAGAATAGAATGGGTTGGGTTGGAAGGGACCTTGAAGATCATCTAGTTCCAGTTGCTAGTTGGACACCTTCCATTAGACCAGGTTCTTCAAAGCCCTGTTCAGCCTGGCCTTGAACACTTCCAGGCTGGGGGCATCCACAACTTCTTTGGGCAACCTCTTCCAGTGTCTCACCGCTGTCACTGAAGAATTTCTTCCTTAATCTCTAATCTAAAACTATCTTCCACTTTCAAACTGTTGCCCCTCGTTCTATCATTACTCTCCCTGATGAAGAGTCTGTCCCCATCTTTCCTGTAGGCCCCCTTTACATACTGAAACGTTGCTGTAAGGTCTCCATGGAGCCTTCTCCTGGCTGAAACAAGCCCAACTCTCAGCCTGTCCCCATAGGGGAGGGATGTCCTCATTTTGGGCAAGGATTACTTTAAACCCAAGAACAGGCCCTCCTTACCACCATTCCGAAGGGGGAGCTCCTGCAGCAACCCAGTGTGTGCTTCGAGCTGCGAAGGTTACAGATGGGACAAAAAAACCCAACAGCTGCCAAGAGTGAGATCTTCCCTCATAGCCAGGCAAATGTTGGATCCACAACTGCCTGCGCTCCTTTCCTCTGGGGTGTGCGTCCACTCTCTTACCGTGCATCTTGCTGCCGTTGGGATCCAACAGCTCCATCCCTAGGAAGACCTTTGCCTTGAACATAGGGTGTGGTTTGTGTGCCTGCCGCTGCTGTGCGCAAATTGGGAGGGGAAGAAAGGGTGTTCTGCAAGAGGCAGAGGGATCCTGCCCCACCAGGAGTGATGGTGCCCTTCCAGAAGGGAGGGATGCTACTCAGCAAAGAGGGATGATGTCCCACAAGAGGAGGAGGTGCCATCCCCTAGGACGGAGGGATGCTACCTTGCAAAAATAAGGGATCACAAAATCAGTGGTAGGGATTGGAAGGGATCTCTGGAGATCATCTAGTCCAACCTTTCTGCTAAAGCAGGTGCACATAAAGCAGGCTGCACAGGAATGCGTCCAGGCAGGCTTTGAGAATCTCCAGAAGAGATTCCACAACTCTGGGCAGCCTGTCCCAGGGCTCTGCCACCCTCACAGAAAAGGAAGTTTTTCCTCACGTTCAGAAGGAACCTCCTGGGTTCCAATTTGTGCCCGTTGCCCCTTGTCCTGTCACTGGGCACCACTGAAGAGTCTGGCCCCATCCTCTTGACCCCTGCCCTCTAGATATTGATAAGCATCAATCACATCCTCTCCGGGCTAAACGGCTCCTTGTCCCTCAGCCCGTCCTCGCTGCTGATCTCCACCCGGGGAGAGATCTTTCCCGGGGGAGGGGAGATACTGCCTCGCACGCCGGGGTCTAGGACCCCCCCCCTTCCTCCCTCCGTGCTCTCCGCAGGCTGCCGGCAGCTTCCCGCAGAGCCGCCTCGGTGCCGGGGGGCGGGCCGGGGGCTGGC
>VWZK01016157.1:135555-155955 GCA_013396935.1 Baryphthengus martii
TTTCCCCTTAAAAAATTAAAATTATAAAAAAAAATAATAAAAAAATGATAATAATAAATGGCCCGCGAGGGAGCGCGCCCCGCCAGGCCCCGTTTTAACCATCTTAGTACATAAAAGCAGAGTACGAAATACTGTTTAAAGAATTGCCCGGAGTCACTGAACCAGTCCCAGAGAAGTTAAGTCTGTTGGCAGTAACACGTTTTTGCATCTGTATATCAAAAAATGTTCTGATGATGTTCTGAGGCAGCGCTTTTTTTTTTTTTTTTTAAAGGTTGACATGTGTCTTACAATATCATCTATCTGATGAACCCATGCGGTGTTAATTGAGGTTGCCATGGAAGGCATGCACGTAGTATAAATAAGCTCCGCTCTTGCCATGTGATTTCGCTTTTGTATTCCACAAGCCTCCTTTTTGTATTCCGTGTTTTTGCATATTGTCATATGGTGCATTAAAGATAAAAATATCTGCTGTCTCAGGGTGTAATTTCCCTAGCTGGAACTATGAGTGCATATGGAGCACTGAGGAAAAAATTTAGCTAACCATAGAAGAAGAAAATATATGTGTGTGCATGCATAATATATATTTGCCATAATATGAGCAGTTAAAAAAAAAAAAGTCTCCACACAAGATACTATTTTCTGTGGTGGAGCATCATTAGGTTGACATCTTGGTGGCCTTACTTTGGCTTTTGCTATTGATACTAATTAGTAGAAAAGACTGCTATGGTGCATCCAGAGGTAAAACTGTTTTTCCAGCCCTGGTCTGCCTCCCAAAATGAAATACTGTTTTAAAAAAACTTTTTAACATATTTGAAGAAAAAAAAAATTGCTCTACAGGTCTTATCATTTGTTTGCTGTGTTACAGATAATAGATGGAAAAAGCATCGGCCACGCTTCACAGCAAACCTGAAATAACCTGCGAGGGGAACTGAAGCAGAAAGCAAAGTCGAGACAAAGCAGCATCTGACCTTGTCACTGGGGGGCAGAAAACAGCCACTGGCTGCCCCTGGCTTTACTGGTGCTTCAATCAAGCTCCCTGTGCAGTGTGGAATTGCAGATAGCTCAGAGAACGCAAGTTCTTTCCAGGTCCGTGGGGTGAATAAAAATTATTAACTCTTGGCTTGATTTGTCATCCTTTGGGGGAAAAAAAGTCATATCAGACTGGCAATTAAATAGTCCTGCTGCTAGACTGAGCGCAGCTTGAAGTGGTTTGTCCCGGCGGTGACAGTGACTCTGGCCAGCAAAACCAAGGAGAGGCCTGACCAACTTCACATCTACCCGGGATTCCTTGGAGAGGTGATGAAGTGAGTAATAGGACAAAGTGGGAGTTATAAAGCAGATGCGATAGCTCCAGCAGAACTTCTCTTCATCGCCACATCCAGTCATTAAAAAGCAATGAACGTGATTTTGAAAACAATCTGAGGAACACTTGCACTTTGAGCATTTCTGCAGTTCTTATGTCTGATGCATTAATCAAGAAAATCAGTAATACAACACTGGCGAAGGAGAGGAGCGAATATGGTGAAGGCAGCTAAGGAAATTCAAATGGACAACCCAAGAGAGGTAGAGACTTCCAGCACAGGGGCGACGTGCTCCCCGTCAGAGGAACAGGCAGAAAAACCCTCCATGCTCTGTTTTAAGAAGCGGAAGAAGTCCTGTAAGCAAGAGCTGACTGTGAAGGATGCGTGCGAAGGAGCCTCAGAGGAGAAAAGCCAATGCATCAGTGCTGACCAAGGGGAGACAAAAGTTTCTAATCAATCACGGTCCTCTAAAGGAGCCTGGGCAGCCATCAAAAACCTCACGAGACCTCGGAGAAGGCAGAAATCCTCCTCGCGGAAGAAGGTGCCCTCTGATTCCCAGGTGCAACTGGAGATAGATGCTGAGGAGGGCTGTGCACAAAGCTTCCCAAAGAAACGAGCGAGCTCAGGGGTGAAGATTCCCTGTGTACGGTTCTCTAGAGGCAAGAAGAAACCCAGCCCCTCTGAAGCAGTGGAGGAGTCAGAGGGCAATGCTCAAGGAAATGAAGCGATGGGCATTTTGAATAAAGCTAGTGAAGAGCCAGAGGATTTGGCTCCAGCAGACAAGCCTGAATCCTTCAGCCCAGTCTCTGTGGAGGAGGACCAGGATACGGTGAAGGAAAGTGCCAACTCCGCTGAGAAGAGTGAGCCCATGACAGAGCCTGTACCTGATGCTGAAGAACATACAGAGTGCACCGCTCAGTCAGAGATCACCGATTCAGAGACAGTTAATGAAACAGCCCAGGAAAAACTGCAGGAGGGGAGCCCTCCTCAAACCACAGTCCATGCGGAAGGTGAGGAAGTTGCTCCTGAAGCGCCCATTTCCAAGGATCAACCTGAAAGCGTCCCTGAAACCACCGAGCTGCAGGAAATCCCTAATATCTGCAAAGAGCTGCCTGAAGGGGATGAATCAGAAAAGACCGTAAATCTTCCTGAGGAGTGCAAAGCCGAAGAGACTGGAATGGATTTCAGTCAGTCAGCATTTAAAGATGATGCAGCGAGCGTTCCGGGCTGCTCCAGCCATCAGGTGACATTAGAAGCAAATGCGGGCGCCGGTGTCGGCATCATCATCACTGTCACCGAAGCTGAGGACTCTGACAATGCCGACTCTGACCAGGCCTACGAGCCATCCCCGGTTTTGCAACGAAATAAGCAAAAAGGGAATAAAAAATCAAGCGGGAGCTTTGATTTTGGTAAAAAAGAGACCCCCGAGGCTGGTGGTGGTCCCCAGGCAGAGGAGAAAGGTCCAGCTGAGCAGGGGCACAGAACTGGGGAGCAGTACGAATTGCTCCTCATAGAAACCGCCTCTTCCCTCGTGAAGGCAGCCATCCAGTCGTCCATAGAGCAGCTGGTCAATGAAATGGCTCTGGAACAGAATAAACACAACAGTTTTCTGTGATGACAGCGATGCCCCCAAAATTAAGAGTACAGGGAGTGATTTAAAGCTCCATTTGACCTGGGGGTGTGTGTGCAGAGCTCGAAGGGCTCCCGAGGCCGAGGCCTAGTTACTTCTGCATGCCCGTTCAGTTGTGTGTCTATGTGAAATGGATCCTGGGACTTCGGGCAGACCCTGCTACGTACAGTGTGTCCCCTGGGGCTGGGGCTTCAGACAGCACCATTGACCAAAGCTGCGGAAAAATGAAGGTGTTGCAGTGACTGTATTTTTATTTATTGGCATCTTTATGTCAAGGCCACATTTCTGCCATCATCCATGCCATGTTCATACTGTTCATGCTATAGATCTATATGTACCGTGCATTTAGAGAAAGGTCCCAAGAGGCAGTGAGGCAGCAAGCGCCTGACCCACTGCTGGATTTGGGGCGCGTTGGATGCAGCTGGAGGTTTGCCCTGGGGTTCGGCAGAGACGAGAGAGAGTGAAGTGACTGCAGTGTTAACACAAAGACGTCAATGCCAGACAGGCTTGGGCCAGTGTTTAGTATTATAAACAGGTACTCGCTATGTATGGATGCCAGAAACTGTGGTCACCCTGCTGTTGCGTCGCATGAAGCCGGATGGTTGCAGTGAGCAGTGGTTTTCGTACAGCCTCTTCCCCTGTCACAGGCAGCCTTTGCATTTCCAGACATGTTAAAGCACAGCATCCACCGCTCGCCCTGCTGACCCCGGGCTGCACAAATGCCAAGGAAATGACAGCGCTTCCTTTGCCGTGGGGACCATTCCCGCACCATTAAGCCCAATGGGCAAAATTCCCAGCTGCATCAATGGTGTAGTCTGGGCAGGAGCGTGCTGGCTGCGGGGAGCCCTCTCCTTCCTTCGCCTTTCTCTGCCCCAATGATGATGTTGTGGTGAAGCTGTCCTCAGATGCAGCATAGTTTTGATATATGGCATGTGATATAAATAGCAGTGAGCTGCATGCTTGTTAGCAGTCAACTCTTGCCTCGGTGATGACATAGTTTGGGTCTCTGCGATGCGCCGCTGGCGCTGGAATTGCTTTAATTTCGTCTGAGCGCTGCCTGTGTCCCTGGGTGCCAGTGGCAGCCTGTCCTGCGCAGCTCCCCCCTTGCTGCCGAGCCAGCCTGGCTTCAGTGAGCCCGGGCATCCCTTGGGAAATGTGCATCACGCCCGGCTTGCTGTGGCTGGGCTCTGGCTGGCTCCAGCGCGCCACGTAGCTTGCTCTGAAACATGCAAGGAAATGCCAGAGCGATCTTAACCAAAGTCCTCAGGGAAAAAAAAATCTAGATGTGAGGGCCTGGGGACGTGGCCGTAAAATGCCTGGACAGGCCAAACACTGTCAAACCCCCGGACCTGCCGTGCTCCGAGGGGGTTTGCACCAGCACAGTGTGGTGTGAGTGTGTGAGCATCACCTCTACCTACCATCTCTCCAAGAGAAAGGGGACTTTAAATAATTTGGGATTGCATCTGCACGGCTGGGATTTAGGTACAGCTGCGAGCAAGTCAGCCCCTTCTTCTGAGAAAATTCTCCTGCGTATTTCTCAGCCGATACAGAAATAGCAGCCTCACTTGGCAATTGCTCACTGACCATGGGCGGTGCGCTGAGATTTCCCTTCCCAGCGTAGCATTTGGATTCTTGTTAAATTACAAGGGCTGTAAACTTTCTTAGTACCTAGTATGCAACCACATTTTAAACTTTCATAAAGCATCTCTATTGTTATGAGGGCACTGTGGGCAGTGAGTGCCACAGCTTGCTTCTGTGCAAGTAAAACGAGAAAAATCAGAGGATGTTTAAAAAAGTGGTGGGGGTTTTTTGCGGATTTATTTAATAAGGTATCAGACAGTGATAATTCAGTATGTACTATTTTAATGGCTTTGTATTTCGTACTGATCCTTCCAGGTATTTTGCCATAGTTTTGAAAGGGACCTTTAAAAGACTTTTATATGTTCTTTTGGAGCTGCTGCAGCACCCCAAGAAGAGCCCTATTGATGCTGGAGGTTGTTTATGGGATTACAACAAGCACTGTGGCAGGTCAGTGCTGAGCAAAGGACCACAGCTTCTCTGTGAGGTCCTGCTGGTGTCAGCTGCAGAGGAGGATGTCTGGGCTATAGTGGAGAAACAGCAAAAGACCCTGCAGGGCCAGGCCGTCATCCTCTGTCAGCCCGCTAAGCAGTTTTGGGAGAATTTCATGCATTTCAGTATTGCAATTCAGGTGAAACATGTCTTCGAAAAAGGAGGAGAATGGCAGAAATGCTTTGGTCCAGCCCAGCCCCCTGTGACTGTTTCTCCACATCCAGGATTGTGTTTGCATCTTTTCTGTAGCCGTTTTCCCCCTCTGTTATAACTGTACATATACCTAATGATTATTTCATTAAAGTTGAATGTACCTGTTGTTTTCTTGCCTTGTGATTGAGTGGGCAGCTATGGAGAGATTTCATACACGAAAGGATAAACTCACAGTGGTGTTCTTGTTCAGGCAGCCATACGGTGAGCAGAAAGAAATCTTAAAGTTGGTAGCAGACCTGAATTCTTGGCGGCTTGCTCCTCCTGTGCTCTTTGTACTAGATGATCTGTAAGGTCCCTTCGAATCCAAACCACTCTGTGATTTTTATAAGGTTTCCTTTCAGTTGCTGGCCAGTCATTTCTACTGCAGACTCCTGGCAGCCCAAGGACTGCTATAAGGTACTTGTGAAGGATCACAAATCTCCAGTGGCTAAGAAAAGCTGTCCCACTGCCCAGCAGTACCCAGCAGATGCCCTGCACTGCCGAAGGAAAATATTTGAGGCTCTGCAGACAGACTGGGGTCAAACCCCAGTGCATATGGAGTGGCATGGCTCTTGCTCTTTCCCATGTGGTTGGTTTGGTTTTCTCCGCCAGCTTCTAGTTCATGTTTCCTGCTCCCAGGGCTCTGGGTTGCTCTTTCCAGGTTCACAGGTTGGTGGTGATGAGGTCCACAGAGGGGCTGGCAGCTCAGGATGGGGAGCAGCAAGTTTGATGCTTCAGCACTTTCTGTTATGGCTTAAATGGGCCCTACACCCTGATTATTTTTATTTTCATTTTTGAATAACATCTTTCATGTAATTTCTCAAGGCACTTTATAACATACAGAAAAAACAGAGGAAAAAAAGCGTATACTTTTATATTAATATTATTAATAGTATTATTAATAGTATTAATACTATTTATTTGTTTCAGGTTTACAGAACAAAATATAGACTCATAACAGCCTCTAATGACTTAATTAAGAGTCTTAACTCCCTCATTATGATTATAGAGTTAAACATTAATAGAATATTTATTCTTTTGGAGAAGGAATGATAAATTTACTATTGCAAAGGAGTACTGGGCTAGGGAACCTGTGAGGTTGTGACTGCCTGGTTGTGCCAGAGCACCATTGAGTGGCCTGGCTTCAGGACTGCGTTCCTCACTGACAGCCAAAATAAACTGGAATAATACATAACTGTGGTTTCTTACAGGGCCAGTCAGATTGCTCGTAGGCCACCTGGCTCCTCATCCAGGAGTGTGTTCTTTGATGCCGCTCTGAATTGTGGAAGTGGTTGCTTTGCAGCAGCGTCTTAACAAATCATTTGGTTCTCCTGCTCACCCCATGTCTTGTGTTGCTGCTTTTCTTCTAGATGTTTCCAGCGCTTCCCTCAGCAGAGACAATTCAGCTTTATAGTCAACAAGTCCCCTACTCCTGCTTTGCCACGTCATTTTGAATATTTTCAGTTCCCACAGCTTTTTTGTATTAGCAGCAAAGAGTGTTTAACTCTTTGAGTGTAACTTGTGCCCAAGAAGGCTTCTAGGGGGATAAAAAGCTTTTCTGTAGTGTCAACACTGAGCCTAGCAGAAAACAAGTGTATCTGCTGAAAATTCCTTATGGAAATTGCTGGTAAACAATGATGGCACAAACAAATATTGCATTTTCATTTCCTGCCATGGGACACCAGAAGTGCATTAGAAATGTGCAGGCTGCTTAGAGGCAGATCTCCAGCTGCTGAAGGTCACTGCAGCTCCATATGCTTCAAAGGACTAAATCTACAGCAGCCAGGAATCTAGTGTTTGAATTTAAGATGCTGTCCCTGCATAAATGATGGACATTTTCATGTGTGTGCTTATGTATAAAAATTAAAATCCAAGAGTGTTTTCACAAATGCACATAAGAAATAGAGTAAACTCACGAATATGCACATTCTGTGCTTTGGATGGATGGATGGATGGATGGATGGATACCAGACCCTGCTGACAGACCCATGCAGTGAAGCCCTAATATTGCCTGTCTTACAGATACAGGTTTTCAGCATAAGTAACTCAGAACAATGAAATGCTCCAAGACAACAGATTGATTTAAATAATTTGCCTTCGTAGTATTTTACATCTGCAGTTTTATTTCCCAGAGAAATGGTTCTTGTTAGCTCCTGTTGGGTACTATTAAAATAATGAAATACTTTTGTTTGCAACCAGATAAAATCTTTACATTAAGCATGATTTTAAAAAAAACAAAGACAACAAACATAATCAAAGGATGTTATTTCTTATATAGTTATTTAAGCAACCGTATAGGTTAACATGTTTTAAGAGGCATATATTTCATATTTCTTTCTTTTTGCAGAAAATTGTGAAGAGCATCAGTTCTTCTGTGCTAAATAATGGGATTTTTCTGGAGTGGGGTGAAAGTTAATTTAGCTAGAAAGTGGATTTCAGCTAAAATATCCAAACCCAGCATTTTAAAATAGGTTTTGTTACATAAAACCTGACAAACATGCTGGATACAAAAGGGAGGAAAACACGTTTTGCAATTCAGATTGCTAAGATGAAAGTATCTGCAGCTAGAGCTGACGGGCAGTCACCACATCAATCCGTAAATTAGACCTAGCAGAGCTCTTCCTTTCAAACCTCTTTCATCTGGAAGAGGAGACATCCTCCCTGCCAAGGTGAGGACCCTTCTGCAGGTACCATGTGTCCTTGCAGGTGGTGCCTTTCCAGCACCAAGTCCTTACCGGTGCACAGAGTGTCACTTTGCCGTTGTCCCAGAGGGCAAATGACATTGGGAGGGATGTCATCTCTGCGACCTAATGACAGTCATTCATGTCACGTTTGCTTTCACTGTTTGCCATTTTAATGAAGACAGGAGGCTGAGGGTGCCGATGCGTCAGGGCTCAGTGCCGTGACAGCTCCGTGTGATGTGAGACTGGTGAGATGGCAGCTGGGTGGGAAGCACAAGTACTCTGACTCCTACAGTGCTTCTGAGCATCCCCACCGGGAAGGAGGAGCGATGCATCCCCTTGCTCCTGCCAGCAGCCTCAGCCGCTTGCTTTCTGCCTGCCAAAAGCTCCCGGGGACTGCCACCGCGCGAAGGCGTCGGGTGTCGTCGTCGCAGCGCGGGCGGACGCTGCGCGGCGCTTTGTCGCAGCTCAGACAGCCTGCAACGGAATTTGCGTTTAATTTGCTAGCCCCAGCAAGGCAGGGAAGGCCGAAGCACTGGAAGCGACTTGTCCCAAATCTCCCTGAAGTTTGTAGAGCAGCTGCGAGCCTGCGGGCACGACGCAGCGGGCTGGGGGACCGGCTGGATTGCCAACGCAAGGCCGGCAGGCGTGTGCAACTGGCACAACAGGAATGCACACCTGCACCCTGCTCATTAAAGCGATGAGTAAGTGGCTCACAACCTCACCGGCAGGATAAACATAGGCTGGTAAGGGATGCTCGGCCCCTAATAACAGGCTTCGGCGCCTGCTCTGCTGGGCCCGGCCTTGCTGCGGGGTGGTGGAGGCGACTGCTGCCGGAGTTGGTCCCTCCCGGGATGGCTGCAGGAAATAAAGCGTGACGCTGAGCATCGGTCTCCAGCCCCAGCAAGGTGGTGCTTTGGGATGGAGCTTGGCAGGACTGCACAGCCAGCACTGGTACAGGCCTCATGGAGGCCTGGTGTGATGGTTGACACCGTGCTTCTGACTACCAGGAGGTTTCTTCCCCTGCATCGCCCCCGATGGCTCACAGCCCTGGTTTCCCTGCCTTGGTGCCTATAGCCGGCTTTACATCCTGCAACCAGTGAGCTGCAAATCCACTGCCAGGAAGGACAGAGGGCTTTGCACCACATTTTCTTGCCATTTGTCCCAGTAACATGAGGGTTAATAGGGACTAAAATTAGCCTGACTGTTGCTGGAAATCGGCCTCTGTATCGCAGGAGGGTAAACCCACGCATGGCTGCCATGCTGCCCGGAGCCCTGCAAAGCTTCCCCAGGGCATCCCAGCTCAGGTGAAAACCAGTCTAATTCAGCAAAGTTTTGAGGTCTGCTGCACCTTTGTTCTGAGGGTGCCAGTGTTGGGTTTAGAACAGTGAGTGGAAACATCTCCTCTCGGGCTGCTTTTGAAGTTGTGCCATTACTTTTTCTTATTGAAACAAGCAAATCCTGTAAAGGCTTCGATTGCATCTCGGGGAATTCAGTCCTGACGCAGCTCTGGTTGCAAATAATCTAACTGGCATGCAATTTGGGGCAGATCCATCCTCATTACCATTTTTCTCACATTTTCTCACTGCTTAGAATATATTTTCCTAGTGCTGGACTGATGGAAAGCCTACTTGGTTGCAGTCCTTTTTGGCATACCGTGGCAAGAGGGGGAAAGATAAGGCTGGGTTTTATTAAACAGTGAAGCGGAAGCTGATTGCAGCTGTATGGCATGACCTGCTGTTGTTAAATTGCTGTGGGAGGGCTTTGACAAGCCAACAAAAAAACCTCCCACCTTGGCCACTGATA
This sequence comes from Baryphthengus martii, assembly GCA_013396935.1. NCBI lineage: Eukaryota > Metazoa > Chordata > Aves > Coraciiformes > Momotidae > Baryphthengus > Baryphthengus martii. The sequence continues at coordinate 145,236 of VWZK01016157.1, forward strand.
GCTCGTGGTCTCATTCAACGATGCTGATTTTCACCTGCTGAGACCACTTTTCACTGCACTTCTGAAGGCTTTGCTTACACGGGATTTATACCTTCTGCCTCCAAAATAGTAAAAAACTATTCAGTGTCAGTCAGCATTACACTCCTAGTTTCTAGAAGTCTCCTGATAGTGCTATCTCACTATTTTTAACTGCAGTGCTCACTGCTACAGGTTTACATTCTGACAGCAATTTTTTTTCCCCTTTTTAACCTTCTCAGTGTGCACAAATGTCCCAAACCCCTCTGGTGAGGGGCACTGAACCCAGGGATGGGCTGTCAGCCCTTCTGCACTCCTGCATGCTGCTGCTGCAGGAAAGTGATTTAATAGATGAGATGGGAGTGAAGAGCCTGCCTGAATGGCTGGTGTAGCCAGATGGCCGAAGACACATGTTGTAACCACAGCCTGCGCAAAGGGTAAAATGAGCTGAATTTGTTTTTTATTCTGCATGGAGATGGGGTGAGCATGGCCCAGCCATCAGAATCGCCTCCGGGACAGTCAGCAGGCCATCTCTCTTCCCCAGCCTCCCAAAAATTCAACGTGGAAGATGTAAAATGAGAACATTTGCAGGTGAACATTGAGAAGGGATGGGTTGCCTTTTAAGGACACCTTGTCCAAGTGACAAGCAGCAAAGTCTCGCTCCTCTGGCAGCAGTAGAGCTGGCAAAGTTCAGCCTAACACTTCCATTGCACAGGTGCTACCAAATGGCATCTCCAGCCAGCACCGCAGGTGGTGAAAACCTAGTTTCTCAGTAAAATAACTGCAAGGGGGGTACATGCCCTTAAATCCACACCCTTTACTGCACCCTAAGCAGCCCAAGAAATATGGCTCCTGTTGGCCCCAACCTGTACAGCATCAGAGCACTAAATATATTTCAAAATACCTATCTTGAAATTGCTGAGCATGCTTTGGTTGTGAAGCCAGCTAACCTACAGGCAGCATACTCAAGCTAGCACCTAGATACGTGTCAGTGATAGTAGCCACTGCCACACTTACTGGCATTTCGGAGCTTAACTTGAGCTGGCTGAGAAGTCTGCTCATGCTTCGGGGCTTTGGTAGGAGTCTGAGTCCAAATCTTCCATGTTTTCGTAAAACATGAGCTGCAGATCCCACAGACAAGGCACTTCAATGCCTGTGGTTCATCATCTCTGCATCCTTGATGCTGGGACCCTTTTGCAGCACAAGGCAAAGCTTTGGGGATCCCCTGGAGCTTTAGACTTCTAGCCTTCAAGTATCACCACCCTGGGGCTTTCTTCGCCTCAGCTCATGTGCATCTATCAGCCACTTACAGGTATCTGGAAGGAATCACCAGTATCATTATTCTGTCATGTATCTTATTACATATATCCTGTATTTTATTACACTGTGACAAATTCTTTTATGTTTTCATAAAAAAACCCACAAACAACAACCCACAAGAAATGAGTATTTGTCAAGTTCAGCAGTGGAAGTCAGGCAGATTTTCAAGCATGCACTGACATAAAGGTTAAACACTCAGTAATTCAAGTGTCTTCTACATACCATAATAAAACCTATGATATATCCAGGAGCAGCTGCTGCCCTTGCTTAGCAAATGTAACTGTCTCCTAAAATTATTTTCTATTCATGAGACTTAGAACGATGTTTTCCAGCTAACATAACACGGAGCTGATGACTTCTGTCTCAAGCTTTTTCTACTGCTTCAATTATTTTGTGCTTGTAGTAGAAAACTGCTGAGAATGCATTTCTTGTCTTGCAAATGATGCAAAAAATGCCTTTCACAGATGTTTGATGTTACAGATGCTTAGTACCACAAAAAAAAAAAAGGGGTAAAACAATAAAAAAAGAATGCTTACAGTTGTAACTTTTCAAAAACATACTGAAGACATGCGTGAACACAGTGCTGATTGCAGTATCATTTCAGCTTTACTGATGTTATTCGCAGTCAGTACAACAGAGTCACTCCTACAACACACAGGCTGATAGACATTTGGATCTTATACCTCAGTTCATAGTTTATTCATTAAAGTTCCCTCTTAATGGCTGAGAAGTGAATAAAACAGAGCCGCCTTCGGGCACTGCTGCTTGCTGTGTCCCCCTGCTGTCCCCAACACCGAGCTCTATCACCACTGCCCAGTTATCTTTGCAGACACATCAAGGGCCCTTTGACTTTCAGTATCAATTAGTTCAGGCAAGTTAGGCATCTAGTTGAAGTTCCAAGCTGCTTATCTACTGACTGAATAATCGGAAAACTCTTTTAGCTCTTCTCTACAGCCATACCCAACCCAGCAGACACTCCTCTCTGGTTTTAAATTAAACGTAGGAATTTGAGTGAAGCAAGCAGCAGCCGGAGAAGCCAGCCCACTCGGTAAAGTGTCGCACGCAAACAGGGAATGACTATAAAGCACTATTTCTTTTTTTTTTTTTAACCATCATGTAGAAATAGAGGTCAGTGGAACCCAGAGGGCATTTGCCCCAGTTACAAGAAGTCTGTGCTGGATGTGATGTAGCTGCTGCTATTAGCCCAGCAGAGACCCAGAAGGCTCTCTTCTAGGAAATGCTCCATGTAGATCACTCTGTGCTCAGATGCAGCATTTGCAGGCCTTAGTGTCAGCAGGGTTTTGTTTGCTTGCTTGTTTTAAAGAAAGGCTTCTCAAGCAGTGTTAAGATACATTCACACCAAAGTAGCTTTAATGGGTACAGGCAGCAAGAGGAGCACTCAGTCGAGCAGACAAGCACACACCAAACCGCAGCGTGCGTTTTGTAACATCATCCCAGCAAAGCTCAGAGGCTGTTTGTTTTTCCCCTTTGTCTTAAAACACGATTTGGCAGCCCTCGGTGGCCAATCTATCCCCTGGAGTGTGCAGCTCCCTGCCCAGGAGAAGCAGCAGCCACCCTTACAAAGACCTCAGATGGTCTTTTAATTCAGCAGCAATTTAATTGCAGCTCTTGCTCCAGGACAGTTTCAAAGAAGACAGCTCAAGGGTCCTGACTACAAAGAGCTTTGGCGCAGGCATTTTGACAATAAACTTTTCTCACCATTGTTCAGGCTCCCCCTTTCCAAAGGCAATGACTCGACTCCACCAGGACTGGCAGGGAGCCTCCAGCATCTCAAAAACTGGGTAATGAGATTACGGGAGCAGCTCGCAAGGCTTTCTGTCTTCACTTCGAAAGAAACCTCTGCACTGTGAGAACATTGCATTCCTCTCTGGGGCCTTCTGATTAACAGCATCTTTTGAGGGATGGGTTGGAGACCATCTGATAGGAAGTCTGGGGTACCTCAGGTGAAAAACTACTGTGGAACAAAATAGGAATCCAAGAGGAACAAATGCAATTTTAAACACTTCTTGGGCAAGTTATTACTCTTCCGATACCAAGTAACAATAAATGAAAGGCAAGAAGTTTGCTTTTTGCCCAATGTGTTGTATGTTTGTTCTTAGCAAATTTACAGACTGTAATATTTAAGAATGTGTTGGCTCCAAGCTGTCTGAGTCAGAAATTATTTTCACTGAGAAAATCTGTGTGTGGTATTTAATCCTGTAAAGATTAAGTTAGGATATGCCTCCTCACTGAGAAGAGAGGACACTTCTTTGCAGTTTTCCTTTGTCCTTGCAAAGATGGTCCAAGAGCAGGATGTGGTCCTAGAGGGGCATCAAGATTTGTATCTGATTGTGCAGTAGCAGTTGATGAGGGAAGAGTAGGAACAAGGGAAAAATGCACACAAACCCTTTGAGTTTAAAAGTAAACTTAAAAGACCATACTGACAAGGACTCCAAGGCTTGTCAAAGTGCAGGTTGCCACTCCTACATCAACATCACCAATTCCTTTGAGAAGATGAGCCTTACAGTCCCTGCCTGTATTTATGCAGAGATTTATTAACTGCAGTTATACAACACAAACGTCAGGATTCATCTCCTTAAGATAATTATTTTAATTAAAAACAAACTGTTTGGGAAACAACACATTTTTCCCTCTACATTTTCCTCCATCTAGTTTCAGGAGAGCAATTCTATGAGATACAGAGTCCTAGGCACCGTGCAGTGTATTAGATGATGTTTAAACCTCAATTCCAGCAATATAGCCTTAACTCCAGTAAAGCAGAGCAGGAATAAGTTCACATTTACAAAAAATGTAACTGATTTACGCAGAGGCTTCCAAGAAGTATGAGCTTGAGATTAAAAGTTAGAGAAGTAACAAAAACAAGTACACAAATCAAACTACACAGTTCTTCACAGTTATCTCAGAGGTGATGGGAATGGTGGTTGAAGAAAATCAGCTGCAGAAAATAGCCACTCACTAGGTGAAATATGGCAAATATCCACAGTTTAAGCATCTGAAGGCTACACAAGGGGAGAAACTACTCTACCAGGATCGTATCCACACTTTCTTGGATGAGATCTGACTCCAGTATGCATTCATCTAAGGGATCTTGGGATAAACTGGAGCTCTTCCCCACTCTCTCACTATCACAGTAAGGATGAAACCTGGGAGTCACGGGGCTCTCCAGCCGCTGGCAGTGGCTGTACTTGTGCTGTTTCCCTCTGTGCGTGTACATGTGCTCGAGCAGCTGGCTCTTCCGGAAAAACGTGCGGCCACAGACCGTGCAACTGATTTTTCTCTTTCTTGAGAAAGAAAAGTTACAGTTCAACTCCACCGGTTCATGGTCCTTGGAGATGAGGGAAAGCTGGCCAATCTGCAGAGGCTCCAGGTCGCTGCAGCTTGGATGCTCCAGCTGATGCTCATCCTCCTTGAGCAGGAAGGCCCCAAGCTGGTGGCCATCCCCAGCTTCCCTGTCCTCAGCCAGAGGCTGCACCTCCCCCAGGTCACTGCTCTCCAGGATGGAGGCCGGCACACCGAACGGCAGCGAGCCTGAGACATGGGTGTGCAAGTGCTGCCGCAGCCCTCCCCGGGAGTCAAAACGCTCCCCACAGTAGTGACACAAGTGCACCTTGAGGCTGGCCTTACCAAAGATGGGGCTCGCTACCTCTGGAGAAGGAGGGGTGCAGCTCTGGGACACCACAGGCTCAGAGTCACATCTCTCCTGCTTTATGGAGACCGAGAGCTTTGGATGCTCTTCTGCTGCCTTGGCAAGAGCAGTGGGCTGAGCAGAGGGATGAGCGACCTGCTGGTCCAGGGAGCTGTCATCCAGGCCAATGGCCAAAGAGAGCTGCAGCTGCGGGTGATCACCCTGCGCAGCAGACCTGTCGCTCGCCTTGGGCAGACTCTCTTTCGCTCTCAGACGTTCCTTCGCCGGTTTATGCGCGGTCGAGATCTGGATGCCATACAAGTTTGAAGACTGGACCGGCTCTGGGGAGAACGCTTGGTTCATCTCGATCGCGATATGGGAGAGGTGGTCTGCGTGGAGAAAGCGGATTCCCTCCTCCAGTCGGCTCTGGCTGACGGTCTGCTTTGGCCCCTTCCCAGTGTACATGATATGCAACAAGTAACTAAATATGTCAGGCTGGATGTCTGCAGGCTGAATCTTTATGCATTCGCTAAAACGAGACAGATGATTAGATACATACAGGGCTCCAAATTACAGTCCTGATCCACTACCTGCCCGTTTACTTGCGCTGCCATTTGCCGTGTTTGTGCATGGCTCTTTGCCTCCCGGTTCACCAGCAGCACTCCCTGCCAAGACCCGCAGAAGCGCCCGCGCCCTGTTTGCACAGCAGAGTGCCCAAGTGCGTATTTATCCCTGTGATTACAAGGGCCATGCGCACAACCGCAGCCAGGGATGGTGAGAGCGGCCAGCCCCCAGCCACCCCGTCACTCGCACGCACAGCCAACTGCTGTCGCATGGCGCAGCAGCGATGCTGTGCAAGCTGCACATCACCGGTGTCTGCCACTCCAACAATATGAGGCAAAGAATATTTGTGCGTTTAAGCGATAAATTCAGCTGCTGCTACTGTGTAATTTTTATGAGCTTTGCACTTAAGTGTCAGTAAACAACATCTATTGGAAAAGAAGCTAACTGATCTTCACCCTTCCAGCCAAACGGCTACACAGCCAATGGCTAACAATGAGCAAAGGTGCTAGGAGCCACAACCCCCAAAAAGGAAGGGGAATGGAGAAGACTTTCAACGATTTAGAAGCAGCAAACTCCAGGTCAGAGGTGAGATGAGACCTTGGCATCGTCATTGTTATACCTGCAGAACCACTCCTGACCTGGCTGGGTGAAACATCTGAACAGCAGCTTGAAATAAATTGATGATCTCAGTCTTGGCCCTTATCTGCAAGAGTCTGATGCACAAAACTGCGATAAGGCTACGGCTTCTCGATTGCTTCAAGCCCGTGGATCCTGCCAGAAGGGACAGTCCCACCCAGCAAGGGCACCTACAAGCTACTGCGAAGTAATGGACATGCTGCCTATGGGCAGGAGGTACCTTGATATCCCTAGGCTGCAAAACTGTGAGGTTCTCTCTGCAAGAGGACTCTGGTACCTACATGTTTATTTTCTCTGGTCACATAAACATCTCATGTCCAAAACGTGGGACCTGATGTTGGCACAGGCTGACTAAGAGGGTAGTTTCAAAGGACAGCAGATTCTGGACTGGGAATGTTTAGAGAACCAAGGCACATGCTGCAGTAGGAAAATAATCTCAGACCATCTAACATCCCACCTTACATTCTTTTACACTTCAATATATTTCGAATGGGGAAAAAGCATAAAGTTGAACAGAGAGGTTGAAAGGCAGAAGAGCTGTGTGTTCTTACCTCGTTTGATGAATAAATATCATCTTAAAATAGTTTGAAAAAGCAGCGAGCACCGCTCTGTGGGCTTTGAAGTAAACATCTCCAATGGCAACTGTGCAGTCACACAGAAAACCAAACTCCCGCTGCATGTTCAGCTGCTGGAGGAGGAGGACGCTGTGGCCGGTGGTATCCATGGCGTGACTTAAGAGCGAGAGAACAAGATGTTCATATCATGAAGAAATTAGAGCTCCCGAAGGCTCAAATGTGGGTTTCTCACCACTGAAACGAGACAGGCACCTGGCACAGAGCACAGCCTCACCGAGCTTCTTCCCTCTTCCACACGGTCCCTGCACCCCGATTTAATAATTTCTCCTAGAAATACCACCGCTGGTATCCAAAACCACGTTCAATGAGCTCAAAACCTACCCGGGACTTTTCCACGTGCCAGCTACAAGCAGAGCTGCTCCTCCTCCTCCAAATTAACTACGCTCCGTGGTGTATGGGCTCTAACTTTAAACCTCCCTCGCGTTTTCACTCTGCCCTCGCATCGTGCTTTCTACCGCACCACCCGCCATCTCTCCCTNAGGCCAGGCTGAGCTGGGCTAGGCTGGGCTGGGCTGGGCTGAAGTGGCCACGCCGCCCCCGCCGCGCCGCTTCGCCTGGAAAAAAAAGTGAGCGCGGCCCCTTGCGCGGTTCGTGCGCTGCTGCTGCGCAGGGATAGGCGCACCCCTGAGGCAGGCACCGTGTTCACCCCCGCGTGGGATTTTGGGGGAGTTGAGGGGTGGAGGTGGGTGCGGGTGCGTGAGCTGCTAGAGACCTCACCCAGGGCTGGAGGACTCTGCTGCTTAAATCACCCTGTGACTGAGCATCGTCTGCAGAGCTCCTCAGCTCTTGGTCTAAGTGTTTTGCTGTTGTTCTCTTTGGGCTTTTTTTTAACAGAAAAAAAAACCCCACACAACAGGCACCTCCCCGCTCTGCTTGCTCATGAAAATGGACATGAAGATAGGATCTGACTTTTTCACTCATATCTGTGGCTTAAAGCTCTTTAACCACCAGTGGATGCTGTGGATACACCATTTTCTCTCAGGCCTCCTCCAGTCTTATTAATTTTTAAACCAGGGTTATTTTAGGTGAGAGCAGCTGTGCCGGGTTGGGCTGCAGTTGGGTGCAGGAGGGCCTGATCTCCTGGCCTCTGGAGAGCCCTCCTGGAGGGCTCCACTTGAAGGGTCCTCCTGAGCTCCCGCCTGCACTTTGGCGTTCAACGCAATCTTTGAGGTGCCTTTCCCATGAGTTTTATCAAATTGGTTACTGAACCTGTTTAAACTTCCAGTCCTTGCAGCCTCCTACTGCCACCAAGTTAATTTGATGTCCACAGGTTGTTTTTTGGTTGGAAAAGGCAGTGAAAATCACTGTTTTGTGCTTTCGCCATGTTTTTGATGACGTTTCAGAGATCTATCATGGCTACCTTCTCAGTAGTGTCTTTCCTGGCTAAGGCCACTGCAGAAGACATTCAGTACCTTGGATCATCCCTCCTGTTTTTTTTTTCTTAGGATTTTATACTTTGCATTTCATTTTCCTATCGCATTCCCATAATTGTGATATTTATATATATATATTTTTTTTTTAATTGGGCTGTTCCCAAATCTTTAGGGCAAATGATGCCCTTGGCTCCCCAGAATCCAGCAGTTTATGAGGTTGTTTTCAGCAGTGCCTCAGGGTGGCCTGAACTTGGGCAGAGGATGGAGATGGATTTGAGAGAGGATGAAGCTCTGAAGTGCTTTGCTCCATGCAGTGTTTGCCGCTTATCCCACTGACCAGTACAATTTTCTCTTTTCCATTGCTCTACGTTTTATTTCTTCTCTTTTAAAGAAAAAGCTCACAGGGCTCAGGTACCATCTTTCCTCGCAGCAGCAGGATTGAGCCAATGGAGTTGTAATCCTGCCGCTTCTATAAATATCGGTATCTGCTTTTCTCTCCCCCAAAAGTTGGCAGTAGGTCGCTCAAGGTTTTCTACTCCATTCTGAGTTCTTTAACATATTTATTAACCTGTGTACAGAGTGAGCTGCTATTTGCAGAGGGCATGTTATTTATTTAAATGATTAATTATTTACATGTTATTTAGGTTGACTCTGGTCCAAAGAGGGCTTTGAAGAGCTTCAGAGAAACTGGAGCCAAAATGATGAAACTGATGATGAGACATGAAATTTGGTGTTTCACTAGAAAATACAGGTGATGATGTCATATGCCTCAAACAGATAAAAAGTGATACAGCCTATGCTGATGGCTCAAAAACCAGAGCTGGACGTTATCACAGCTATCTTCATGGGTGCTTCTGCTTGTTCCTCTTCTTTGGCTAGAAAATAATTATAATAATTAAAAAAACAATTAAATATTAGAAAGGCAAGTGTGGTGGGAGGGAATTGAGAGAATGGGGGCTGTGAAAAGCGGGACTGCTCTGTGTGGCAAAAGCTCTCGAGTGACACACGTGGGAGGGCTGGGATGGAGCGAGAGGCTGTGCCAGCCCCGCATGGGTGCCCTTTGCTTACGCTGCCCTGAGACGTGTGAGGAGATGGAGAGAAAAAGACCCTTGAACCGTGAGACAGTTTTTCAGCGTCATTTGAAAACCACGACTGTGACATCTTATGGAGGGTGTTTATTTAACTTCCTATAAAACAGGAAAACCCATGAAGAAGTTGTACTGTGGGGGTCTCTCCGCCTTTAGCAGGGGCTGGCGCCTTACACCCACGCAGGTTTTTTTTCCCTTGGCTCTGCTACAGGCCACACACCCCAGAGCCAAGGCTACAGCATAGTGAGGGGGGAAACATGGTGGGTTTTAGGGAGATACATTTTGAAAGCTCCACTTTTACTCCCTAGTGGTTAGAAAATCCCCAGACAGACCCAGAAAGAAAGGGGGATGTCCCATTTGGAAACTAGCATTCTGTTAGTTGGGTTTGTCTGTTTGCTTTGACAGCGGAGGGGTGCTTCAGGTAAAACCTTGGGAGTCACTGAAGCAGGGATTGATGCTGGTACATTTTAACATTGACATTTTATTTTGTTGGCATTGTGTTTTTGTTACTTTTGTAATTTTCAAATTTGTAATCAAATCATTGAACTTTGCTACAACTAAATTTTTTCCCTTTGGCTCATCTGGAGCCAAGAGGGATCTCGGATATTTGTGGCAAACATAAAAATGGTGGTATCTCCAGAAACTGTCTGAACAAGGAGCTGCACAGATCAAACACCTCTGATGCTTGGGATGAATGACAAGTGTCACTTTGAGGGTGAAAAAGTTAAGTGGCAAGACTGGGAGGAAAGCCTGACCTGGCTTACATTTTGTCCCAGCCTCGTGGCAGGTTGCACAGCTTCAGGAAATCCCATTTTTTCACAGGGGCCAGTTCCAGAGGAGCTAGATGTTGTTAGACTGGAGAGGTCCAGAGACCAGAGGGCCTGGGAAAGCTCCTAGAAAGATGAAAAAAAACAAACCAAAGTACTGTCCTGGGGATCTGTGGTAAAGCATGGCCGTGGCTGCCAGCCTCTATGCTCCCTGTACCATCCTAAAACTCCAAGAGAGAAGGTGGTGATATTAACGCGGGAACTGCAGCAAAAAGGAAATACTTTCTCATGTAACTTGCAGTTGTTTTTCTTGCAGCTTGCAATTAAATTGTCACAGGCAGGAGGCCGTAAGAGGCTGCGGCAACAAAACTCAAACGCTGGACATCCGCACGGGTAACCGAGGCTTCCCCGTTACCGCCAGTCTCGGCTGGTTGGAGGGGAGAGGAGAGGACACCCCGTTCTGTGAGGCGAGACCCGGTGCGCGGGGAAGTGGCAGATTTCCACTCGCCCCACCGGCTCCGCGGGAGCCGCGACAGCGCGCCGGTGAGGGGTTCCGGGTGGGCGCAACAGCGGCGGTGCCCCTCTGTGCCCCGGAGGGCTTCGTCGAGGGGAGGGGGGGGGCAATGGAAAGGCCGGGCTTGCGGCACATGGGGAGGGGACGCCGCCAGCGCCAGCC
>VWZK01016157.1:156211-184934 GCA_013396935.1 Baryphthengus martii
GGCGCTGAAAAACGAGAAGCGGCCTAGGGAGGTGCGGAGGCGACGAAGGGCACCGCGCTGCCCTGTTTGCTCTGGGGGTGGAAGTCGCGTTAAACATTTCGAGTGCCGTTATCGCCGCCTATCCCCGTCCCCCTCCGCCAGCAGGGCAGCGGAGCCCAGAGCTGCGTTCTCTTTGTTTTTTTCTTTTTTTCTTCCTTAAAAAAGCCCCAAAAAACAACACCCCAAAACTTCCGAGTGACTTGCAGTAGTTGAGCGAAAAACTGAGCTGCAGCCTGGAGAGAATGCTCCACCCTGCCAGGCGGGAGACTTGGGTTTCACTCGGGGCTGGCAGTGCACAGGATCACTTTGGAGGCGGCTGGAAAGGAAGGGGAATCGTTTTGTCACACAAAAACAAGCCCTGTGTTACTCTGGGAGCAGTGTCGAAAGTCTCATTCCTCAAAGGACTCCTCTTTTCTTCTCGGACAGAAAGGTAGTAAGAAGAGTAGAAGAAAGGGGAGCGAAAACGTTGTGGGTTTGGGGTTGGTTTATTCCTTTCTGTTTTTCGGCATTTTTTCCAAGGTTCTGAAGTTTAGTCTGTTCGTCGGCTGATAGGTGAGTGCCAGTTCCTCTTGACACGTAGGCATTGGTAAACGGATAGCGCAGCTTGGATGCTGTTTAATATTTGGATGTTTACTGCCGGATTATGTCATTTGCTTGCATTATTTCCCTTGCGCTAGAGTATCACAAGGTACAGCACATCCTGCAAAACTATCCGCGGCTGCAACAGCGTGGTGTTCCTTAGGCATTTAATTACGTTAAACAAACATTCCTTTAATTAAAGGTGTTTGTTTAACATTCCTCATTACAGCTCTTGGAAAAACCCACGCAGCAGCCGTGAGCAGGGGGGATGCGGGCTTCTCATTTTTACCGAATTACAGCTTAAGCTTTCATGGTGAGTGGGGGAGAGGCGGTGAGACCATATGGCCATGGGGAAAACCGGCCAAACGCAAACGGTTGGAGCACTGGCAGAGATCTCCCTGGGCAGCGGCGGCGGCGGCAGCAGCACGAGTTGACGAGATTGTGGAGAGATTTTTTTGGATGCCTGGCCAGAAGACCTGAGGGGTAACAAGTCGTTTTAGTCACGCTCTGCTGCTGTTTGAGGTAGTGAGGAATGAAGCAGGCGCTGGGGTGGGGGGTTGCATGGGTGAGCGGTAGCTGCAGGAGGATGTTGGTAATGAAGACATGGGTTGGTGCTGTGTGGGAAGCTCTCAGAAGTAATAGAAGCCCCTTCTTCCTAGTAGCCGGAAAGTTTTGTGTGGAATAAGTTCACAGGCTTAACAGATGCTTCAGCTCTGCTCGCACAAGTCTTTTCTACATGCCTTGTTGTCACTGGCAGAGGGATTTGAAGCATTTATGTTGAGAGTGCTCATACCAACCAGTGAGTTGAGTTTTTATATGCTTTCTTACTTGTATGGATTTTTAGGTGCTTTCTTAATTGAATGTGTGAGGTTAATGCTTCTTTCACAGACTTCCATTGTTGCTGACAGTGGAGAGCCCTGAAAGTCAGGGATGGACAAAGCCTTAGTAGTTACTTACCTGCTATACGGAAACCAGATAGCTGCTCAGAATTGAGATAATGAAAGTTTCCTGATAAAAATGCCGATATTCTTTCTCTTAGTGGCTACAGCTCCACCTCTCACTAGAGTCCTGAGCCTCACACACACACACACACACACACACACACACACGTAGTGTGAGAAGCCCCGTGTGCATTTCTCAGTTTGACCAGTGGTCTACCAGTGGTTGGGTTTTCCTGCCCTGCCTCTTCTTGGGCACGGTAAGCACCATCACCCAAAGACTTCTGCTGCGGACGCAGCATGTGGGCACAACTGCTGACACAATTTGCATGAAGACCATTTATATCCTCAAATTTATCTGGTATTTTTTTTTCTTTGTGTGTGTTGTACCATTGTAAAACTCTCTAGGGTTAACTGTCTGTTGCCTTTTTTTCCCCATATGAAACGAGTTTCGTTGGATGGAGACCTTAGTGGCTTTATTTTTTCTTTGTGCTGCAGGTGAAGCATTTAAGACCAGAAAGAGTTCAACTAAATCTGTAGTCTGACCTGTGTGTCACAAGTTATTGTGCTTCATTCCTGTGCTTCCAGCAAGTTGTTACACCAAAGTATGGCTTGTGTTTGACCAAGGATGCTTTCCTGGAAGGCACATGTATCTTCATTTAAGGGTCTAAAGGGATGGCTAAACCACCAAAATGCCGCTTGAAGTTGTAAATTGGTGTATCTCAGAGAGCCTAGATAAAAAGGCTCCTCTTTCTGCTACAAGGCATAAATGGGGTGTCATAATTTTTTTCCCCACTAATTGTTTCATTTAAACATATCATTAGCACATTGCCTGACAACTTTCTACAACTGTAAAGGTGTCAGATAAAAGATAACTGTGACTTTCTAGAGTAATCCTTTGTGGCTAGCAAGTTACTTTAAAAGGCTGCATAAGCTCTCTCTAGTACTTTTACTCCATAGATCTAATCTGAAGTTCTTTGAGCTTGAGATGGGGCCTTAGTGCAAACTCCATTTTCTTAATTTATTCTGACACCTTATTCCTTGTCTTTTGAGGAGTATTCTTACCTAAGAATGTGTAACACATCTTAACTAATTCTCAGTTAGCAGCTGAGAATTGTAAGTTGGTAAATCTTGACGGCTGTTTCTCATTTGCGGACATGGATGCTGAGTCAGCAGAGAACTGCCTGCTGAGGAGGGATCAAGCGGCTCCGACAGCTCGTGGTTGGGGGCTTTGGAGCATCTTACCTTTCCCTGGTTCAGGTCTAGCCCAAGTCTCAGCTGAAACTTGTTTCTGTATGTTGGCCACGAGTCTGTTTAAAATTAGTTGATTCAGCCATCAGGATGCGTCTGAAGATGAGTATCTACATCATTGGAAATGGCTTCACAACTAGCACGCCTGAAGGTGGCTGATTGGAAGGGCTATGGAAGGAGGATAAATTATACCTTCAGTCCTACGTAGTCTGAATAATGGAGCTTAATTAGATTTTTCCCTGGCAGTACATGGAGTTCCCGTAATTGTTTTAATGCATGATCAGGGCTACGCTTGCAATGCAAACTGTGTCTTATTCATACCTGCTGTTGAGGTGGTTGGTGGTCACCTGGGCCCAAGTTCTCTGCTGGTTTTGCAACGTTTGTGTAAACTGAGGCACCTTATTGGACATCTTGGTGTCCTCTTGAGTATGTCTAGGTAAAAGTTGTAGGCTGTCGACAGCTCCGCGGCCAATGCCCTAGCAAAATGCCTAAGCTTCTCAGGCATCATGCGGAGAATTTAGGTATGTCATGGAGGGTTTTCTCCTGAGCATCTTGATGCTGTCATTAAGGAATCCAGATTCTTTGGTGGATCTAACCCACAGAGGCAAAATAATTCTTCAGGGAGGAGAGTTCTTGGGAACCCGTGCCAGGGTGGGATGTGGTGTCACTGCATTGGGGAATGTGCTTTCTGCTGCCTGCACGCTTGTTTCTTTGGATAACTGGGTCTTATTTTCTTGAGGTTTTCCAGTCTCGTTTTCTATTAGCACCAAATTCTCCAGTCATTTATTATACTTTTGTCCAGCCTGCTCTTGGTTTCCAAAGAAAAGCAGCCAGTAACTAAGCGTGTAAGCGCTCCGTTTTTGCCTGCTCAGCAGTGGAAATGCTGGGTTTTGAAAACCACCTACTAATTTTAGGAGCCGAAAGGCTCCTAAATTCTGAACGTTGTGGTACGTCTCCTTTTGAAGACAGAGAAGTTAGCAAAAGAACTTCATCGGTTCTTTGCTTGAAGACTTGTTCTACTTTTTCCGTTTTCAAACATCTCAGAAAATGTTAAATATGAGGAAATAACAACAAGCGTGGAGCTGTAGTAAATACTTTGTTCTTTCTTGCCAGCAGACTTATAAACAATTTGTTTAATATAATAGTGCAGCTTGCCTTGTTCATGGTAACATCAGAATGGGATGTGGTGACTTGAAAAGAAAAAATCTGATGGCAGACAAACAGCTTGAATCAAAGCATGGCAGTGTAAACCCAGGCATTTACTAGGAAAATAAAATGCATCTGGAGACTTTGAGTTTACACATTGGAGTGAAATTATCTGACTCGAGTATCTTCACTTTTTGTTTTCGTATCAGGTGCTTTTCTAGTATATTTTTTTCAGAACACCTCTGCATGGTTCAGTATTGCTTATGGCGTGGCCTGTTTCTGTGTTTCCTGCACAAATCAATCCCTGCTGAAGAAGGAGTTACTTGGGTTCCGCATCGGCTTTCCTGTGACATTTGTGACGACGGTATTTGAGTGCCTCGCAAAGGCAGTGTGCTAGTCAGCTGGGCAAGTGGCTGGCATTTCTGTTCTTTTTGAAATAGGAAAGAGTCAGAGAGGACCAGAAATATTTAAAAATTTTGGATGGGCAATCTTGCATGCAGAGAGTTTTAATTTCCCAAGATGCTCTGTGATTAATAAATGTGTAGGACAGCTCCCATTGGCCTCAGTTGCTGTTGGCTGTGTTTCCTTCTATGAAGAAATTGGACATCTGAAAAATGCAAGCCAGATTCGGTCTCATTCACTTCCCATCCTCCAAATGCTGTGCTGGATGAGCGGGGATCTCGTGTTGTTGCTGCTCAAATCCATCTCTGGACAGATCTAGAGGATGTGCTGAGTGAGGAGGGGAGCCTTTGGTAAGAGGAGGGCTGGAAGACGCTGCTACAGTATATACATAAATGGCAGCTCAATTAATCCTGCAATAATTTCTGCACTCCTTCTGTATACACTTAACTTTGGAACTCTGGGTTTTCTGTAAAAGGATCTTTTTTTATTCTAATGCCTGCTTTTTTACTCGGAGCAAAGTTCAAAAATAATTCACAGAGTTGAACCGTGTTAAATGCAGATTTCTGCCAGTTTAGCAATTAAAGTAGCAAAACAATGGTAAATGATAATTTTTTGAGAGATTGCTCTTGATGGGAAGGAGCTTGTCAGCAAGCCCGTGATAATTGCTGATGGCAAAGGAACCGCAGAATTGGGAATTCAAGGTTCAATTCCAGCTCTGATGGATTCCCCAGCTAAAGCATGTCTATTATTTTTACCCTTCTGTCTTAGCCCCTTCCAACTTCGCTCTTCCCAGCCTCTTGGCTAGGCACCTTCCCTTCATTTAGACACTCATTGCACCGATTTGTAATTCCCACTTCTGCTTTCTAATCCCAGTCCCCTCTTCTCAGCTCAGCACTCCACTCCCAGCCTGCCTCTCCCGGCTCTCCTGATTTCCAGACGTTTTCCCTTCCTTACAGTTACCAATCTCCCTGTGTTTTCACTGTGTTTGCTCCTGCATCTGGCTCTAATCAGCCAAAACCAGGCCTCTTTTCCATCCAGCTGTGAGGAGAGATGCTAAAACCCAGTGGTGAGTTGTAGTGTGGAGCATTCTCCAGGAAGCTCTGCTGCTGGTCTCTGACTTTGTGGAGGTAGCTCATAGAATCTTAGAATGGTTTGGGTTGGAAGGGGCATCAAAGGTCATCTGGTCCAGCCTCCTACAATAAGCAGGGACATCTTCAACTAGATCAGGTTGCTCAAAGCTCCATTCAACCTGGCCTTGAATGTTTCCGGGGATGGGGCTTCTACCCTCCCTCTCTGCATGAAAAAAGTATTTATATCTGGTCTAAATCTCCCTTCTTGTAGTTTAAAAGCATGGCAGAGATGTGTGTGAAAGGCGGGAGGGATGGGGCAGGCAGGCCCCTATGAACAACAAAGGAGCTGCAGGAAAATGAAATCTCAGTGAGGATGTAATCTGAGATTTTAGTAATGCGCGAAATTCTGAAGTGTGAACAAACTGATAATTTTTATCTTCTTCTTCCCCTCAAGTTTGTAGCTTAGCCAAATTCAGGCAGATTTTTATACTGTGACACCGTATCCAAGACATAGCAGTTTCTCCCATACGAAGTCTCTCTTCAGAGATTTTGAAATATTTTTTTTGTTATTTTTTTTTAAAGAAAAAGTGATAATCTATAAATATGAAAGCTTTCTTTTAGCCTCATATTTTTTGAAACCATTTTGGCTGAATTTTTTTGGGGAGGGAGCTGGGGGAGGAAATCTGTCCAAAGGAGACATTCAGAAGGAAAGTTTTGTCTTTGCTGGTTGAAATGTGTCAAAAGTTTTAAATAGCCCAACGCAGGCTGTCATAGTGGGAGGTGTTGGCAGCTGTAAATATATAGTTACGTACAGCAGGTTAATACACCATCCAGAGGGAGGGTGCCAGCACTTTCATTAACATAAATAACTTCCAACACTCTCTATTTTCCTACTTACCCGCAGTACTACCACCGTAGAGGCCAGGTACGTATCTGAGCACCCTGCCATCCTGGTCAAGTGACCTGACGCTCTGGCTGTTTTTGATAAAGTGGTGGTAGGAGGTGGGTGTCACTGGTTGGTCATTGGTGTGTATCAGGACAGTGCTGAAGGCTCTGCAGGAATTCCCCTGTCAAAAGGGGACTTATATTTATTTCACCTTTCTCAGAGAAGATGGAAACTTGGAAACGATGAGTTTATGTGCTGGCACTCAGCGACTGCCAGATCATTCACACCGTTTGGAAACGCCCTGGTCTGCAGGTGTGCGCAGATAGTTTGTGACCTTTTTTAGTCCGGGCTTGCCGCTTCTATAGCTCTTCTGCTATTGGAAAATACGATGGAGTGTTTTTTAGCTTACCAAAAAAAAAAATATTTCTAAATGAAAAAAATAAGAGTTGCCACTTTATGAGTTTGAGATTAAAACCATCTGTCCTCTGCCTTTTCTTGTATTGATGGCAGTTGACACCAAGAGGCCAGTTGTGCCTTAGACTGCATCGTCTCTTGTCTTGGTTTTCACTCTCATAATGTGGAATTTGAAGTCAATTCTTTGTCATTATGCAGCTGCTATTCTTAATACTTGATACCATACACTGAATTATATTCAAGTATCTAATGAATTACCTCGATTCCAAAACACATTAGCACTTGAAAGAATATGAAGTGCCCTTTTGTTATTACTTGATGCTTAGAGCTCTGCTGTTTTTCACGGAAACATCTGAACTTATCCAGTGACTTAGTTAATAATCAGTCTTCTGTGGAAGAGACATGCAGTTGTTTCAGAGATTCTCCTACTTTCAAAGCCATCCTTTGGCGAGTTAGTAAGAAATCCATTAAATTAATTTCACGCAAAAAGTTTTATTTCTGTAGTGGACATCATTGGGCCCAACTGATCAGAGAATTATTATGGCAGGGTGCTTGTCTTGGGTTTTGCATTTGGAGGACTGGGTTGAGAGGAGAGAAGCAGCTGCCTTTTAGATGCTCATCATCAATGTAGTTCAACCCAAATCTCAAGGTTCCTGTTTCCAGACAAGGTGTTGTGCTGGTGGTGCTCCATAAGTACTGCTATATGAATTGGCAGTGAGGAATATTGCTGGGTGAGATGAGCATGTTCTCATCTGGAGAGCTTGGATGCGTTTCTTCCATGGCAGGCCTTCATGGAATGAAGAACGGTGACTTGAACCTGAGGTTTGCTACTTAAGAAGCCAGGCAATGCCTAGGACTTGTGAATTTAACACTGCTTGTGAAATGTAATTTCTCCACCCGTTTCCCAGCCTTTAGGAGATGTAAGCTGTCAGGGGAATAAGAAGACATCGGGAGCATTTTTGTGTGTATTTTGTTTAAATTTTGGACAGTTGAAAGAATTGTTGCAAATCAATCCATGCATTTCATTGAGCCATAAAATGCCATTTAGTATGTTATTTGCTAACCTGAACTTTATTTGTACACATCTCTTATAGTTACTTGATTGTTTGCAGTAACCTTTAAAAACATTATTGGTGTAGCTTTTTCTTTTCAGGTAGGGTGTTCTTTATACCTTCTGTTGGTTTCTCCCCCCCTTCCTGTGCAGTTAGTACAGATCATATATGTCAGTAAAGGTTTTCCAAAGCGAGTAGTGACTGCTGTTGGATCTGGCCAGACTTTATCAGCTGTAAATCAAATGCACACCTGTGTGCAATACATTTCTTCTGGATGTTTTTGTTAACAGAAACTAGTATGTTTTCTTCCTCTTTTCTCTTGAGGATAAATTAGTCCTTTCACTTAGAGCAATCCTCAGCATGCACAGACTTTTCCCTCTCGTCTATGTTGAGGTTTCATTTCCTTGAGGCTCCAGCCTTGGCTTGCTGGCTTTTGCTGTTCGCTATGACCAGGTCTTTCTTTGTCCATTTTCCCATCTGCGTGTTTTGGTTCTATTACAGCGCTCTGCACAAGTGGTTTTGAGAGCAGTTGGAGGCACGGCGTGCACCACTTCCTGCCTCTCTGCAGTCCACGTGGCTGTCGCTCAGCCAGCCTGGTCACCATCTGCGGCGCGCTCCTCCGTGGGATGTGCCATCGCAGCCGGGCCCCTCTGTGCTTCTCAGAGTGCAGTTGAGTTTGCAGGGTGCTTTGCAGATAAGGTTGAGGCTGAAAAGCAAAAGGTGTGAGGATGTAGCTTGTGTGGATGCTCCACTGGTATATCTTCTTAGCTTCCTTTCATAGGGAGGGAAAGACCAGTTTGAGCCAGGCTTGGTTTCCAATATGTGTTGCATCGTATGTCCGTTGGACTTACAGGTGAAAAAGGCAAGTTGAGACTGAAGAGTGCCTTCTTACAGTCAGCTTATCTTGTATAGGTGTTGTCCTGGGGCCATCTGACAGAAGTCTACCCTGTGGAGTTCCTGAACTTCTGCATTCAGAATTCATATCTGAAAATCTTGGCTGTAGGACTGTGAGATATATTTGCTAATTTACATTCTAGCAGCATTGCTCTGATTGACGTGTGTGGTGATTATGTTTATTAGTTTGGTAGTCTTGTAAGTCTCGTGGTGAGAACATGGAATTGTGGATGTTTTCTCTGGCGTCAGTATTCCGAAGGAGTTACCAGCAAAGCTCTCCAGACAGGAAGCTGTACCACAGCATGAGAATAGGAAGAGCTAGAGGGGCAAAAGATGGTAGTTCCTCCCTACGTTTACATAGGGTTTGCTGTTTGTGCTCGTCATTTAACAGATGTCTTCTTCTTTATGCAGGGCTATAACCGAAGTCCAAGATGGCAAGAACAAGCCACAGCAACTATGTCCTGCAGCAGCTAAACAACCAAAGAGAGTGGGGCTTTCTGTGCGACTGCTGTATCGCTATCGATGATATTTATTTTCAAGCACATAAAGCAGTGCTTGCAGCGTGCAGCTCCTATTTTAGGATGTTTTTTATGAACCATCAACACACTACAGCCCAGCTGAATCTAAGCAACATGAAGATTAGCGCTGAGTGCTTTGATCTTATTTTACAGTTCATGTATTTAGGAAAAATTATGACAGCTCCTGCCAATTTTGAGCAATTTAAAGTGGCCATGAACTATTTACAGCTATACAATGTACCTGAATGTCTAGAAGATATACAGGATACGGACTCATCTAGTTTAAAATGTTCGTCTTCTGCTTCGAGCACCCAGAATAGTAAAATGATATTTGGCGTAAGAATGTATGAAGACACGCTCGCTAGAAATGGCAGCGAAGCAAACAGGTGGGGCATGGAGCCGCCAAGTTCAACAGTAAATACATCCCATAACAAAGAGCCTGATGAAGAGGCTTTACAGTTAAACAGCTTCCCCGAACAACTGTTTGATGTCTGTAAAAAAACCACCACGTCCAAATTCTCTCACACAAAAGAGCGTGTGTCCCACTCGCGCCGTTTTGGAAGAAGCTTCACCTGTGACAGCTGTGGGTTTAGTTTTAGCTGTGAAAAGCTACTGGATGAGCACGTGTTAACGTGCACTAACAGGCATTCCTACCAAAGTGCCAGGTACTACGGTGCTGAAAAAGTAGACTTTAATGAAAAGGACTCTACTTCTAAAATAATCTCCACACAAACAGAAAAATACAAGGGAGACTCGAGCCAGCCTGCAGACGATTCTTCATCTCCTGTGTCAAACATCACGAGCAGAAAAAGCAGCACGGTTGCCTCTGAGACATCAGGTGAAGAAGGAAGTAGAGCCTCTGAGAGGAAGAGGATTATCATCAAGATGGAACCAGAGGACAATCCTGCAGATGAGCTGAAGGATTTTAATATTATTAAGGTGACTGATAAAGACTGCAATGAGTCTTCCGACAATGATGACCTAGATGATGAACAAGAAGAGCCTCTTTACAGATACTATGTCAAGGAAGAGATCAGAGAGAAGAGAAATGCTCGGAAGACTTTGAAACCCCGTTTGTCCATGGATGAGGATGAGAGAAAGTGTTTGAAGAGTCCACGGCACCTTAACAGGAAGGCTCCTTCAGTGCAGGAAGACGTGGAGAATGCTCCCTGTGAACTCTGTGGGCTAACAATCACCGAGGAAGACTTGTCCTCTCATTACTTATCCAAACATATAGAAAATATATGTGCTTGTGGCAAGTGTGGTCAAATACTGGTGAAAGGCAAGCAGTTACAGGATCACGCGCAGACCTGTGGAGAACCCCAGGATCTGACCATGAACGGTATCAGAAATTCTGAGGAGAAAATGGACTTAGAAGAAACTCCCGAGGAGCAGTCAGAAATAAGGGACATGATGTTTGCAGAGATGCTAGAGGACTTCAGAGACAGTCACTTCCAAATGAACAGCCTTCAAAAAAAACAGTTATACAAGCATTCTGCCTGTCCCTTCCGATGCCCTAATTGCGGTCAGCGTTTTGAAACTGAAAACCTAGTGGTTGAACATATGTCAAACTGCCTGGAGCAAGATCTGTTCAAGAACTCCATGATGGAAGAGAACGAGAGGGATCACAGACGTAAGCATTTCTGCAATCTTTGTGGGAAAGGATTTTATCAGCGTTGCCACTTGCGGGAACACTATACCGTTCATACCAAGGAAAAACAGTTTGTTTGTCAGACATGTGGGAAGCAGTTCTTAAGAGAGCGCCAGTTGCGGCTCCACAATGATATGCACAAAGGCATGGCCAGGTATGTCTGTTCCATTTGTGATCAAGGAAACTTCCGAAAACATGACCATGTACGGCATATGATATCTCACTTATCAGCTGGAGAGACTATATGCCAGGTCTGCTTTCAGATATTCCCAAATAATGAGCAACTGGAGCAGCACATGGATGTTCATCTGTATACATGTGGAGTATGTGGAGCAAAATTTAATTTGAGGAAAGATATGAGATCTCACTATAATGCCAAGCATTTGAAAAGAACATAAGCGTAAACATACTGTTAAAGCATTAAGCTGACAGCAGAGAGAACACCAAAGCAAGGCATACAGTATAGTAGACAAAAATTGAAAAAAAAATAATTTGAAAATAAGTCTCTTTTTTTTTATTATTTTTTTTAAGACCCTCCTAACCATAGGTGTCTATTTAGGCTCATTAAGTATATAGCTTTGAAAAGCATCCTGTGTTTAATTATTACATTTTCACTGTTTCCTAATATCAGTTTCTGTTCTTAATTTTATTGTTTTACTAAGTAGATATACAAATCATTATTTTTAAACTGTAGATTAAAAGCACAATGTTACCCCTTCACTGACTGCTATTAAACAGTTCTCGGATCCATGTCCGTAAGATGAGTGCTTTAATATTTCCATGTGTTGTTTCTTCATGTGAAAATTTTAGATCACAGCCATTAACGTGCAAGAGCATAATCGTCCATAATCCCCAAATTAATTTTCAAAATGAAAAAAAAACAAACCCCAATGCCAAGAAATAATCCTTTGCTCTCTGTGCTATAAGGGCAGAGCTGGCCATCCTGGTCCTCTGCCTCTTGGCATTGTTGGAACGTGCATCCCAGGGGTGAGAGCACGTAGGCTCAGTTAAACCTTGCAGACTTGAACTGGTGTCCACAAAGGGAAAGGGAGTTGTTAATGCCTATCGGGATAACCGAGGAGTTCCCAGCAGAGTGGGCATTTTCCAGACTTGAAGTCCTAGCAGAACTGTACAACTACGTTGGCCTTTCTTTTCCTGTCTGTACCTTGGTGGGTATATATAACCTGCTTATCCTAATACGCAAGGGAAGAGTGGCTGTGGTGGATTGCTAGGAATGCAGAATGGCGATGTGCATCGAAGATCTCACTTTTCAGCTTAGCTGTAAATGGTGCCTCGCAGCTTGTGTTGGAAAGTTAAAACCGGGATGAGTGTGAAGATAGTCCCATTGCTGGGGTGGGGAGGGGAAGGGGGAGTGTGCCTCATGTGAACCTTAGTTGTTTTTTGTTTCGTGTTTTCATGATAACTTTTCTGAATGTTCTGTTTTTCAACAAGAATATAACAAGAAAAGACTGCAGAGTTTGCTTAATAAATGTAAAGACTTTTTATGCCTTTTAAGATTCCTTTCTGATTGTAGTATAGTCCTAATCTGTGAAGCTTGTCTCTTAATTGAATTGAATTTAAAAATCCTACCTAAATATCAGCTGACATCAGTTCAGTGAGGCAGTTTGGCCTTTGAGAGAACAACTAGCTTTGACTCTTAGGCACCAGCTGTCCAAACGTTTGTTAAGTGCGTGATGTTTAATGGAGGGAGGAAAAGATCCTAATATGTCACGGTAGAGAAAACTATTAAAAAATAAAACCTAGCAGTACTTCCTCCCAGCAGATCTCACTTTATCCAAGAGGGTAGTAATGCTGTTTCCCATGGAGCCGTGGAGGGAGGAAAGCAATTTAGATCAGCAGTTAAGGCAGTTGAACTAGATGATTGTTGTAGGTCCCCTCCAGCTGAATGATAGAATGGTAGGAGTTGGAAGGGACCTCTGGAAATCGAGTTCAACCCCCTCCCCCCCCAAAAGCATGAATACTCATATCACCTCGCACACCAGTGGCAGGGTTGAGAATAGGAGCCAGGAGCTGAGGGTCTGCCCTAGGGCTTTCATGTGCTTGTTGCTGGTCAGAGTTGAATTTTGATCCCTTGTTTTGTTTCTTGGGGATTACAAGGGGTATCGAACTTTAATGTTAGATTATTTAGAGAAATTAATACAGTTCAGAATCTCCACTATGGCTGTTTAAGTTAGTATGAGTTGCCTTGCATTTATTCAGTTTTAGGCGTGCATTAGAATTTCTCTTGGCTGGTAGATGTGAGCAGTTCTGCAGTGCTGGAGAAGGACCCTGCCACCAGACCTCAGTCCTGAGTCGGCAGCTGGCTCCCTGGGCACTGACCACTTTGAGTGTGGTTCAGACCTTTAGCGTTTCACCGTAACTGCTCAGTCCTGTGTTTTCTTGCACAATGCTGAAGCCAACTGAGTCCTGAATAACACTGGGACCAAACAGAGCATGGACAGGAATGCATTGCAGCACATCAGTTAATTCAGAGCTTCCTCCTTCTTAGGATTTATTCCACATTCCCCATCCCAACCGAGACTGAAACTCAGTGTGTAAGAGTTCAAAGAATAAGCAGGATGGGTATTTTAATACTTTTTTAGCACTGGAATTGGTGCTAAGGTGATTATAAGACTTTTTAAAATACAAAACATTTAACTGTAAATCATCTTAGTGATGATGTAGTAAAGTGCTTTAGTGGAAGAGCTGGGAGGGTTAATGCACTGCACACAGCAGTTCTTTGACACGCAGGTCGTTACGCCTTTATGGTATCAGCCATGGCTGGACTGGGAAAAGCAGCCATGGGAAGTGAGGGAGAACTGGAGGGCACTGGGGGAGTTGTCAGAACAGTCTTGTGGCACTGGGGGAGTGGGAAGGCTGAGTGGGAGAGCAGATCCTGAGTGGGAGGGAGTGGTGAAGGCTGGGTGGGGGACAGGATTGGAGCTGTGCAGTGGGAAGCAAATCGCAAAGGTGGCATGCAGGGGGCGGCTGGAGGAGTAGATAAAATGTCCTGTGAGAGCGGAGTGAGAATGACTCAGCTTGGCTGGGTTCGCTGTTGGGCTGGGTGATTAGCTCACTACGGCACAAACTCCGGGCACGGATTGCGTACCAAGTAGAGCCAGCCCCTACGCTGGAAGGACAGCAGTGGCCCAGCAAAACCTAGATTAAAGACCTTGTTCAAAAGGGGGAGGTGACCTCTGCGAACTAAGAGTTATTCCTGAGTAGAGTGAAGGGCTCGTGGTGATTTATGGAGACTCCTGCTCAGGGTCATGAGCTGTTGTTTACAATGTATTGGTCTGAACTTGACCCAAAAACGTTTCACGAAAAAAGTTACTTCATAGTGTAAGTGGACCTGCCAACTACACCATTAAATGGAGGAACTGGGAATGATGGTATTTATGTGTACTATCCACATTTATAAACACTCTGGAATACCTTTGTTTTTCAGTTATGAGCCATGTTGTAGTAGCCTTTCAAAAGAAAGTTTGTTAAGCCTTTCCAGCTGAACTTGACTTAATATTTTTTTCCTGTTTTTGTGAAACAAAACCGAGTGCCTTGGAGTTCATGTGTATGAATGTCCAGAATAAGTCTCAAAGAGCCTGAATGTCACTGCAGGAAAGCTTAAGAGTTGGATCTACTTGTATGTAGGCAGGGAAAGCCAGAGTGACTGAAGTAGCCTGAAAAGTGATCAAGGGGTGCACAGAAGAATAAATCAAAGGTACTAGGCATAAACGAGAAGCCCGGCTTGCAGGTAGATGGGGAGAGTGCTTATAGTGGCATGTAACACCATGCAGGGGAACAGCATGGGAAAGAAAAGAAAAGGCCTGGAGTGACAGGAAGAATTTGGCTGCTGTGAATGGGGAGAAGGGGCATGCTGAAGCAGCCTGGGGCTGGACACTCCTGAGGACAGAGGTGTTCCCCGCAGAATGGGACAACATCTGCAGGAGAGTGAAATGATGGTGTTTCAGCTCTCCTACTGTGATAAAAATTACTGTGGAGACAGAACAAAAGCAAACTTGAAAAAAAAAAAAAAAGGCAGTTAGGATATTCTAGAAGTCATTGTTACTTGAAAGATAGTGAAGAGGAAGCAAAAATACTTTGAGTTCTGTTTCTTCTAACAAAGTTGTACTTCTCCGTCATCCTAACAGAGCTCCTCTGCATCTTCTTACTGTGCTGTGTGGACTGTTAGAATGTAAAAGCACCTCAGGATCTTTGAGGGTGGAGGATCTCTCACTGTTCTGATGTTTTCCTCATTCTGGCAGTGGTGGGGGCTGTGACCCTGAAAATAATTTGTAAGTAGCCAGCCTAGCTCTTTGCTGTCAGGATTTACTGAAAGTTAAAACGAGGGAATTCATGAAGACCTGGAATGAGCTTTAAAGGATCACAAAAGCTGTCAGGCTTCTTTCTGAATTTTGGAGATGTTTCAAATGTTAAATATCTCTATATATATTTTTAAGTGCTTACTGGCAACTTGTTAATTCAAAGAGTATTTGCATTTGTGTATGCCGATATTTGTAGCCAAAAGGTGTGTAGAGAAATCTTGATTGGAACAGGTTAGAATAGCACATAGAATTTATACTTTTATTAGGGGACATCTCCCTTAACTGAAGAATACTAATTAGAGAAAATACAATCCAGCATATTTTTTTATTCAAAGCTGAAGACCGAAAATGTACTGCCTTGGAGAATATATTAAAAACGCACTGTTATAAAAGTGAATACTTTGGCTACACTATTGTATTTGAACACACTAGTAGTAAAGCCATTAGCTACTGGTGAGGGCACAAGTTTGCTCTTGAAGGCAGTGCCTCCTCGAGCCCTGGCAGTCCCTTACTCCTCCCCACCTAGTTTCACATCCCATGTGTGCCACTCTCTCCATTGTCAGAAGGCACATATTTATGTAGCTTCACAATAAACTGAATCAAACAACGGGGCTTTTTTTTTTTTTTTTCTCTGTGGGGCTGTATTTTGGCTGAACCAGTTCCCCGCTGTGCTTCCCTCTGGGGCTGTGTCAGATCTTGTGCTCGCACAATGGAAGGGGTGGCCTGAGGTGAGGAATGAGTGCTAGGGAGGGGGCTCCCTGGTTTAAAGAGCTGTGGCAGAACTCAAAGCACATCCCCAAGCTTAACTCGGTCTCTGTCTCCCCCAGGCATCCTGGTGGAAGCTGAACTCTTAAAATCATCTCTTATTTCCTGATAAGGAAAAAAGGCCGCCCAGTCTCTAATATACAAATGAGACACATCTCTGCTATCTGCCCTTTTTATGACAGCTTCCTGCGGTCAGCTCACCCCTCAAATATGCTCTGGAGCTTTCTTAAGTCTTCCTTGAAACAAGCTGCATAGTGCTCTATGTGCTCCATGCCACTGGGACCGTGTGGTGGGCCTTGGCCTGAAGCCAGGAACGAGCTGGGCCTCTTGTCTGGCCAAATACCAGGAATAGCTCCCACCTTCCTCTGGTCTTTGTGCCCTCCAGCTGTGGGCCCAGATGCAGCTGCGACACTGCCCACACTCTTGGCAGCTCGGCCCCCACTCTCCTGTGCCCCTCGCCGCTCACAAAGCATGTTTTTTCTGGGCATCGACATAAGGGGAGACAGTCGACCGTCTCATTTTTGGCCTAATGCTGAAAGCTCTGCATACTTCCTTGCGTAAATTAAGGAGATGCTGGCAGTATCTGTAACCATACCTGTGTGCCTGCTTCTGACTTTTGTTTCCTAATCTGAAAGGGTTAAAAATCAAATATTCTGACTTCCCTAATTCTTTATTGGTTTGCTGCTTGTCACAAACTTCAAGACCTACAAGATGAAGCATGACTAATTTGACTTTATAAATCTGCTGAAGGCTAGAAATTAGGAACATGTTTTTAAAAGCTGACATTTCTGTAGTTTGCAGCTATAAACCAGCTTTCTGTATTTTCTTCCAAGTTCCAAAAAACTCCTAAGATACTGCTGTGCAGTGTATTCTTGAGACATGCTAGTAGGCTGAGATTTTGAAGGGGCAAGATGCCAAAAACCAGGACATACTGTATAAATTAAGTGTATTCTGCTACTTTTACAGTCACTTCTGCAATTCTGGAATTAATTGTGATTTTATTTTGTTTTTTTTTTCATGCAGAAAGACAAATTTCAATTTGTTACAGGGCTACAGAGCTCATGACTCAGGAGTCAATTCATCATGACTATAAATATTCAGCCCTGAAACAACAACCCATGTTCCTTTTCATGTACTTGAATGACCAGTTCCAGCTTCACAAGAGAAATGCTATCTGATCTTTCTTTTGGTCATTTTTGCCCTCAAATGTCTTGTAGGTTTGGGCGTTTTTTTATTTAAGTCGTAAGAAAACAATGTCGTGCATCATACCTTAGGGAAACTGTTTCCAGTAATTTGTGCTCATTTCCTGTGTAAAAGTAGTTGAAATTATATTTTTAAAGTTTCATATTAATGTATTCAAGGGGACATAACAAAATTATGAGATGAGAAATCAGCAGATAGTCCAAGGCCAGATTTTGACTATGCTTTATGTAGCTACTGTGACACACCTCACCCCAAGAAATAGTTAGGCTTTCAGAGCTGTTGAGGAACTTCCCTCTCTGACAAACGCTGCTGCTGTTTTCACTCAATCTCATCTGTGATTTGCACCAAGGAGATTTGGGGTGTACTTTTTCTTTTTTTGGTTGCAAATAAAAGATGATCTCAGATAAGTACGTCTTGTGGTTCTGTAGACACCCCAAGGCTCCTGACAGGGAATGAGTATTCCTTAAAGGCCTCCACATCCTGGAAGCTGTGTGGATTGTGGGATATCCACTGGAAATCAGGACTGTCTGCAAATCTTTGGTTTCTCAACCTGTCTGTCAGGCAAAGTGCCACCAGTGTCTGCAGCTGCCGAGGTCTCTGCAGCAGCAGCGTTACCAACATGAAAGATGCAAAAATCAGTCTTTCCTCATATCTCCTTCCCATCTTCTCTCATGACAGGGCTCCTATTTTAAAAATTCATTCTTTTGCCTTGCCAGTTTGCCTTGTGTATTTTCTTTTTTTTAAATGGGAAGATGTGCCTTCCTGTTTTAAAGCAATGACTAGTGCTAAGAACTTGCTTTTTAAAATAGCTCTCACGTGTTCAATTGAACCTCAACTCAGCAATACCTGTTCTCTCCTGTTTAAGGTAACCATCCCACTACAATGGCGATGGTGATGAGAGGGACTTATGTTTCTGACTCCGCAGAAGATAAATGGGATAATATGTCCTTCTCTCCGTGGCAAAAGCCCCAAGACCATGGAAGTTTGTGGAAATGCAGATATGCTGGCTAAAAATAGTTTGATAAATACCATAGATTACTTCTGGTTTTGGCAACAGATACACAAGACTTGTAATATCAGTTATGCTTCTGCCTTTTACGCAAGTCATTGTTAGAGCATTTAGTCAGGATGCCAAAGATGTGCCTCTGTTTCCTCCCTGCCTATGGGGTTCCTACTGGTACCTACTGGTAGAGTTCCAGCTGTGAAACTGCTGAGGTTCTGTTTTCTAGTTAATTATTTATACAAAGCGGAAACATTTTAAGAGATGAAATCTAGAATATCCCTCCTTCAGGAAAAGGATAGATGGTATTGGAAAAGGAGGAATTACAGGGTAGGATCACTTGAAACTGATGAAGAAATTGTCTTAGCATGTCCCACCACCCAGGAGACAGTTTGGAGCTGCATTGCTGTCAGGGAGATTACATGTGATTTGTGTACACTGACATACGCTGTAAAACACGACACTGGCACAGTCTGCATGCTTGGAAGTACGAGGCTTAGCCCCACCTTAGCCTGTTTTCAGACAGGGTTATGTTCCGGCTTTGTTTTTACTGGCTGTTGCTCACGTGGTCAGTTCTGCCAGAAAAGACAGAGGTCCTGATGCACAGTAACTTAAAAACTGAAAAATGTCAAACCAAGAAGTCTTATGGTAATTGTTACAGTTCTTTCAGCTTTAGTTTGCTGTGCAAATAGTTAAATAGCTCAAAGGCGGTTTCCTTTGGAGAATGTTTATTTGATCAAGTTCAGTGTGGCTTAGACCCCAAATAGAAATACTAGCTTCAAACAGAGCACTACTATGCAAGTAGGAATAGCCTGTGGCCTTCCAGACCTCACAAGCTGTGTTGGTTTGTTACACAGAGTCAAAACAAAGATGTCCCTTAAAACACATCTACATTAACTCAGTGTATTTCACACACCACAATCTTTTATCGCAGATCTGCTTTTCTCCCCAGTCACTGGGGCTGTGCCAAAGTCACCGAGATCCCAAATGAACTATAGGCTTCTCAGTGAAAAGCATATATGGTATGAATGGACCAGCCAAGCTACTTAGATCATTAGAGAACAGGCTTTGACTGCTACTGCTCCTGTTTACTAAGCCTGAAGTACTACATTCTTCAAGTTTTGGAACAGTGTGTATCTTTGCATCTTGATCCCCTTTACATTGCAGAAAGCAGGGTGAGGAAGAGCCTGGCAGGTGCTTCTCTTAAATGGAGCCTGGAAGATCCTGTTAGCTGGCGGGGTGTTGGGTTTTTTTGTTGGGTTTTTTTTCAGGTCCTTAGCTGGATGAATCTTCAGGCTTCTAATAAATACACTAAGCATTAAAAAAGCATTATTAATAGATGATGAGCTACATCAAGTTCTATCACTTGATATAATAGTCAAACCCATGCGGATGCTATTAGTACAGAAACCTGATATCATGCCAGATCTGGAGAGTTATCTTTGATCTATCTCCAGATCCTTCTTTTACTTGTAAACATCCAGCTAATCACAGACTTCCTCTGACTTTTATGAAGTGGAAGAATCGGCATCCTCTGTAACATCTCTGAAGTGCTTTAACTTTGCAGATGTGGATGGATTTGGGTGCTGGGGAGGTATGAGCTCCATCTGGTGGCTCACTGGAACACGCAAAGTTTTATTTAAGCAGCTCACACGTTTCTATAGTCAAGTAGAGTTTACTGTATGAAGAGTGAAGCAGATCCTCTTGCAGCTGTGTATTCCTAAAACAACTTCTGTTTTTAGGGCAGCGAGAGGATTTTAGAAGCTGGGAGGAGGGTGCATCATTTTACCTCTGCTCTAGCTTACTGTGGGCTAAAAGCTGTGACCAATGCCACCAGTTCTTTGGTGCTCACAGTTCTGTGTGTACACCACACCGCCACAGCTGGCACTGACTAACA
Organism: Baryphthengus martii; assembly: GCA_013396935.1. Taxonomy (NCBI): domain Eukaryota; kingdom Metazoa; phylum Chordata; class Aves; order Coraciiformes; family Momotidae; genus Baryphthengus; species Baryphthengus martii. Next base: position 176,239 of record VWZK01016157.1, read on the forward strand.
GTATTTCTGCAGTCTCATCGGAAAAATGTAACTTAATATTCACAGGCAACCCACCTTCCCACACTCAGAGGTGGTCCCACACAGCACAGTCGTGTATTTGAGGGTGGTGGTGTACAGAAGCTCAGTCATGCCACGTGAGCTGTGTAGGATCTGCAGTAACAGAGATCTTTGAATGTAAAATACACGCTGGCATCTTAATAAACAGTAATGTTAAACATTAATGTTGCCTGGGGAAAAACAATCTTCACATGCATACTGTAGTTAGAGTACCTTTTTTCCTCCTTTGTTAGTTTACAAACAAATAAAAAAAGGCATTTCCTGACCTTTGAGCTCGTCAAGTGAAAGTTACTTTGAGATAACAGCATCAGTCCCATGAATTCCTCTCCCAAGATTTGAAGAATGTATTAGGTAGACACATGGACTTGCTGCCAGAACCAGCAGTACTTTAAAGCTAGCAGTTTGCCCAAGACCAGCTTCCCCATGTTCAGATCACCCTCCTGGCACGAAGCAAAACCCATTTGTCCCAGATGACTTTTTTTGCCCACCACCAAATCTGTGACATGGCATAGAGGGCAGATAAAATATACAGACAGTTCTGGGCCTGGCCCCATGTCCCACAGGGCAGCCTGTAATGCGCGCTGGCGTGTGGAGCACCACTCTCAAGGCTTTCCTCTCAAAAGGTGTGCCAGGAAATTCAGCTCTGAGCTGGCCTTGAGGATGCTCTAGCAGGTAAGTGATGCAGACAGCTGATCAACCTGGCTTCATGTGCGGCCTCGAAGCCTTTCTCGCTCGGCAGTGTAGACACAACCACTTGGCCCAGGGCTGCCATAGTGTCCATAGAAACATCAAGCGTGAAATAGCCAGAAGTCAGAAAATCGTAACTTCATAGACCGTGACTTCCATATCTAGAGAAAAAAGTCGGTGTACCAAGAAAAAAACAACAGAGGATTGTCTTTAAAAGTTACATCCACATGTTTCCAATTTCTTGACTGTTCATATTGGATACAAAGCTGCTCATATTTGTCATAAATTAGTTTGGTTGAAAGAGACTTACAGGAATCGTGACTATGTATATCATTTATCTGCATTTAACCTAACATAAGAATCTGGGGAGGCGGGTTAAGTAAATATATAACAGTTACCTCTGAGTTAGGCAAGGAAAAAAAAACCCAAACCAAAAAACCAAAACCCAAAGAAAGGCAAATATGAAACAGTAAGAAGTATTCCAGGGTGGGGGTGTTCCAAGCTATGAGAAGTCCAGGCTGAGGGGAAATAATATTCGTGCAATATTTTGAGCATTTACAAAGCCAAGCCATAAACCGCTACTGAAAAGTAACACATGTAGTATCAAAAATAACTTCTGGGAGGCTTGGAAAGTGAAGCTTTTCTTCAGCAAATCTTTAGCTGTTTTGAAAATGGAAAGTAAAGGAAAAATAAAAGTTTCTGAAACAAGAGCAAAATGTTGTTTAAGGTTGTGTTTTGGTGGGACAGGGAGGTGAAAAAATGAGCCATATGGCTTTTAAACAGCGTTCCTGACTGTGGTGGGTGCTCTGAATATAACTGAAGGATGGGTATTTAGAGCAAAACCACACCATAGTGAGGCGGGAGGGACCACATCATGCTAGCAAATACAGTACTGGAGTGTGGGCTTCTGACTTTTAATGTTTTTCTTGCATTTCTTTTCTGCATGGCAGTAGTGAAATAGGGACTTCTAAGCTTCTGAACAACTGAGAGAACCAGGTTTGAAGAAGACATGAGGAAGAACTGGTCGGCAAAAGATTTCATAAAAACTCAGAACCGCGTATGCCAGATCTGAATTGGCACCACCTTTGCTTTTTTGACATACTGCAGCAGTCGCAACAGGCACCAAAGCAGTCAAATTAGAACATGCAGTAAAAGTTGTTTTGGACTCTTCTCTGTATTATAAAACTTAACTTCCTTGTGACTATTATTGATACCTGTTAAATACAAATTTGAAGTCTCCTTTCGTAGAGCAGTCAGCCAAAAGAGGCAGATGCCAGGTGTTAAGGGCTGCACTTCTGTAATGAGGCTTCTTAGAGTTTCTGTCGAAAACTGTTTTGATTTTTTAGTTCAAACATTAGAAGTGTATACTCGTGAACTAAAGCTTATGTATTTTCAGACAGTTACAATGCTAAACTATCAAGTGTTAAAAAAAGAAAAAAAAAAAATCTGAAGTACAAGGTGGAAAAAAAAAATCTTAAAAACTGAGGACAGAGGGTCCCTGAGGAAGGACAGGATGGTGAGAAAGATCCAGCTGACCTGATTCCCCTGCTGCCATGATCATCATTTGCAAGCTGAAGAGGACCTTCCATGGAGCACTGTGCTTTTATGTGGAGAGTAAAGAAATGGTGCTCTGGTTGTATTACGAGAATCGTGAATTTTTTTTACCAACAAGGAGATGAGTAAATGTGAAATAATCTTCGCAGGGCACAGGGTGCACCTTCTTCTGGATCTAAGCCTTCCAAAAGCTGGCTTGAAGAAAAAGAATCAGGCATTCATGTTCAAATTTGAGCATTTTAGGAATCCTAATGTTTGCAGCTACATTAATGGGGAAAACAAAAAAACTAAACAGAAGACCAACAAAGCAGTAACGTTTCAAATTAGGGCCAGCATGGATTAAAGAATTATTAATTATTAATTTCTTTTGCTTCCCACAGACAACAATGGATCAGATTGAGACATGTAAGCAGACTAAACATGCTGATCTATATTCTGCTGTAGTTACACATCTTACTAATTCTACTCATGACTATAAAAGGATGTTTCATTGTTCAGTGTGTTATCTCAAGAAAAGTCTGTCTATAATTTTATTTATAATTGGCATCATTTTCATTACTGTTGTTATGAAATGTGTAAAATACTGTCTGTATTGCAGCTTGTGTAGGGCATGTGTCTGTGCTTGCTTTACTCTTTTTGAGTTTATAAAATTGCTATACAAATGCAAGAAAATATGTTCAGATATCTTTCAATGTGGTTGCTTAATCTAATTACACAGCCCCAAACATTTCAGCCTATAGATGTTGAAGGTTATCGGCTCTATTAACACGTAACACCTTAAACATTAACAGAGGCATTTTAAAGGCCTTCAGTGCAATACTGGAACAGCGATGCTTCTGTCCCAGTGGCTGTGCTGGAGCCAAGGGGAAGATGGTGAATATCTGGGCAAATCCAGATTCCCCTGAAGACTCCACAGGGAGAAGGCACCATATAGCTGGGAAATGTAATAGAAAATGGGATGTCCTTTCCATAGAGAACAGGAAGGACCTTCACTGTAGGACCATCATGAAGCAGAGGAGAGAAGGGCAATGTGTTTAAAGCATCACCTAAAGATAGGCCTTCAACAGCGTACTCAGTATAGGGCTTCTGGAACAGGCTGTGACTGTTCTGTAACTTAGCAATTGTTTGTAGTCTATGTAGAGTATCAGTGAAGACATTCCAGGTTAGTTTTCATCATCTTTAAAGCTTATTCTGTGCTTTGATACAGTATCTTTAATAAAATATTCTCACAAATCTGCTTATTATTCTTATTTAATTCCATCTTATACCTGAACTAATAACAGTCCTGGCAAAAGAGTGAAGTTCCAGTTACTACCTGCTTCATCTGCTCCTGCGTTTTTCCCATTCACCTGCTAAGACAAGAGGGAAGACTTGAGTAAAAACCAAATAATCACAGTAATGAGAAAATAAGAGAAATTTATAGCACTGCTACAGTTAAATTATTGTAAAAATTCTTCACACTAAGCATTTAGGTGAATCTGAGAGATTAATCAGATTATACTGATCTCTTGAGTATGAAATACTGGTCTTGGCCTGTATTTACAGTACACAATTTCCCTTGTTTGAGATTTACCATAATTTCTCAGCTTTACAGTTACTGCCAATAATTGCAGTATGTTGTTTAATCCCATTCACAGCACTTCTAGACAAAATTCTGTTTTCATTTGCTCCCTGAATATCCTTTAATATCCTCAAACAAGACCAAGGAGAGTTCAAGTATACTGGAAGATGAGAATTCAAAATAATCCTGGCAAGGTGCAGCCATCATCTGAAAACATAAGATGTTATTTAATGGGAACAAGTGCAAGCTGGAATCATTAGCTGTGCAAGTAAAGGAACGGCTGCTTAATTTCCACTGAAAAGAATCGACTGTGTTATTTTGGATCAAATTCTGAAAATGAGCCTGCAACATCACGCTGTTGCAAATAAAGGTAAAAACTGAAACGGCTAAACTGGAATATAATTTGCTCCTTCAGAACTTCTGAGGTGTGAGCTAGTAATGTCTCCAGTTTTGATCATGGCACTTGAAAAACAAAAGTTGCATGCAGAAAATCCAGGAGAAAGCACCGAGAATGTCTGGAAGCTGAGAAAAACTTTGCCTTTGAGCACAGAGTGAATGATTTTAGGTCATCTTACAGAAGAGATGGTAGAGGGGAAACATGATGATTTTCATATATAGAAAAAGCTGGTTGCAATGAAAAACGGAGTAACATTTTCTCATATCCACAATCAATAGGAATAGAAATAATCGCCTTAAGTTGCAAGAAAGGAGATTTTAGTTAGGAACAATATGAGACTAAATGACCTACGGAGGTCCTCTTCTGATCTGATTCTGCCATTACTTGCAAACTATCTCCTTTGAAGTCCCTTATTTGTTAGTGTCAGTAGAGCTGACACTGGCTGCAAGAAAAGGAGGCTGCTGTTACAGGGAAGTAAAGCACTGACTGCCTAAAAAGAAAGCACAGCACACCAGTTTATCTAGTTAGCACTAGTGATACTAACCTCAGCTTTTAATCATGCCTCAGCAAACTGTCAGAAGTCTATGTAAATAAATGCACTTTAAACCCACTTAATTGTAAAATAATTATTCCTTGAAACATTAAGCACTAGTTTAATCAGTGTTGACAGCTTCCTTGATTTTATTGAGTCTAATCAATCTAAGGCATCCTGTTTTGTTTAAATAGATGGTGTAATCAGCTATTCTATTTATTAAAATAAATTAGCTTTGCAAATTACATGGAAAATCCTAAAAGTGTAATCTGAACATATGCTAAAGATTAAAAAGCCAGAGGGTGAATAAAGCCACTTGTGTTTTTTAAGCTCATAATTTTAAACTAGGTTTATAATTTTAGGAGATCTGACTCATGATTTTCTAACTTCTGGTTTGGCAATACCAAATTACCAGGCCCTATACTCTGCTGGTTTTAATATTTCCATATTACTGATCATGCATTGGCATAATTGGCTGAAAATAGGTTATAATGATTTGCAAAACTTTATTTTGTTTTTCACAAAAACAAAGGAGCACTTATTTAAGAAAGATCATGTATTGTGGCTGCCTTTCAAATGAACAAGGAGCGTCTGTGTGCAAAAAGTGGAAGTATATATAAAAACAAAATAGTACAAAAGAGTTACATAGTTCCCCCCTCCATACACTGGAGTGTTTAATGCAACAGCACCTTGTCAGAAGAATCTGTTGTCATTTAATCCACTAGTAGTTTGCGTCTGAATTCCAATTACTAGACGTGTTTTCACAAATATAAATGAGATGAAGAATTGCAGAGATTAAAAGGTATTATGACAAGGTATTACTCGTTCTTAGAACAAGCTGTTGCATAGACTTTTCTGAACAGATTGCTGTATTATAAAATTGTTTATTCTCACCTATACAATCTGGTTTATGCAATTTTCTGGATAGTTTTACTAGGGAAATGGATACGAGAGAAATGGATACGTGGGAAATGGATATGAGGGAAATGGATACCTGAATTTAAGGTGTAAGATCTTCTGACTGTCAAATCTGAACAGACCACTGCATTTCAGCTTTATCATTTTAATAATCAAGTGGCTGATGTCTGATTGAACTATAAATTGTGTTCACTCCTATTTTTATACTACATTGGCTTACGAAATACATGAGGGAAAAATCTTCCTTTTATCAAGATGAAGATAAGGTTTGAGTTCTCAGTTCTCCTCCAGAGAGCTGAGCTCTTGCTTCACTGAAGAAATCTAAGTATCTTCATTTCTGGCTGGGTGGTGTAATGGAGAATAGCCTACAGTGTATTACGTAACGCTGCCAAACAGGACATGTGGGTGCACTGTCGAACCTGAACACAAATAAATCCCTCAGAAAGAGGCCTGCTACTTCCAGAGGCACCGACTTGCTCTTCTGGAAGTTACTATGAAAGTATGACTTACCGATTGAGGATGGGGGAATAACAGCGAATGTTGTTAAAGGTAAAATCAAACTTGTGCTGAAGCTCTCACCATAAAGCTCACTCTTTAATTTCTGAACCAGTCTGTTTGGCTCACCTTTAACGTGACCGCGTATGAAGCAACATAAAAGAAAATCATGTGGCTCTTCCCATATAAGAGATGACTGCCTAGATGAGCTGGTTCACAAATTGTGCTGCAAGTCTTCGAGAACTGCTGACACAAAGCAGGCTTGTAATAGCTCAGCTGAGAAGAGAGAATAAGTCTAATGAGGTGTTAGAGGTTGCTCCTTCTAGTTAGACTGGACTTTCTCTAAGGGCATCGGGAAGAGGTGAGAGATGATGGCGAGAACACGTGAACTGATTAGGAACTGAAAAGCTGAAAAAGCAGCTCAGACCTATATATACCATACAAGAAGAAAACTGCAACTGCATGCTCAACTGGGAAAGAAATACTTCTGCAACAGGCTAAATGAAATATTTGGTAGCCTGCGTCTACAGACCTTTTGATCTTTCCTGAGAATGGCTACAAGTGTGTCATTTACACCATTAGCATTAAAATGGTATGTGCTTATGTTCCTCCAAGATCCTTTCCTTACGTTTACTATAGCAGAACAACAGTTCAAATGATGAAATAAATAGGACTATCAGGGTAAGCAGTAATTCAATCAATGCAAATACCTCTTCAACAGGTTATCTGCACATCTGGGCATCAGCACAACCATATCAGGGCCCTACTAGTTACTAGGCCAAGGAAACCCCAAACAAGCTTTATCTGGAGTGGTTGTACATGTTTTGTGCCTGGGTTGATAAAACATATAGGTAAAAGCTTTGGGCCAAATTAATGAAATGTCACTTCTAAATTTGGTGAAACTTGTTTTGATCACAGCTACACTTAAATAAGATACCAAATTAATTTTGCTGCAAAGACTGCTTATCGTGCTATCAATACTGTGTTATTTCTTAGTCCATTTGTTCTCTCCATTTCTTGTTCTTTACATACGTTTTTCAGGCAAGAATCCTCTTTTTTTCTCTGAAATAACAGGGTCTAAATTCGTACTGCAGCCATCAAAACAGAGTTCTCATGCATTACTAGTGCTCCTATAGGAATTATCCTCACAGGAATACAAATAATAAATAACATCAATTTTTCAGCTGAAACGGAATTTAGCAACCAATTCTGTGTGAATTGCTCTGGCATTTCTCCCTGCTCCATATGATACAATCAACTGAATGAAGTAGCAGAGAATTACAGGGAGAGATAGTTCAGCGATGAATCAGTCACTGGTCTAACTACAGGAGAAACCGACACCCTTCCTATCAAAGAAATATGCATACGGTACATACAGAGCAGCTCTGTTGGCAGTAGGGAGAGATGACGGTTCCCATTTTCCATTGACTTCTTTTAGACTTCTCCAAGGTCAGAACCCATGTGAAAAAGGACCAGGATCTGTGAAAGAATAATAGTTACCTAAACATGTATTTACCGTCAGAAATTGAAGTTCTTTCATCTCAAAACTACATACACACACACTACACAAAAGAGGCGGAATCCTCCTATCATGTAAAAAGGCTTTGAAAAATACTCTAATTGAAACAAGGATGGTTCTGAATGAGAGTGTAACTGCGTGAACACAAATTCTGGGAAAAGCTGTAACGTATTTTCTGTGAGGGCTGCCATAGCATAATGCTGAAGGCTGGGGATGATGATTTAAACATAGAGAGTACTTAATCCTTCTCTCACGTAGCATGAAAAGTCTCTGGGGAGCAGATTTTTAGCCATACTTTTGAAGGAGGTATCCAAAAGGAGCTACTCACTGAGCCTCCGGGGAAAAAAGATCTCAGCGTGGTATCCTGCTCTCCTTACTAGAACTGGAATATTTGGAAGTGTTTGTCTCAAAGGAAGGAGGAATAATTTAGAGGAACCACGGCAGATTTCCATGTTTAATCTATTTTCAAAGCACTTGCTTAGCTGCGAGTTAAGAGCTGCATAGCTTTTGCTAAACGTAGGCGTGACGACATTTAACATTAGCACAACAGACAAAAATTTGGAGGCGTTTCAAGAATGGTCACCACGCGCAGCAACAGGGCTCCCCAAACCCCCAACTCCTCATCAGAGGAAAGCCAGATGCCATTATTCCTGCCTCCTGACACCGGGGGCGAACTCCCAAACCCCCCACCCCCCACGCAGCGGCACCAGGCTCCTGCCGGTCGGACCGGCTGCTGAGGGCGGCCGGGCGAGCGGAGAAACCACCCTCGCTGCCCCCGAGAGAAGACGGGCGCAGTGCGGCCTGTTAGCCTGCCAAGTTCAGCCAAACGAAGGCTAAAAAACCTGCCTCAGCCTCAGCTCGCCGCGGGACTCGCCCTCTGCCATAGACTTGGGGGGTGCGAAGTCACTGGCGCGGTGCGGAATTTTCCTCGGGCGGGCGGCGGCACTGGGCGGCTCAGCGGCCGCTTAGCCCTGAC
>VWZK01016157.1:185416-213047 GCA_013396935.1 Baryphthengus martii
GGTCGTCTAGATTGGCCGGCAGAGTTCTGGCAGGTTCCAGAAGACGGCCGCGCGGGCTATAAAACGGGCGCCGCCGGCGCCGCGAGGGCAGATCTGCGCCGCGGCGAGAGCGAGAGCGGGCGGTGGGAGTGGCGAGAGAGGGGAGAACTGAGCAGAGAAAACCGTCATCATGTCTGGCAAAGGGCCGGCGATCGGCATCGACTTGGGCACCACATACTCCTGCGTGGGTGTCTTCCAGCATGGCAAAGTGGAGATCATCGCCAACGACCAGGGCAACCGCACCACGCCCAGCTATGTGGCCTTCACTGATACAGAGCGCCTTATCGGGGACGCTGCCAAGAACCAGGTGGCTATGAACCCTACCAACACCATCTTCGATGCTAAGCGTCTCATCGGCCGCAAGTATGACGACCCCACGGTGCAGTCTGACATGAAGCACTGGCCTTTCCGTGTGGTGAACGAGTGTGGCAAGCCTAAGGTGCAAGTGGAGTACAAGGGTGAGGTGAAGACTTTCTTCCCAGAGGAGATCAGCTCCATGGTCCTTACCAAGATGAAGGAGATTGCTGAGGCCTACCTGGGACGCAAGGTGCAGAATGCTGTCATCACTGTCCCTGCTTACTTCAATGACTCCCAGCGCCAGGCCACCAAAGATGCTGGCACCATCACTGGCCTTAATGTGATGCGTATTATCAACGAGCCCACAGCAGCTGCTATAGCCTATGGCTTGGACAAGAAAGGTACCCGGGCTGGAGAGAAGAACGTGCTCATCTTTGACTTGGGAGGGGGCACTTTTGATGTGTCCATTCTTACCATTGAGGATGGCATCTTTGAGGTGAAGTCCACAGCTGGTGACACCCATCTGGGTGGGGAGGACTTTGACAACCGCATGGTGAACCATTTTGTGGAAGAATTCAAGCGTAAGCACAAGCGCGACATTGCTGGCAACAAGCGAGCGGTGAGGCGACTGCGTACGGCTTGTGAGAGGGCGAAGCGCACCCTCAGCTCTTCCACGCAAGCTAGTATTGAGATCGACTCCCTCTACGAGGGCATTGACTTCTACACCTCCATTACTCGTGCCCGCTTTGAGGAGCTCAATGCTGATCTCTTCCGTGGCACCCTGGAGCCTGTGGAGAAGGCTCTGCGTGATGCCAAGCTAGACAAGGGCCAGATCCAGGAGATTGTGCTGGTGGGTGGCTCTACCCGTATCCCCAAGATCCAAAAGCTGCTACAGGACTTCTTCAATGGCAAAGAGCTCAACAAAAGCATCAATCCCGATGAGGCTGTTGCTTATGGTGCTGCCGTGCAGGCAGCTATCCTCATGGGAGACAAGTCCGAGAACGTGCAGGATCTGCTGCTGTTGGATGTCACCCCTCTGTCCCTGGGCATCGAGACAGCTGGTGGAGTGATGACCGCTCTCATCAAGCGCAACACCACCATTCCCACCAAACAAACTCAGACCTTCACCACCTACTCGGACAACCAGAACAGTGTCCTGGTCCAGGTCTATGAGGGTGAGAGAGCTATGACGAAGGACAACAACTTGCTGGGCAAATTTGACCTGACAGGCATCCCCCCAGCACCCCGTGGAGTCCCCCAGATCGAGGTCACTTTTGACATCGATGCCAATGGCATCCTGAACGTCAGTGCCGTGGACAAGAGCACGGGTAAGGAGAACAAGATCACCATCACTAATGACAAGGGTCGCCTCAGCAAGGATGACATTGACCGTATGGTGCAAGAAGCGGAGAAATACAAAGCGGAGGATGAAGCCAACAGAGATCGGGTGGCAGCCAAGAACTCCCTCGAGTCCTACACTTACAACATGAAGCAGACGGTGGAGGATGATAAACTGAAGGGAAAGATCAGTGACCAGGACAAGCAGAAAGTGCTCGACAAGTGCCAGGAGGTGGTCTCTTGGCTCGATCGCAACCAGATGGCCGAGAAAGAAGAGTATGAGCACAAGCAGAAAGAGCTGGAGAAACTCTGCAACCCAATTGTCACAAAATTGTACCAGGGAGCTGGAGGGGCCGGCGCGGGTGGCTCTGGTGGCCCGACCATTGAAGAAGTAGATTAAAGAGGACTGAAGTATGGACTGGTTTATGGACAGTCACTCCATTCTTTGCTTTGTATTTTTTTTTCTAATGTTTAAGGAAAACGTCCTGGCCGATAACAGAGTTTATTCTGTTGGGTGTGTATAAAGGCAGATCTGTCAGCTTGGTTTTGATAAAAGGGAAGGCACGTCCTGCTTTATAAGGTTAGTAATAGACAAGTTTTGTGAATTCAGATACAGCTGTTTGTACTCTGGATGTTTGTCTTTGTTCAAGTGTCTCTTCTAAAGTAACCACTTCAATTGTTGCTCTTGACAAGTCTCAAGTTATGCATGAAAATCTTTACAGAAGATTAAAAAAGAAATATATGCCAAATTCGGCTTCTGGAAATTTTGGTAATAAATAAAATGTATTTAAAGCATAAACCTATCCTCCTTCTCTCTGTGAAGGGGCAGTAGTGGGGGTGGGTGGGGGGGAGTGTCATGCCTGGCTCTGGAGGGGTGCCCAGTACCCCCCAAAGAGCAGTTTGGGCAGAAAAGGGGGTAGGGTAACTGCTGTGGGCTCGATGGTATATTGGGGTGGTGGGGCTTGGGGTGGCAGCTGGTCCAAAGGGAGCCCGGCCTGGGGAGTGAGCTGGCTTCCCCCACAGGGTGCTGGGCAGGGGGGTGTGCTGGGGTCACAGACCTAAAGCCCTGCAGCCAGAGCCAGGGCGAGAGTGATGTGGGGAGGGGGAGTTTCCCTGAGTTGGTGGCTGGAGGGGGGTGTTTTTGAGCAGGACCTGCTCTTCACGGCTACAGTGCCCGTCCGCTCTGGCAGTTGAAACATGGGGAGGCTTTTCATGTTTGTGTCACTGAAATAAAACAGCGGGGAAATAAGTGCAACAAAAATAGTCCTGCTTGGCAGGCAGCTGGGCTCGATAAAATAGAGACCGGTTTGTGGCCAGCTATATAAATTGCTGAGTTATTCTCGGGTTGCCAGTATGCAAGCCGAGCTTTTGATACTTTACTGAAAGTGGAGGGGTTTTTCTCCTCTTAAGACGAACAAAAGTACAGCAGCACCCCGGGGAGCTGGGAGTGCTGAGTAAGGAGCTGGCACGCGGAACCTGATAGAATAGGCAAAATCTGTAGTAGTTAAACTTGTCTGGCTTTACTACAATCTGTCTCCAGAGCTCTTCATTTGTTTCAGAAAGCAGAAAAAACAGTGTTTAGAATCAGAGGAGCTGTGGATTAGTGAGCTCCAGTGGAGGAGCCTCATGACACGCACATTTTGAACTGGCTTGTCCTTTAAGGGAAAAAAACGCGGAGCAGTGGGCAGCTGAAGGGAATCATTGGCCGTGTTTTTTGTTTGCTTGGTTGCTCGCTAGTGAGTGGGAGCCTTGGTGTGCTGGGCAGCAAGGCAGGCACAGCCCTGCTGGCTCTCCCTGCTGCAAAGAACTTGCAGGACTCACAATTCCTTAAGCTTGTAGGTGATGTATATAAAAAAAAAACTTACCAAAAAATTGCTTGTGATGAGAGGGCAGACCAAAATAAGCTTGTTTAGTATTTAATAATCGGTGGAGATATAAGACTCCAGCTTACTATGTGGATTTATTTCTGCTGCCAGGGCACTGACAGTAGGTTTCTCTTCCCTGGCCTCAGAAAGGGGTTACAGTTGTCACAGGGGAATGCAAGGCTTGTAAAAAGCTTGTTTGATCAGCTGTTGTTGCAAAATGATTCAAAACCACTTGAAGTCTGTTGAACGGGGTAGGGGTAAATGGCGGTGCCATCATGGGGAGACCTGAGAAGTCAAGTGCAGCAGCTTCAGCACTCGCTGAGGGCTTCAGTGAGATCTTGGGAGGCTGTAATCGGGCTGGGTGCTTTTGGTGTTTATGTCAACAGCATTTCCCTGGTGATCAGCCTCTTGATTTCCGAGCTGTGATGTACATAGGACCCCTGAGAATAAGAAGGTATCATGACTTAATTTATTTTTTTCCTAGGAGCTTATAGGTAAATATGTTTATGAATAGCAGTACATTATCTGTAAGTAAAAAGCTGCTGCTGCAAACTGTAATACTTTTTCAGATGCACTCTTCCTAACCAGAATCCCACAGTAAGGATTAAGTAGCACCCATGTTCATTTTAAATGCAGGTAAACTATTTTTTTTTTCTATTAACTGACAGGTAATTGCCCTTGCCACATAGTTTCCTTTACTTCTGAGCCCTTGGTGTGCATTCCTCAGTGTTGCTTCCCAGTTATTAAACACAATTTCTTGTTGTTTCCCCCAAACGTCTCTTTAAGTGTATTACAGAGCTAATGTAGCTAAACACGCAGATGGTTTTGTGACATGCCTGCAGTGGGGCAGGCAGGGAGTAACAGAGACCACAGAAGTGAAGTGCCCATCCAGGTGGTTAAAGTACCTCAGGAGGTAGAGGATGTGAACAGGTTAATGCTGGCGTAATTGTATTTTATGTTTGCTTTTTTTTCCTAGGAAAGGGATATCTTTTAGTACGGACACACCTAGACTCTGTGTGGAATATGCAAAGGATGAGAAACTTCTGCTCACTTACATGATTGGAAAAAGATTTGAAGTCTCGAGGCACAAATTAGCTTTTCAAATATTCAAACAACCCCCAAAAATGCAAGCGTCAGAAAACTTGAAGGACTTGGAGCTAGAGTCCTTGCATTCATTCATTTGGTTTATAAAACAAAGAATAACTTGTGAGTTAGTTTTCAGTATATTGTACTTACTGGAGTGAACTCTGATCCTGTTAGTGGAAACTTCCCACTGACTCCAGTGAGTTTATGTTTTTCCTCCGCTCCAGTTTCTTAAAGAAATAAAGCAAATGTCAGAGGGAAAAATGCTGCTCCTCGTTTGCAAGTAGGTGTGTCTGGTGTGTACATGTAGTTCTGGGGAGTAGCTGCACATTTCAAAAGAATTTGGCAAAGCCAGGACAATAATCTTGTCTAAAATCTGCAGTTTCATTGCTTTCACGCTCAGCATTTGTCATCCTTGGTGCTGTCCTGACTCAGAGGGAAAGGCAGCTCCTCCTGTCAAAGTCATGGGCCCGCTTTTCTGAACTTAGCTTATTCTTAAGCAGGGCTGTGCGAAATACCAAGCCCATAGAAAGGATATAAAGAGATAATAACTTCGTAGTGCTTGTATAAACTATAATATTAACTTTTGATGGCTCCTTATATTTGCTGATCCAGTTTATATGGATGATATTTTATATAGAGGAACACCCATGGTATTAATACTGGAGAATTTAATCGCCCAAATTAAAACCCCTATGCACCTTAGCACCTCACTCACGATGCAGCCAGGTGTGGAGCAATGCGAAGCAACCACTCCTCTGTACCATGCAGGTCGCCCTGCAATTCCCCACCTCCACTTTGCAGGGGAGAGGGAAGAACCAAAAAAAGACAAAGCCAAAAGCATTGCTAAAACAACGTGCCATGTGAGAGCCCTTGGAGGGAGCTGAGGACAGGAGAGCTGTCTGAGGGCAACCCACTCAGGAGCTGGAAAGCTGAGACGTGCTTGTCCAGCCAGCTGGCCAGGTGAGTCAGCCCCATGCCCTGCCGCCTCCAGAGCGTCCGTTTGATGTTTTGCACAGAGGACTTAGCAGACAGGCTGCAGCTCTGCTCGTCGCTTATGATACCATCTTAAAGACAGGACTGACTGTATCCCAGCAGCCTCCCTTTTATCTCTCAGCAGACACTGCCTAGAGCCCTGCAGGCTGGGCAGCCTTTCTCTTGGTAGCTGCCTGTCATTTATTCGCATGTTCTCCTTGAAGGTTTGGGGCACTGTGGGGCGCAGCCGAGGGGTGACAGCTCTGAAGGAGATGTGGCATCTTAGGATTGCACCACAAATCTTGTCTTTCCCATTGTGAGCCACTCCCACAGATACACAGGAGGAACAGGGAGAAAAGGGAATTCACATTTCCAGTCTTGGCTCTTATGTTAAATGGAAGGCATCGCGTTAAAAAACATGTGCTTAGACGCAGCATAAGTACTTCAAGATCCTTTTTTTCAGTCTTGCCAGTGTGTCGCAATGTAATAGCAATTCAAATTCTACTAATTTAAAAGGTGTTCCACATTTCTCCTCCCTTGTCCTGTGCCTGCCCTGACTTTCCCTGACTGTATCCGCTTAGAAAGTGTATGGTGGTCTAAACTCTGCCTATGTCAGGGCCACTGTGCCTTGGCACATGGGAATCCTGTGATATTAAACCAGCAAAGCATGTGGATGCTCTTACAGCAGCAAAATGACGTTCTGTAGTGTTCATCACCAGAAAGTTATCACCCCTCCCTACCCCACAGCGAAACAAGTTATGCTAGTAAAGCTTCTTTAGCTCACCTATGTGGGTCAGGTATCACATCTCTCTACCACTCTCATCCACATATTTATGTAGACAAAAGCCTACAGTGTAGACCTGCCTCTGGAGTAGATTTTGCTTGCAGCAGCGTGGTAATTATAGAGTTGGGCAGGCCAGCTTTTTTAGATGCAGCAACATATTGCAACAACATATTTCACATCCACATATGAAACAGCAATATTAAAAACCCCTGATCCACCCTTGCATGACCCATTTGCCTTTACTCTCTCCTGCATCAGTAGGGTGGAGACATGGACAAGCTGGTTCCTCTTGTCATCCCAGTAACAGCACCAGCCAGGAATTTTAGAAAGGAAATAAATTTCTCTCTAAGAGCCAACACATTTTTTGTAGTCTTTCTTTTAAGGAAAACCAAAAGCTGTATTGGAAATTTCTGTTCCTTTTCCATTGCTGAAGATTCTCTCTCCCACTGTTCGGGAACTGGTTTTTTTGTGTGTTGGCCTGTGCAAAAGTTGACAGATTGCTGTTGCATCCTGGACCAAGACATATGAGGTCATTCTTGCTCGTGCTTAGGTAGCAGTTAGCAGCTCTGCCTGTCGGAGCACTTCAGAATGTCACTGCTCCAAATGATTGCAGGTTAGCAGTTATAAATCTGTTTTGAAAAGGATTAAGGAGACAAAAACACTTCCAGAAGTGTCAATGTTAATGTATTTCAGGGGTGACTCTATAGAAAACCCCATGGGTTTAGGGCTCTTGGTTGCTTTGCTATTCGCTGACAAGCATCATGAAGTATTTTCTATCAATCCCTGTAAGAGCTGTTGCATGGGTGAACTGACAGACAAGCAATTGCACATCACAGCTGAAAGCAGCATTTCTTTTTGCCAGGCTGTGTCTAAAAACATAAAAATAATTACTTTCAAAACCGTGTTTATTTCTTATTTGGCAGAGTCCTCAGTTTCCTGCTGCAGACCTCATTCACAACATGTTTGCATGATGCTAGAGAGTCCTTAGTTCTATCCCCAGCACTACAGGTGGAAGATACCTAAAACCTAAAAATTCTAATGAACTAAAAAGTCTCTGCAATAAACTAAAACCTAAAACTAAAGTTCTCTGCAATAACCTTCAAAGCTCACAGAATTGAATAGAGAAGATCTTGTCTATAGTACCTCTATATTGAATATTCACTTCTCCCTCCACCCCAGTTCTATAGCAGGGAGATAATTATTATATCCTGCAGAAGAACTAGAAAGCAGGCTACAATATTTTTGTTAAACTCCATAGATTTCTGAGCACCTCAGAATACAAAATCAAAATCAAAATTTTGAAAGTACCTATTGAGTATGAGGTACATTTAAATACTTCCTCCTTTCTGTTAGAGACATGTTAATAACAAAACGTTGATTGTTAAGAGCACAAGGCAAATTCCTAGCTGCATGAAAATAGCTGACAACTGCTGATGTTCAATAATCTCATCTGATAGAACCACGCAGAGAGAGTAATTGCATGAGGATTTCAGTAAAAGAATGTGCAGCTGTTTTTTCTGGCTTTCCAAAAGCGGCCCGTGTTCCTGAAAGTGGTGTGAGGCAATCCTTGCCTCCTGATTTCTTTAGACCTCTGGTCTGGACTCAGGAGCTAATTCTGGCTTTGCCTGTTAACTACCTCTAGCCAGTTTGCTTCTGTGGATGAACCTGCCACTGAACGCAGAAGGGAGCTGGGCCACAGGACTCTGAATCTGGGGCAAGGCTGATGCTGGCGTCCAAGGGAGATGAAGATATGGAGTGGACAGGGTATCTCTCCAGAAGTTACAGTGCAGCTATTGAACTACTCCAAGGAAAGGGACTGAAATGCAGCAGTGCTGATATATGAAAACAGTGCAAATTGCTGAAAACAAGGAATTAGGAGCTTCCAGTTTGCACAAATCTGAAGCGAAAAACCACACCGGTGTTCACAGTATTATGCCTAAGGACATTATTTATGCCACTCATATGGCATCATCCTGTTTGTAATGAGCAGGCAGAAGTACTTGGCAGGTGAATGGCGTAGTCACAGACTAAGTACTAGCTACGGTGAAATTGAGTTCTGTACTTGTGTGTCTAATACAAACAGTAGTGCGCACACACAGAGTCTAATATTCCCAGAGAAACCATTTAACTGCCCCTGGGAAATGAGGAGAAAATTAATACGGTGGGTATGGAGGACAGAGACTTGACACAATAAGAAGAAACGAGGCAGAAAAGAGGTGAATGACTGATGGTGAGTCAGTGATATTTTCGTTGAGTTTATGCATGTGTTTATTTTCTGGGTGTGATATCCAACTTAAATATTAGATATACCTAAAGAATGGATACATATTGTTGAGTGTTCCCTGGCTACTGGGACACACACGGGCACACAAACACCACAAGAAACAGCATTAAAAGAAGCCTATTAAGGTTGCAAGGTCAGTTGTTCAGAAATATGACACTCAGAGCAAGTCTATTTCTTGCCTTCTTTGTGCTTATGCCTCATAACTCAGTTTTTAATTACACAGTAACAGGTTTTTTTAATTTATTTTTTCTTCTATAGGGCTCTTGCCTCAGTCAATGCACACAATGGGCAGAGTATAGTCTAAGAAAGTAGTATTTCCCAGTTCAATATACACCTTACTTACTGTGTGCTATCCAGCTCCAGCATGGGAGAAGCATTGTCACTTAGGATGCTGCCTTTGGAAGTCATCACCATCGCACCTCAAGTGCTTCACAACCTTATCCATTTAGTTTTCACCCCTGACATGTATAATTCACACAGAAAGAAGGTGATAAAACAAATCAGCAAAAGCCAAACACCATCTGTCTCTTCTTATGAGATCTTCCACTGGAAATGCCAAGGAACTGCTTTTTCAGACAGCATAGTGTTATACACTTCTTGGACTGTTCCAAGTAGAGTTCCTGTTGGCTTCAGTCACAGCTGTGGATACTAAGTCCTTCATTTCAGATTTCCATGAAGCCAGGCTGTTTGTCCAGAAAGAAACGAACATGCAAATAATGGTCATTAGGGTTGAATGTGGGTTGGAGTGATTTGTGTGGCATCCTGTGACTGAAGCCCGTGTGGAAATCAGGTTCCCACATAGCCTTCAACTGCTTCAACCATTACGCCTTCATTTCATTTCTTGTAGTCTTCTGGCTCAGTCATTTTATAGCTTCCAACTCCTGCAGTAGATACTAATCTCCTTCACTACACAATGCCAGGCTTTTAATGTGGGTTTTTCCAGATTGATACCCATTAGGGCTGTCAGCACAGGTGGGATGTTTGCTGCTCACCTCTGCAGCCTTAGCTCATGGCATGCTTGGGCTGAACTGATCTCCTCCAGCAAGCATTTCCTTATGAGTAGTAAAGTGCTGCATCTGAGTATCCCAGATCTCCTGCCCTGGTAACTCAGTTGGTCTTGGGATTCCCCATAACACGCTTGTCTGTCCTGGACCCTGTGTTGGGCCAGAGCCAATTCTGTCCCACTCTCCACAAAACTCTTCTGCATTTGTCTTCATTTTCCCCTAGTTCACCTGTGTGCTGTATTGATTGCCAGGCCTTCCCTGCCTTCCTAGCCAGCTCTGTCTTTAGCTCTCAATCCCAGTCCTTACATTCACACTTGTTCCCCTGTGGGTAGTTCTCAGTCTTAGTTTCTCTCCATCTTTCATTTGGGTTCTTCGTGTCAATTTTCTCTCAACTCCAGTACAGCTGAAAACTTGTCTCCCCTGCCTCCTGCACCACGAACACTAACACAAGTAGCTATGAGTATCCACAACACATCCTTTACTTCTGCCTATTCTTCTGGCATGACTTGTCCTGGAGCCAACATGGGCTGATGGTCTCTTGAGGCTCATGACAGCCCAGCTCTATAAAAATGAGCTATCAGTTCCAGACTCCCCCCTTCCCTTTCCCCTGATGGGCAGCCTGTTTCTATAGTGCTGCCTGGCTGCCATGGATGAGATCTGAGGTTGTTCCCAAACCTGCTTCTCTCATCCTCTTAAATATGTAACTTGGCTGCCAAGTCATGGATATGTGCTTGGCAGCCTGCAATAGCAACTGGAAACATAACATATACAACACAACTGTCAAAAAAAAAAAAAATGATATGACTGTAGAGAACAGAGCCAGAGCTGAGTTTTCAGACTGATTTGAGATTCTTGTTTAGCTATCAATGGATAAACCTTTAAAAAGTACCTACAGGAGAAAAGATGCAGTGTGTGGAAGGCTATGGAAGTGAGAGGAAGTTAGGGACAAGTTGTTTTATGGACATTTTCTTTCTCCACATTGTATTGTCCATTTGTTCTTCCATGTGGTCATGAACATCTCAGTACTGCTTTCAGGAGTATTTTCCCTAGTTAGAAACTATTGCAAAAATGAATGATGGCATCTTTAAGAGCTGAAAGCACAGGAAATGCTTTTTCTGTCTTACTGAACTGATCTGTCTAAAAGTCGTAGGTCAGGTATTTTCATCTTTTCCAAGTACATACTGGCCTAGTGCAGCTGCACTAGCAAAATTCTACATTGTGGCTGGTTTTCACCTTATCAGTTGACCTGATCTATTGAGATGTATGGTCTTCCCATCATACCCTTATCTTTATGGGCATCTCCTCTAGCCTTTCTCCAACTCCACCATGAACTGATACAAAATGCTAACTCAACAGAAAGCTTCTCATTTCTTTCTGCTAGATTACTATTTTTGACAGTTTAGGGAGCCGCCTTTCTGTGGGGACAGGGAAGATAAAGAATCAACATGAAGATAAATGATGGGAAAACTGTGATGGGAACAAAATACCTCTTCCATCAACAACTATCTGTTAGGCTGGCTTAGCGGTAAGGTGAAACCTCACCCTTCATGAGGACTTGACTTCTACTGACAAAAAATGCTTTTGTCAATATAACTTGTACCAACTTTGGGTGTGATTTAAGCAGTACCATGACACTGATCCACTGTGAATGACTAGTATGAGAGATTCTCTGCCTGCAAAAACAAATGCTTCTAAATATCCCAAAGATCAAAACCCTACCCTCAAAATCATGCCCTTAAGCAGCCTGCCTTAGTGTAAAGGAATTATTTCCAGGGGCAACTTGCAAATCTTGAGCTGACTGCTCACGTAGGGACCTAGGTCATGTCACAGACCTGGTAGATATACTTTTAAATCTTGTAAAGTCTAAAGCTAAAGTATGTCTAACATTCAGAGTGCTGTGCAAGCATCAGTGCCCATGACAGAGGGACTAGGTGCAGCTCCTTCACTGCTGCCAGTCCTGGGCCAGTAACCAGGAAAACCTCTTACAGTCAAAACCACAGTAAGCCCAGACAAGTGGCTGTGGAGATGTCATCACATGGAAAACACTTCATTTCCCTGTTTGGACTAAAATGTTACCCAGGGAAACTGCTTAGCAGAGGTAGGAAAGAACAGAGCACATTGACCATGAATCCTAGTCCACAGAGCAGGCTGAAGAGGGGTTTACACGCTGGGCCCTGTGGTTCCTAGGGGACAGCAGACTGTCCCCGGGATACTGCAGTCAACAATGCCTGCCTTTACCCTCTTCCTTCCTAGCAGTGTCCCAGGCAAGCACCATGTTACCTGTGAGTCTCCCCACCTTGTTGCTCTCAATATCTTGTTGCTGCTGTTCACATTTGCCTCTGCAGCAGATCCTGGGGCTTACAGGAGGCCCCATGGGGTGGGCAGGGCAGGGCAGGGCAGGGCAGGGCAGGGACTTGTCCCACTGCCCCAGCCAGGGAGCATGGTGGCCAGGGACATTCATTCAGCCGTTCGTATTAGTGTGAAGCAGCTGAGATGTACTTTGAAGGCACAGGAGGGGTGTTTTTCCCTTCCTCTGACGCGTTGGTAGGCCTTGCTATGCTGTACTACCACCTTTTCTGTTTTTCTTTCATGGTTCACAATCCCTTGTGTGTAACATAAAGGCACAGCATTTGCATGGCCTTTTTCATCTGAGAGTCGTAAACCAGTATTAGAAAGCTGGAACTGGAGACTAGAACAGACAAATTGAAGTAACCACTTTTTGTCAAAGGATTAGAGCCGTGGTTTCCTAATACTCATCTCTGTGGTGTAACCATTGCATGGGCTGCTGGCTGCTGATGTGAAATGTTTCTGGTGTCCTGTATCCAGTACTTTACTACCAAATTAGATTGAGCAAGAATTTGTGAGAGCCTTGTGGCTGGGTGGTGGGGTGGTACCTGGCAAAGAGTCACAGAAAGCCTTAAAGAATCACTTGGTTTAAATTTGTAGGCAGAAGGATTTCAGCAATAAGAGTAATTTTGCTTTAAAGGTGACCTGCAAATAATACTTAAGGACTTGCAAGTCTGTCATGTTAATTAAGAAAGGATTAATAGATCTTACTTATTTCCACAGGATTTTTTTTTGGTGTGGTTTTAAAAAAAGTATAAAGATACTTTAAAATGCTGTTACTATTAGTGTTGTCCAGTGTCCCCTGAAGGGTCTATCTGGTGTTTATTTAAAGTTCTCAGAATATCAGGAAAGTAACATATTCCATTTTTTAAACAAAGATTTCCTTTCTCCTAATACTTAGTCTTTATAATTGCATAAATATTATTAAAATAACTCCATTTGATTTCTCAGTCTTTACTGATTCAATGTCACAAAGTGAAAGAACTGATATGCCTTAGCAAACTTTCAATTTTTTACTCGTAACTTGAAAGACATACAAAAGGACAGAACATATTTTTCTTTCTTATGCTGACAACCTTTAACCTCAGAGAACTTCTGTTCAAATAACTCACACACAAACAACATCTGAGGGAAAGGCAGACCAAAGAGAGATAGTAATAGGCCCAGATGCACAGTTCTTGCATTATAAATACTTTGTTGGGCTGAGAACTTGAGCATAGATTTATGGCATGTTCTCTATATGCTGTTTTCTTGCAGAAGATAAAACTAAATCCAGGTGTGTGGTACTGGAAAGACGATACTAACACACTTGAATTTGCAAGGTAAAAAATGATGTTTAGTTTCAAATTATGTGTTTAGGCCTTCATAGAGCAATAATAAGGTTTAGGCCTTGATACAGCAGTTCCAAGTAAGGTAAAATCAGGGTCTAATATTGTTTTATCCAAATATCAACTGAATGAAAAATGCTATTTTTTTTTTTTTTTGGCAGTTGAAACTGCAGCTCCTTAACTGCTGCTCTGTGGCCTAATCAGAAATAAGCATTTATTCCATTCTACTCTCAAGCTGAATTTACTATAGAGGGACAGCTAGAAGTCATGTGTCAGAAATGTGTACCACACACTGCAGCAGCAGTGCTGGACTTGAGGGCCAAACACCACCCCAACTGTCTATAGGTGCAGGTCCAAAGAATTATTTTCCCTGCTGGTGGTGTTATGTATGACCTTGTGCAATGATGAGCACCAGAGAACTGCAGACCTTTAGAAAAACCACAGCTCTGCAGAGGGCGAGGTGCACGTAACTGTGCTTTGGATGTGTGTGGTGGTTGTGGATCAAGACTTTATCAGGCCATTTAAACCACTGGGGTAAAAAAAGCCAATACCCAAAGTATACTGCCACTGGTTTCTTCTCAAGTACAGGGCAGGGTGCGCGGTGGAGCGTGGTGGCGGTTGGTCAGTCACATGCTGCCCACTGCTGCCGCCTGCCCTACTGGGCATTTTCCAGGCCTTTGTCACAGTGGAGCCAGGCTGCTCATCTCTCTCCTTGTCACACGGCTACTGCAGACACCTTTCATTGTCTATGTCTCAGCAGCTCTGGCCAGCTTCTCAGTTGAGCTTGGGAATGCTGCTGACTCTGCCCAGTAGCTCTCCAGGGAGAGGTGTGAGCAACCTGGTGACCTCTGCCTGTCTCTGCCCTCAACAATGCCCTCAACAATCTCAAAGAAAAGCTCTGGAACAGAGCAGTTTACATTTAAAATATTCCTAAAGCCACCTGAGGCACTGATTGCTTAAAGGGTTTATGTGGTGCAGTGCAGATGGTGACAGGAGACAGAGCAGGAGGACTCAGAGAAGCTCCTTAACTCTTCGCTTCTGTGTTCTTGAATGCAATGTCTCATATGGACCTCACCACAACCCAGATGTTTTCTTAGTGTCTGTCAGAGACCAAAAGAGATATGCCTTTGTATCATGGAATATTGACCAATTTGTACTCCTGCTACTAATATAAACTCATGCTACTGCATGCTTGTACTCTACAGAGTACAATGAAATACACTTCAGCTCCAATCCAGCAGTTAAGAAAAACCTTAAGGAAGGAAAAAAATATTCTCTTTCAGGAAATGCGTGTCAAGACATTAAAGAGGTATTTCAATTCAACCAGCCTAGCTCAAAAAAAACTATGATCATTTGGGTGGGAATATTTTCATCCATTGTCTGAGGATCGTGTCTGAACAAAACACGTGAAAAAGGAAGCCAGCTGTCATTTCAGCAGGGAGGATGAGTGGTCTGAACATAAAAACAGAGCCAGACATGCCTGATGTTGAAGGCTAGCTCAGGCAGTAGCCTGGTATGACTTTGGTAAAGTTGTTCAACGTCTTTGTTGTTGTTTCCAGATCGCTCAGAATGAAATAATAATTCTCATCTACTCTAAAGAGTACTGTGAGGTAATTAATTCATCTGTGTAAGGCACTTCAAAGATTTTGTTATTATTATTATTATTAATTTTATAAATTCACAACATGGTATAGCTGGCTTTCATCCATTACTTAAAACCTCTTTGATCTAAATAATATAGCCACAATTTCTTATATTAGCAACTAAAAGAACAACTTCAGACGCAACCTTAGAGGTAAAATGTCCCATTTCTCTCAACATCCCCAGCCTCTTTTGTGGTTATAATAGCTAAAAGTTAGTTCAGGATGCCTGCCAAATACATTTCACTGCCTGTCCCTTTGAAATTGAGCACAACGAAGTAAGTACATAGATAATGTTCATGTTCTCAGACTGGAATTAACAATGTGTTCTTTAAATTTTATGCATTTGGCCAACCACTAGTATCTTCCAAGATGATTCTAGTGCAATGCTCCCTGAAATAAGGCTGGATAACAAAGAATAAAAATTGCATAGGCTGTCCAAGTGGGTACAACATGAATATGTGACGTTGGATGATGTAAAATGTGAGTAAATGCTGGTATTTCATACCAGCAAGGCATCGCCCATTCAGATTAGAAAGCTATTTCTATTAGCACTAGCATTTTTTGGAGGAAATACTGCTTTATCTCCTCTATATGTTTTCAGATGCTGCTTTGCTTTTTAAAGAAGCAAATGCGTCACATCGCATGTTATCATTTTCAGCAGTTATGAGGTATGTCGCTTAGAGTTTGTTTTGAGAATTACATGTGTGTAGCTGGTAGTGGAGGGACCAGGGTGCATAAGAAGTAGAATATGACGTATCAGAGGTTTAAAATCTCTGATCTGTGAGGTTCAGTGGCAAACAATACCAAATGCATGCTTTCCTCAACACATGCAGAGAAATAATCCTATCACCTGTTTGAAACCCTTCCACTCTGTTACCAAGAAGAAAGCCAAGAACTTGGGCCTAAATATCCGAAGGTTCTTATTCATTTCACTCTAAGTTAAATTCCATGTTAGCCAGCACTTCCACAACATTATGTTCACCAGGAGTGCTGATACGACTGGGAATCTGGGCTGCCTTCCTGAGCTATTGCTGTTCCTGTCAGAGCTACAGGGCTCATTACTTGCTACTGTCACTTATCAGCCTTACTTCCCTATAGACTAAAAGTGAGCGGGCAGCAGGCAGAGCACTGTATCTCAGAGGCACGCCCACAAGATCACCAGGGCCATACAGTGGCTGCATTGCCTCTGACTTAGCAATGTATCTCCAGACCTTGCTGAGCCTTAGCCGTACTGCCCCTTTTGAAGGGGAACAGTGTCCAAGTTGTCCTCCTTTTCCTTTGAATGTGGATGCCACTCTTCTAGCAAGTTCAGTATAGAAAACGCGCTTCTTGGAAGTATGTCTGATAATACCCAATTCAACCCACTCCTCAGCGTGTTTATTGGACTTTGTTAGTAATTCTCCAAAAGCCTTCAAAATCTTAGTGTGAGGTGGAGTGCTTGCTATGAATAGGTTTCAGCAGTATAGCTAATATTTCGTATAATGCAGGCCCCTGAGCAGAGGGTTTGTTCTTTTTCATAAGTCTGGTGATGTCCGTACCTGCAAATGTGCAGACTTCACAGTTACCTTTCTAACTTCCATTTTAGAATGAGAAGCTAGATGAGTTCCTCATGGCCCTGCTCTTCTATCTATCTTTTTACTTGGAAAAAATTGCCCTGGAAAGGAAATGCCGATCCTTGATTTCATGAGTATAAAACTTTAGGGGGTACACAGAGCTTGCCCAAGCAAATCTGGAATCACAGGGTAGTCTTTCGTGTCAGAATCAATGGGATTCTGTGTATGAACAAAGACTGCTTGCTATACTGGCCCTAACTATATAAGGAATACTAAGGAGAAAACCCCCTTGTTCTCACCATTTACGTCTCTTGTCCTCTGTGCTCTCCAGGACAGAGGCTCCTCTGACTAGGGAGAGAGAAAGATTTTCTGGGAAGGTTTGAACCCCACTGTGCCCCAGCCTTGCCCTAAGTGGTGTGCACTGTTGTGCACATGGCATCACTGTAGTCTCCCTTTCAAGATCCAGTCCTGCTGCAATGGGGTTACCAAATAATTGGGCTCCTCCAGGTAATGCTGCAATTTGAATAAATCATTACTGCTACCACCATGTTAAATCTATGCGAGTGCCCTGGATTGAATTACCATCCCATAATGCCATTTCCCAGTAATGACCTTAGCATCCAGTCATTTCTGCTTGCAATACAGAGCAGCAAATAGTCACAATCGAGGCTGCTTGGGTGTTAGTTTTTGCTGTGGGTCACATTGCTTTAAGACTTTGTTTCTAAATGCTTTGCAAAGCAGGTTCAGATGACTCTTAGGTGCTAGAAACATGTTACGACATGAGGAATATATGCTAGGAAAGCAGTTCCCAAGCAAGGGTGTGTGATCACACTTGCTGCCTTGCAGAGTGGAAGTGGGGATGCCAGGGGAATAGTTTAGGAGCTACTGTGTTAGAGGGTTATGTGCCTTGGGAGAAAGCATTGCAGAGTTCCAAATCGTGATTGATTTTCTGTGATTTTCTGGGGTCTATAAAAGCCTCTGAGAATTGATTGAACATTTTCTTAAAACACTTAATGACTACTTCACAATTCTTGAAGCCTTGGTATAAGGAGGGACTGATTTATCTGGATTGAAGAAGAGACTGTTTGGAGGATTGTTGGCTTTAAGGAATTGATTTTTTTCTACACCCATAGGCTGACAGGTGTTTCCTTCATTGTGTAAGGAATAATTCATAAATAAAGAAATCCTTCAGCATAGTTTCATACACAAAGATCACAGATTCAGTTCAGGTTCTCTGGTCTGCAATTTACAAAATGATCCCCTCTCTCTTGGCGGGTAAAGGACAAAGAGGCCGCTCCTTGCGTCATGAAAGCTCAGTATGGCTCATATCATCCACTAGTGTGGCAAATACAGGAACAGACTGAAACAAAGAGGATTTGGGATCTATTGCAAAATAGGGTTATGTTTCCTGGATCAAGGGGGTTTGGTTAGTAGATATCAGCTATAAGTGCTAGATAAACCCTGCCAGGAGAGACTTTTCAGGGTGTTCTGCCACACAGTGCTCCATGCCTTTGGGTGGGAAACATACACTGACTCTCCACTTCTACAGTACTGTTTTATTTAGATTTATTACTTCCCCTGAAGGGAAGCGGCTTGCTTGTCAGGATTACCTACATGCAGTGTTAACATCAGAGAATCTTAAAGAAGAGACACTTACCATGCAGAAGCAGGAATTCAGGATATTGATTTACTGAAGTACAAATACAAGAAAGGAAAATAAAATTACAAAAGGCAACTTTAGGTCCTATTTAATAATGAAGTTCATCCCTAATTGTTTTAGTGTCTTAGCTGACTTGGAGAAGCAGGGAGATACTAATCACTGTGTAAATTGCTGTCTGGTACTGCATTTTCTTTCCCTGTTCAAGACCTCTCACTTCCTCTGTTATCCACCTGGTCTAATCCTAAACTTGGTATGTGCTATATTTCAAATTAAATGTCGCAAGGACTGTCTTTTCCTTCCTGTGGAGTAAAGTTCTGGAATGGTCTTCCACTAGAAAATAGTGGGGGCAGGCAAGAAAACTACTTTTTTTCTGAAGGTGGAGCCACATGAGCTTGTGAAAGGAATTTTATAACTACATGATAGAATCATAATGACATAAAATTACACTTGTGATAAGAATCCTTGGTTTGTGATATGCTGATGTATTTGAGAGAATGTGAAAGAAGATTGCATAGTCATTTTCTTGTATCTATCCCACATAAAGCCCAGGGTCAGAGCTGTTGCTAGTGGCCTGCTCAGGAAGAAAACTCCTTCCCCCTTCCTCCAAGACATAATTTAGTTTCAGAGGCTTTGTTTTTTGGCTTTCCCATGTAGTACTGGCTATGTGCCACAAGTAGAGACAGACTGGAGGCAAGATATGCTGCTACCATTTCATGTTTCTTGTTAGTGACACCTATAATTTGCTCCCAGTTAAACTGACAGACAGGTTAGTTGGAGACAGGGCTTGGTGACCTGCCTAGTCCTTTATCAGCCTCATGTTCCTATATGACAGACACATCCAACAGCTGCGCAGTCCTTGAGCTGCTCTTCCTGTAGACCCTGTATGATAACCTAGTAGCACAGGAAACAATAGTGGTTATTCCTGCTCCTAGTTGGTGTGTTTTGGGGTTCCTGCCATTTGGTCTGCCTATGAGAGGTGCCTAACTCATCTGTTGGGTCTAGTTTTGTTCACAGGGAGACAGGCTTGATGGTCTGAATAGATCCTCAACTGTTGTGAACCTAGACAGTGTAGAAGTATCAGTGTCCACAGTATCTCAAGAGAATAACTAAGACC
This sequence comes from Baryphthengus martii, assembly GCA_013396935.1. Taxonomy (NCBI): domain Eukaryota; kingdom Metazoa; phylum Chordata; class Aves; order Coraciiformes; family Momotidae; genus Baryphthengus; species Baryphthengus martii. The sequence continues at coordinate 204,730 of VWZK01016157.1, forward strand.
ATCCTGGCTTCAGAAGGCTTCTGTGCATTAAACTTCCTTTAGAAAACAAAGTATTGGAAGGGCTTCCTATCGGAAAAGGCAGGATGAATCTGCACATTTTTGACTTCTTGTGAGTCTGTCTTTTGTTGATGTTACACTGATTCTTTGTAAATCCAAGCCTGAGGCTTTCCTGGCTTTTTTCTAGTTTCAGGAAGATCTTGTAACTAACTTCAAAACCAACCAACCAATTTTCCAAAGCAGTGGGCACGAGGCATTCCCCTATGGAGACAGCTTGGGAGTATTCACCTCTGAAATATGTGACTCTAAGAACAAAAACTCAGCAGTGGTGGATGAGACATGAATGGAACAAGGGTTATTATTTCTGTCCTGCATTTTCTTTCCCCTTTAGTTTCTGTCTGTTTCTGCTTCCAACCCTTTCATGTCTTTCGAGGAGAATCTGCTGAATTTTATTAGCAATCAGCCTTGAGAAGCCCAGAGTAATTGTCCTAATTTATTAGAGGTGGGTTGTGTAGGAAGATTTAGAGCTGGAGGCTGTCAGGGATACGACAGATAAAACCAGCTCTCCTGAGTGTGAAAGGAGGCTGAGCAACCTTCAGGCCAGCAGTGCTCCCAGGCACCAGAAGACAGTCAGGTGGATTACAGGGGAAGCAGAGGAAATAGAAAGCTCTTTGGTTTGGCATTTCCTTAGTGTTTGATCTGAATTGGTTTAAAATACAGGCTTGCAGTGTCAGCCATTCCTGTTTAGAGGCAGTCTCAAAAGCCCTTCATGTGCCTTTTTGAAGAGGACTAAGTGCTGTCTCTGAAGAAGCCAGACCCACTGCTCCAGGCTGCCCTGTGACAGAGCCTGCACCTGCAGATAGCTAAATGCACCTTCAGGTATTTTATGCAGGCTGCAGAAAGGGTTCATAAGCTATACAGGATCAAAGACAGCAACCTGATGGGCTGTGGGCATGCAACTTAGGAGTTCTGTGGAGCAAGGGAGATTGTGTGGGCCCAAGCCCCAGGCTTTGTGGCCCCACTGGCCGTGTCAAGCTGCACTGGAACTGCGTGAACCCAGCCTTGCTACAGAGGGGTTCCTTGATGGTGGTAGCACATAGCATGTTGGTTTATGTGCCTGAAAACCACACTTCTCAGGAACAGTTTTCTTTCTAGCATCCCTTTTGTCCGGAGAACCTTTCCCTGACAACTGTTTTTTTCCTCTTTGTTTTAAATAGGACTATGATATTTTTAGAGAACAAAGAAATGGTCGATGTGTTGCTGAAGTTAACAGTGGCCAGGATTCACCTTGCCAAGGCGTACTGTAACGTTATCCTCGGACAAGGCATGGCACAGCAGGACCACGCGCCTAGTGGAAAGTAAGCCAATCTCTTCTGGGGATTCTCACTATGTTAAGGGCCACAGCAGCCCAGGGCCAAGGACTCTGTTGAGTGACACAAGTCAATGCCCATGGTAATAAATGTCTTGTGAGCCAAGGAGTCACAGAAGGTTACGGGACCATGAGAAAGAAGTGTCCTGATCTCCCTGCAGCTCTATCTCATCTCATAACTGACTCCAAAAGTGTTTCTGGTGAAATGTTGCTGACTGAATTGGCCATAATGAGTTGCAGCAGAGCACTGGATACCAGACTGGAAAGCTCTCGCCCTGGTATGCAAAAGCCTTGCTAGCAGCTGGAAACTTTAATGGGTTCAACATGAAAGTTAGCAAGGCGAACATCAGCGCTGGCCCTGGATCTTACTCCTGCCACTTCCACTTAACTAAATCTTGAAAGCAAATGGTTATGCACCTGCACGGATCTCTGCATAAATTTCCCCTTATGCCAAATCTGAGATAACGTAAGACCAGTCTAGCAAGTGAAGGAGACCATGTTCCTGAAGGGCAGCAAGTGAAGGGAGCAGAAACAGGAAGAGGTTGTGCTTGGGCATTGAAACTGCAGGACTCCTACCTCTGAGCAGGGAGGACAGTGCATAGCTTTTTTAGAGTGATGCAGACCAACAGCTCTTTAGTTGCAGTGGTCCCAGGGATGTACTGAAAGGGGAGAGAAACCTGTAGCAGGAATTAAAAAAGAAACTGAAGAAGGCAGGAGATGGGAGGGTGCTTGAAAAGGCAGAGAAATCAAGGGAATGATGAGGACAAGAAAAGGAGAGTTTTAGCAGGAGCTGAAGTTGTTATGGTTTAATCCTGGCCAGCAACTAAGCACCATAAAAAAATGATTAGTGGAAGGAGAATGGTTAGTGGACAGAGAGATCATAAACCATGGGATTTTCTCAGAACAGTTTCAGGTAGATTTTTTCAGTCAATTGCTGTGAAACTGCTGCTAGTCCTCCAGAGGAGTTACAAACATTCACCTGCCTTTCTGCAGCACAGCTCTGGGCAACCTTGCTCGTGGCTGGGGTGGGGAAACTTGAGTTTCCCTCTAATCAAGAAGAGAAGGTAAGCTGGGAAATGATGGAGTCAAAAGGGAGCTGAAATTGCCCTCCCAACAGGGCTTTCATTTTAATGTATCCCATCCCACAAGGTGCTGGACCCTGAAAATTAAGAATATGTTCCCTCTGCATCCTGGCACATCGATATTTCACTGGGCACTCCTGGGAGCAGCCTTCTGTGCCAAACCCCTGCTCCCAGATTTCTCTGAGCGGAGGCATCCTCTTAACCTTCTTGCTGGTTGGGCAGAGAGGGTCATGACAGCATTTCATTATTTCTGTTGGGTGGCCCTAATGTCTGCAATTATGAGACTCAGCTGGAGGAACTTACTGCAGTAAGTGACTCGAGTCCAAGAACTGGATGCAGCTGGATAAAACAGCCTGTTGTATACCCAGCTAGGTTAGCTCTGCTCCCTCTTTGCTCACTCGTATTGTCTGGTGGATGGGGTTGTGCAGCATTGAGGAAAGCAAGTGGTCTGGTGGCAAAAAAAAACATCATGGGAGTGAGGGCAGAGAGCTGAAATGAGAAAATGTGTTCTCTAATGTTTGAATCAGAGTGGGGGTTAGAGGCTGGCGGTGGGTTGGGATGTTGGTGTCCGGGCTATGAAAACACAAAGGCTAGAAAAGAGCTGTGTCTTAAAGCCTTCATGAAGTAAGGTGCAGTATGAAGCGAGACCTCACTGAGTTACTCATAGCAGGGTGGCGGTAACAGGCTGCAGCTGACTTCAAAATTAGGCTAATGCCGAGCATGTTATAATATATGGCACTTCCCGTACCATACTGCAATTAGGTAAATATAATCTTTTCCAGGCTGACTCACTTTAGCCTTAAATGTTATCTGGATCCTCCCAGACCATTATATGAACTGCCAAATACAAGAGCTAAATGACAGAACTGATTAACACGCTTCGTTATAAAAGATGGTTAGGAATTTTCTGAGCACATATGTTTTTGGATGGGAAAGTTCCTTCATCAAAATGGAAACTGTGTGGAATGTTACTTTTGAGGAGTTTTGTTTTTAACCTGAAAAATGTTTAGATTAAAAACAGCTGAGAAACTATTGATAATGTGCCAACTCCGGTTTTACTTTATTTTCTTATATCCCAACTATGGGTTCATTATGGTGTTGAAATTGTTGCTTTTCACTCTAATTCACCATAGCAACATTTTAATGAAACCTTATACTATGTTGGTAAACTGCTTTCCCTTCCAGATCTGCCAAATGTCCATGTATTCATAGGAAATTACTGATTTTTTTCATATAAAAGTTTTCTCCAAAATTTTCAAAAGGGAGGCTTAGGTGGAAAACATCTTCACCTTAACAATTTACATGATTTGTGAAATGCAGCATCAAAACCCTATCTTGATACTATCCCAGACTGGAATATGAGAGACTTCCTCCAGACCTGTTATTTGTGCATGTTAGCGTTAGTCCTTTTGTGCCTCCAACGCCGAGGAAGGAATAGGCGTGTCTGGCTTTCTCCTTTTAAGTTGATGGGGATTGTGCAACTCTTTTGTGGTTCTAGTTTCCTTAGGAGCATTTGTCATAATGGAAAAAATACAGAGTGTTCCCAAAGGTGCATGCAATGGGGCAAACACAGTCGAGCCAGGCCTTACTGATCCTGGCAGCTGGCTCGGTCCATGGCAACTGGAGCCACGGCTGTGGTGGAGGGAGCTGCGAACGGCGCGTTTCTTCCCCATGTGCCCCTCCGCATGGCACTAGTTCTTGTAGATGTCTGAAGCCACTATCATCTTGCATCCAAACTCCACGCTTACTGCAGCGTCTGCCCTCGCCTGTGCTGTCCTCCTCTTTTAAGGACAAAATCATCCTGTCCCCCTGACAGCTCTGAGAAATCAGTATTGCTATCTAACTAGAAGGCATGGTGCTTTTTGATCACTCTTTCACATTTCTTACAAGTCCTGTCCTGAAGCCTGTTGCAAGTTTGATGTTTTCCTAACCCTTTCTGTGCTTTCCTAGGTAATTAGCAACTGTGCCCTAGACGTGGGAGGTGCCCCCTAATTCATCGCTTATTTTAGGAGACTTTACTTCAAGCAAGTCTTTTAGCTTAATACCTCACCAGAGGGAAGAAAGCATGGGGAGGAAGAAGGGTGGAGACCCCTGGCCTTATTTGACTTGAATCATTAGCATTATTTTCTGTTGCTGGCCTCTTTGCTAAACTAGGGACTAGTTCTGAGACACTGCATGAGCTGGGGTCACTTTAGGCTTCTCTGCTACTCTGAAGTCAGAATATCGTGCTTTACCAGAATTCATAAAGAATCAAAAGCATCGGAGTTGTTCTGGAAGCTTTGCTTTGGCAAACGGCCATGTCATGCTTGCAGAGTCAAGCTTCTTTTCCCTTGCACAATATGTGAAGTGTCAGCAGGATTATGGCTGGTGGAAGCCAGGTAGGAAGACACATGGTCTTCTTGATCAAAAGATCAATCAATAAAAGTCAAAAGATGGTAAATAGAGCTATAGGGCTGAAGGGTATTATCTTCATGGTCAGCTCTGATTTGGTGTTTTCTGGGGTGATGGCAGCTGGGGATATCCTAGATGTGTGGAACACTTGATGTTATCAGGAAGATAAGGGACATGTCAGGAGTTGGTGAGCTGATACAGAGACAGGCTTTCCTGTTAATCTGGCAGGGCCAAGCCAGATCTGTGGAGATCTGCAGGCTAGCAGGGAAGATTTGCTTTCATTTCCATAAGGGTGAGTTATGCCAGCTCCAGGAGAACTGAGTGGCTACTGGGATGTGCGCATCACCCTCTGCTTTAATGGCCATTTCCATTATGGACAGTCATTTGGCTTTGTGTGAGAATCCCCAGGCTCAAGTGGGTGATGAGAGCATCTCTCAGGCTTCCACTGGGCACATTGCTGCTTCTTTAACAAAGGCCCTTTGTCATTCTTGGACATGTTTTACATTTCTTCTTGGAGATACATCAGGCACCTCCTTCCTAGTTTTCAAGTTTATTGTCTCAGCATTGGCCTGGCTTTGTGCCCTTGGTAACTCTGCTTACTGCTCTTCCAGTGATGTCAGGAAGATTTTTTTTATTTTTTTTATTGACTTCAGTGGGAACTGGGTTAGATCAGCACGGACCACTTTTTCGAGGCCCATGCAGAGAGCTCAGTCTACATAGCATAGCAGGGGAGCCTCGCCTGCTCACCATATCCAGCTTTGTTCTCTGTCAGATTTAACTAACTGAGCCATCCAATATTTTGCATTTTCTTTTCTGAGGCAATGCAGAAGTCCTGCTTTTCGCTTGTACAGTGGGTCTTCACATGCTAGTAATGAGGATTTACCAGCAACAACTTTATTGCCCTGGTGAAACGCCAGCTTGGCATAGCCTCATGAGTCATATTCAATGCTCTGTTCAGAAAACTGAAAGGATGACTGCTGCTATTAATTTTGTGCTCTTCTTCACTGCCTTAGGAGAAAAACATCATTGCAGAATGATTGGAGCTTCTTTGAGGTAAGAAAGACAAAAAGATAAATGAAGAGTGTGACTGTCAACACACAGCATGCCACTCCCTTGCACACCCAAACGCTCCTTTACTTTTTGGTTCCCCCAGTAGTTTACTTGTAAGTCAGTGTATCTAGAATAAAATTTTACCTCTAGGGCCCACATGTCCCTGTAAAATAGCATCTCTCTGCCCTTCAGCCCAAGCCTTTTCCCTTCAGAGCCCTCAGCTGGGAAACTGCAGTCCCTCTGTGTCTCTTGGACCCCAGGCAGTTCCCACCACAGCCTGAGGTCCTTCAGGAAATTTCGGTCTATAAATTTCTTCTCATCATTGGCCTCATAATTTCATTTCGGTACGTAAGAAATTTTACAGCTGCTTTTTATTTCCATTGCCCTTGGTGACATTTCTGGATACCAATAAGCTCTCCTGGCCTGCAACATACAGCTCCATCAGCCATTTGAGAGACTCACCATGTAGCAGGGCTTCAAGAAATTAATACAGAACAGCTGGGCCCATATTATACTTTATACTTCATAAACTGGAAGCCTTTTCTTGAAAGAGGGGAACTGTGGATTCAATTCCAAGGGTACACAGTAGTCCCAGCGATGCCATCTTTTCAAGAACAGACTTAGGAGAGATTCAATTTATTGGAAGTTCATTCAGCTTATGCAGCGATCACAAATGTTAAACAGGAGTGGAAAGCTAGATTTTGATTTTTTTAATCAGCAAGCAGATATGTGAAGGTGAGATGTGATGAGTTCATATTTGGTAGTAATATTTCCTGTGATGATAATGCTGTCATTCAGGGGGGGATCATCTTGTCTACCTGCAGCTACCCAATCAATAGCTGTCCAGTCAGACCATGCCCTTTGGATGCCTTGACAGCAGCAGAAAAGAGAAGCTCAGCCTGAGGCTGAATTGTTGCTTCTTGGGATAGACGTGTAGGACAGGAACCCCCACAGAATGATTCATCCCATCATCTCTTTCTATTGATTATTGAGGGAAACATCCTTAGTTTCTAGTAGCAAGACTAAGCCAAATTGGCCAGAGTTGAGCAAGATGAAATCCATCTGAGTTCACTCTGTTTCTAGCCCCATCTGTCTGCATACCTTTAAAAAGTCAGTTCTCTCAAATCTTCACGGATGCATCATGCTTGGTAAAGTTTGATGCCAAATGGTTGCTGGCATTTTAGTAGAGTCATGGCAACCTGCACTCTGGGATGCAGTGAAAAGGGGACCTGTGTTTTCAATTTAGGGCTTCTACAACTTCTGCAGCTACATGGCTTGGCTTGTGTTCAGATGGAAGCACTTCCAAGTGATTCGGAAAGAAATCGGCAGGCTGCTTTGCTCTGACATGTTCAATCCTGCCTTAAGAGACAGGAACAATGTTGACTTGCAGAAACCAGGCGAGTGGACTGCTGATGCACATATGGGGCGATTGCCGTATCTGAGGTACACATTTGACGCACTGGTGAGTCCTCAGGGAACCTGACCTGTCTGAATACACTGAGATAACACCTGCATTTGTTTTCTTTCAAGAACAGCCCATGCCAAGCGTCCTTCCATAAACAGCATGGTTCACCAGAGCTCGCCAGTGCTCAGCGCACTGCTGCCCTTACTGAAGGGCCGTGCTCAATACCTCTCCCAGAACCACGACTGTCGGGGCAGAGATGCGCAACCTCGCACATGTAATGACCTGCCGGACTTCTCAGAATTGTTAACTACCAAGTAAGGGGCCACCTCTTTGCATAAATAGGTTTAGTAGAGTTGTGAGGGAGGACATCGGACAGCTAGCTCTTCCTCTTCCCCTTGAGAGGGGCCATTGGACTGAGGATTTGGTCTACGCAGGAGTTAGAGAGGAAAAGGAGTGTAGGTCCTGAGAGAGCCTGAAACTGGCAGAGGTAGTACTATTGGTTAACTGATGGCAAAGCAGCTACTGTCCTTCATAGTGCTTTGTTAAAACTCAAACACCTTCTGGGGAAAGGAGATATGCTTTAACACATATCCGAACAGAAATGACTCAAAACCTCTCAAAATCAAAATGGTTTGTTTATTTTCCGCCCGCTTCTCACTCTTTATTCAGATTTCTTATTTCTTCTTGGCTTTTAGTTTTTAATAGTGTTCTGAACAAACATTACTGATGTACTTTATTACAAAAAAGTCACTTTGTTACTACCTTGTACTTTTAAAATATAATTTCACTTGTAACAGAAATAGAACTTTTTCTTCTGATTCATGATAAAACCAAAATCTTTCAAACCTAGGTACAGCATATGAGAGAAATTCCACTTCTCATCTGGTCACAGTTAACAGCAGTATCACTACAGCACATTGTAATATAATAACTCATTTAAACATGATCACTGTAAATCAGTTTTACTCTGTTGAAGTGTATGTAAGGTTTCCTATAAGACTTTCCTTCATAATTTTTTTTTTTT
>VWZK01016157.1:213080-236532 GCA_013396935.1 Baryphthengus martii
TACCTGGAAATAAGAATTTGAGAATTGCCTTAATTTGTCTGGATCTTCAGAGTTCTGGCAATCTAATGAATGCTACAGCTCTATATGTGCAAAATCTTAGGACATATTTACAACACATGACAGCCGGTCCGATATTTCCTGAGAGTGTGAAATATGCTACAAATGCGCATTTAATTGTTTTGTGTGTGCTTGGGAAGCTGAGTGCATCCTGAGCATCCTGGCTTTATAGCTTATGCACAGAGTCATGTAATTCACATGCAAACTTTCCAGGGAGTGCTGAGTTTCTCTTGGACGTACGCAATTCACCTCGCGTGCACACACACGCCAGGCAGACACCTGACATGGTGTGCGAGGTGCTGAGGGTAAAAGCACGGTTATTTGTTTCTCCCTGGGGGAGAGCAATGAGGCAAAGTTCCTTGCTGGTTTACCTAAGAACATTGCAAATCTGTCCCCCTTTCTCCTGCTTTCCTTTGCTTCATTGTGTCAAGCTGATGAACACCATGTTTTTGAACAGGGTGGGCATCCTTGGAGCTCATTGCAGTGAGTTAAAAATCTCTTATGAGCATGCCTGACGGGATGGAGGAGGAGGAAGAACAACGAAGAATGGGTGATTTGTCCAACCAGACAAATGACCTCAGTTTGCCACCTCTGAGAAGCCCCCAAAACAGGCTTAGCAGTCGGAGCACTGTGCTCTCAGGAGCAGTGCAGAAGGTGACTGTAATTAGAGCAAGTAGCAGAAGTGGTATCTGTGTTGAGCGGCAAGGTTTCACATTGCTAAGTAAATCACTTGAAATTGCAGCTTAAGAAGCCTGACTCATTTGTCAGAGGTGGAGTAGTTAAGCACACAAGGACCTGGACTGGGTGACTGGAGACCTGGACTGTCATTCCGTGTTCCGTCACTAACAATTTCTCCTTCATCTTAATGCCTCAGAAATGCACCATTTCTGAGAAGATTTGTTTACTGACTGATTTTGGGAAGTGCTTTGATGAGTATGATTATTGATTTTAATGTCAAGCCTCTTTTTCTAAAGGGTTAGCAAAGCAACTAGGAGATATACTACAGTCTAAAAGTTGCAGAAGTTTTGCTTTTGAAGGAAGCTAGTCTGGAATCTTTAATATATTGTGTTTACTACTTTTTTTGTTTTTATTTTTTTTTTATTTCCATCATCTCTCATTTTGTTCTTGGATATAACCAGCCTAATTTATGACTCATTCTAAAATAAGTATGGCAAAGAGAAATGCTGTTATATAAAATATCTACCAAGTCTTCATTTCACTTTCTCTTTGTTATTATATATGTATTTATTTTTAGTATGGATTTTACATGATTAGGAAAGCAGATTCTAGATTTTCAAATTTAAAATACACAGTTGAGATGTCAGTATCTTGAAACAAAATGAATTCATGGTAAGAAATGGTATCATTTTACCTGTAAGACTATCTGTACATGCTACCCATGAGCATCAGGAGGAATATTTAGGATGAAATCCTGACTTTATCATAGTCAGTAAGAAACTGTGAAAAAGTAATGGATGATTAAACTGTGGAAGAAAAACAGAGAGGTAATATTTTAATCATTGTTAAGAGAAATTTCACACGTTAGTGCTGGTTTGGAAGGTCTTCAGAAAAATATCTCTATGCTGGATAAAAATAATACAACTTCCCCTTGCAATATGTGACCTTTTTTAAAAGTATGAACTTTTGCAGCACAATTAGGAGAAATTTACTTGTTCTGGAGTAACCAATAGTCCAGGGACTAGATCACTTATGTGGGGTGGCCCAGCACTGCCTTATTGAGACAGACACTTGAACAGCAGGTTCACAGCTATTACTTAGTCTCTTCACTTGGTCTGGCACATGTTATATTAACACCTAAGTAGCGTTGTGGCCTAGGCTGGTTTTCATGTGTCAGATGAGTCCTTTTACCATTGGATGAGGATGTTGTGGCTTGCAGTTTGTCTCTCAAGCTTTTCATTAGAGCTTTTCCATTAGCATTTCACTCACTCTGGTATAGAGCAAAAAAATATATAAATAACCTCTTAGAAATTTTGTGGGATGGAAAACACATATTCTCTCCCAAAGGAGAAGATTTATTTAGAACTCTGTGTGAGACTGCTGTGTCTTCCTCATATATGTGATGTGGAATTGTATGTTCTTTATTCAAATTAACGTTTCTAGGTTATACATTCATTTTGGGAGGGCAGTTTAGTGCTCCTGTGGTCTGAAAAATGGTGATGAGACCTTGAGACGGTGCTTTAGTTGCAGGTTTTCTGAGCTCCTGGCTGGGCCAAAGCATGTGTTGCTGTCTTTCCTGGCTGCATGGGCAGCTCCTGGATGGTGCATTCCTGGCCGAACACGCAAGAGGCAGTTGCGGTATCATTGCCCTGCAGCAGTATGGTTTCCCTACTGAATGATGCAGCAAGACGTTGGCTAATACCTGGGGCTGAGGAAGGCTACAGCACAGCTTCCTTCCCTTGGTCTTGGGAGAAACCTTTCAATTCCTGCACTAGGAGACCTCTGTGTGCTAAAGGATTGGTACAGCTTTGTCTCTCGAGCTAATACATGGATTGACATCCCAGCACACTAGTCTTTGCAAAAGCACCTTACTTTGTCATGGCAGGCAAACGGGCATTGTATGGAGCCTTAGAAAGACTATGAGGGAAGGGTGTCCTCTGCCACATCAAGCCTGCAGGGCAATGTAGACAGTGATATGTGCTAATAACTGGGATTTGTGAGCAGCTCCAGCAGTGCTTGGGGCAGAGATTTCACAGAGTTGCACCCTTGGCCTGTGGTGGGCCTAGGATGGCAAGAAAAGACCAAAGGATGGAGCACCCAGTCACGAAGGCAGCAAAGCTCCTGGAACGGAGTGAGCTTTTTGTGCACTGTCACTTGGCTGCAATGTAACTGCAGAGAGGAGGAAGCGCTGAGCAGCTACTGGTGTTCCCTATACAGGGACAGGAGTTGGACTTGATGATCCTGATGGGTCCTTTCCAACTCGGCATATTCTATGATTCTATGATTCTGTAGTGTTGCTCTTAAAGCAGCTGATGAGCTACTCAGACTGAGAGATATTCAGAACGCTCTATTTGCCCCTCTCGGATTCAAGGCAGGCTCCTCACAGTGTCCTTAAGGGGATCAGCCCCATAGTGAGCAAAAAGTGACTGCTTTTGGCATGCCCTTTTCCTTTTGACATCTCCAGACCAGCCACGGTCACAGATATTCTGTACCTAGAACGTGCTGCCTGGCTTAGTCTGCAGGAGTTACCTGGGCAAAATCTGACAGTCCTAGTGAGCTCTGGTTTAAAACACTGTGATCATCAGCCAACCCCTCAGCCATGGCTTTGGGTCTAAGTTTTCTGTGGTAATCTAACAACAGCCACCTTGAACTTTCCAGAAAGGACTCAGAAATACCTTGAAGTTCAGATCCTTTAGTCAGCAGAGTCTTTTCCAGGGCTGCCTTCTCAGCGTTCAGTGTTTGTTTCTTCTGAGGCAATGTATGTCTAACACAGACAACCCATGCTTGTTTAAGCATGTAAGCAAGACCTGGCAGCCTTTCACACATGACAATGAGTCATCCTTCCAGAAGGAGAGAGTGAGTCAGAAAGGGCAGTTGACAAGCTTTATTTATCAGTCTCCTGTTATTTGGCCCAGGAGAATTTTACCCTGGAAAACCCACCCTTGCTAATGACAGGCAGGGCTCAAACTTGTATCATATGACTACTGGCTTTTTCCCATAGGCTTTGCATGCTGTTTCATATCAGGAAATCATGGCACCTTGGCCATTTCCATGAATTTTTGTTTTTAAAGGGCTTCTGAACTTGCCAACTATATTGGAATAACTTGCCTGAGCTAGGGTTACCATAAAGAGTACAAACTCAAATGCCTCTCAGTGGTGAAAATTGCTGGGGGTGTTCTGTGCAACAGCATTTAGAGAGTTCCACTTACTTTCTTCTCTTAGGGCTGCTTTGCTCAAAGCCTTAGTTGACTGTGCTGGCATGGTCTTGACTGGTGTTTGATTGTGGTTCTGCCACTCACAGGCTCCATATAGGGTGTGTCAGGCTTTTCAGTGCAAGTGTCTATTTTCAGAAGTTATATTGCTCTGTTGTAGAGATTCACGCCAAGCAGAAAGTTGGCAGGAGAGATTGCAACTCAGAAATGGAGAAAGAAACAGAGAACAAAAAAAAAGTCTGCCTGACAATTAGTTAAGGAAACTCTGCCCTTGGGGGTTTCAGGCTTTGCATCTGGGAGAGAGATGGCAGTGTAGCAAGGGAAGCCATCTAGATGTGAGGTGACGATAATGTGTAGTTGGGTGTCTTGAGGTATGGAAAGAAGCAAAGTAAGCTCAAGCCCATTCTACTTGTGTTGCAGGTGGTTTTGGAGCAGTAACCTATGAAGGCAGCACCCATGTAGTAGCAGGGCTACAGGGCTCAGCAAGTTCTCTGTGAACTGGCATGGCAGGACCTGGAGGTCTTGCAGGTTCCTTGCCACTGGTCTCTCCAGTTCAGCCCAGTTCTTGTCCCGGTAGGGGCCAAAACCTGTTATACATGGAAAACTGAGGCAGTCTGAGCCTGCCCATTTTTCTGTGCAAGAGAGGCCAAAAGCAGCATTTCATCAACAAATAGCAGGATTTGTCCATTTTTGCTTGGACTAATACAGGCATTTTAGTAGTGTTAAGTAGTAGGTTTAGTAGAGGACTAACCCTACTATACACGTTCAGGAATGTGACTCTTTGCTCCTAAAAGCCAAGTGAGGACTCACTGGGTGCTGCAGTACTGAAAGATGCCATCGTGTTTGCTGATCCTGCCATTGTCCTCTCTCTGCCTAGGGGGGAAATATTTTTCAGTCCATGTTCTTTCCCCTCTGATACACAAACCATTCCATGAATCCTTGACAGAGCTCTGAAGATGCTTCTCACTGCTCCTGTTTGTTCCGTGGCTTGTCTCCCTTGCCCTCTCAAAGCCAAAGCCAAAGCTGCACCTACCATCCTTCCAGCCAAGGAGGGCTAATAGCAGCTCCTTTGTACCGACAGCTGGCACCATCACCTCACTTCCTCCTCACTTGGGGATGGGAGTGTTGTTTGCGATGCCTTTTTACCTGCAGGTGTGCTAGGGAAAGAGAGCAGCAGTCAAACTGGAAATTGGATCGGGCAGTGATTTGCAGTAGGAGCAGAGGCTGTCAGGCTGGATTTCCTTAAGTAAGTCTTCCAAATATTGGTGATAGTCCCAGCCAGAGCGGGAACACATAAAACCTTCATCCTGTAAGCAAACCACACTGGAAGCACCATGCACTGGTTACAGCTCCTGTGCCTCAGAAAAAATTGTAAATGTTTGCAGTGAGATTTTTACAGCTTGAAGTAAAGAAACCAAACTGCAATTCACAGAATATGAAAATGTTCTTACCCTAGTTCTTCTTCCATGTGAGAGAGAGCATTTAAACATTCACTGAACAGGCTGCAAGCATACCCTCACCTGTTACAGCCTTTCTATTTGGGAGAGATGCTGATAATATAAATGTAGTGTATTTCTCCACATGATCTTGTTAATTTACAAAAGGATAAACAGAGCCTTTTTCCCTTTTCTTGAATACAGTAGAAACAAACACAAAGAAGTAGTTTCTGGACACACATTCCCAAGTCTGCTTGTCCTCACAAGCTCTGAACTCAAAAAGGTCCCCCTCTATGCGGCTCTCTTCTGTGTGGCTTTTCTCGCTCCTGTATCAAGCCAGCACAAGAACATCAGTCATGACCATGTCTGTGCAAGCAGAGAAGTCCCTGATTTTGTGAGGTCCTGCCATGGAAACTAGCTCTTTCAGAGAGGGGTTCCATTGTTTACTTGTCTTTAGTCCACTAGAAAAGGATGGTTATTCTTTCTACTGAACCTGGAAGAGTATGCATGACATCTTTCTGACTATAATAGCATGTGTGGGGATTGTGGATTAAAGACTTGCCCCAAGGCTGTCATTAGCATTTTTTCAGTGTAATAATCAAGAGATGAAGGTGCACCATCTAATTTAGGTGTTCACAGCAAGTGATCTCAAGACTGTATATTGATTGGATTGGGAGACACAGTATTGCAGACCTGGATAAGCAGGGGATTGACCCACCCATCCCTCCTTTGTACTTAGAAGCTATAAGAGGTCTAACAGCTTAAGTGCTGGATGGATATGTGGTTTTTTAGAAGGAGGAAGGTGAGATGTATGAGAGGGTTATGCTCTGCACAGAGAGGATCATTTCAGATGCATGGAGTTCCGCTATCAACTGTGTGGTGGGTTGGTCAGAAGCTGATGGGCCAGGATCAGAGCGAAGGACAACACAGGTAGCATCGGGTGGGCATCTGCTACAGGTCACCTGGTCAAGAACACAAAATAGATGAAGCCTTCTCTAGACAAGAGGAAGAAGTGTCACTGTTTGAAGCCCTGGCTTTTATAGGATATATTGATTGACCTGAAATCTGCTGGACAGGAAACAGTAGGGAACAAGCATTCCAGATTTCTGGAGTGGGTCAGGGACAGTTTCTTGACAAAGGTGCTGGACAGGCTGAGTAGGGGATGCTCTGATTGACGTGCTACTCACAAACAAGGAAGAAGTGGCTGGGGCCGTGACGGTCAGTGGCAGCCTTAGAGAGACAAAGAGGTGGTAGAATTTAAGATCTTGAGAAAGCAGAGAAAGGTGAGTAGCAGAACAATGACCCTGGGTTCAGGAGAGCAGACCTTGGCTTATTCAGGGAACTAGCAAGCAGCTTCCCTTGGGATATTGCTGTGAAGAGTAAAGGGACACAGTGGGTCAGGTAATCTTCAAGGACCATCTCCTCAAAGCCCAAGCATGGTCCATACTGTTATGCAGGAGGCTAAGCAGGCAGTGTATGAGGACAGTTTGGGTGTACAGAGAGCTACTGAATGAACTCAAACATAGAAAGAAAACATGTACTAGGTGGAAGCAGAGACAGGCAATCGAGGAGCAGTGTAGAACTACAGAGGCATTCAAGGATGATATTAGAACAGCCAAAGTTGGATTTGAGCTCATAACTGGTGACGATGTGAAGAGCAAAAGAAAGGGCTTCTACAGGTACATTAGTAGTGAAAGGAAGACCAAGAAAATGCAGGTCCACTGCTAAAGAGGGCATAAGATCTAATGATGAAAGACACAAAGAAGCCTGAGGTGCTCAGCATTTTATTTGCCTCAGTCTTTACTGGCAGTCTGCTCCCAGGCATCCATGTCTAATGGCAGAGTTTGGAAGAGAGAGGTACTACTCACAGTTGAAGAGGGTGATGCTGAGATCACTTAAGTAATCTAGATATGTACAAATCCATGGGATCAGCTGGGATGCAGTTCAGCTAGGCATAAGGAAGAAAACTCTTCATAGTGAGGGTTGTCAGGCACTAGAGCAAGTTGCCCAGAAAGTAGGTGCAATTTCTATTCTTGGAGGCGCTCAAAACTCAGCGAGATGAGGCGTCAAAAAACCTGTTGCGTTAAGCAGATTGTATGACAGTCCTGCAGAAGTTCTTTCCAATCTGATTTTTTTTCTGTAATTCGCAGTAAGCATCTGAATATAAACTGAATATCCTCTGGAAACGTGACTTAAATTGGGCAGGGTTGAAGGTAGCATGGCCTAAATGCCACACAGCCTCCAAATGGGCCCATGAGACATGGAAATCTAGAGGAAAGGATAATGGTGGTACAGGGACTGTAGCTGCTAGGAAGGTCTCTAACCTGTGATCATGAGGATTAGCAGGGTTTAAACAGTGCTCTCTGCTGCTCCACTCTAATCTGGCACACTTTAGGTGTGCTGTGGGTACTGCAGGACATCCTGTCCTGAACCAATCAGTGCTCAAGGGGTTGGTGTCACACTCGCCAAAGATTTAATGAGTCAGAAATCAGATAATTCTCCAAGAGTCCTGGGTAGGCTGAGATATCTCTGTGTTAACATCAGTGTGAGCAACTGTGGCAGCTGATAATGGATCTGTTCTTGTTTCGCTGAGCTGGCAGAAGTTACAATAGCAGCAGAGTGATGGTCTTGCCATGGATTAGTCATCAGCAGACAAGCTCTCCGAGATCCCTGAGCTTGTATTCAGGTTGCTAGGGTGGGCTGGCACCTATGCTGCTGTATCTTCACAGCTCTTGGTACCTATCCTAGCAGAAGATGACCTTAGTTTTCT
Organism: Baryphthengus martii; assembly: GCA_013396935.1. NCBI lineage: Eukaryota > Metazoa > Chordata > Aves > Coraciiformes > Momotidae > Baryphthengus > Baryphthengus martii. Next base: position 221,234 of record VWZK01016157.1, read on the forward strand.
TGTTATGCTTTTACGTTGTCCCTGAACAGCTGCTGCTTCGGATGTTGCACAGCTACTGGATAAGCAGGTTCACACCCAGAGGCAGGCTACCATAAGTACTTCAGGTTTAATTTAAGTTTAATCAGTGTTTTAGACATGATAACATTCTTTATTTCAACACTATTTCAGAAGGGCTGACTTGGAGGCTACTTAATCCTCTGGAGACTTCTAGTTGGAAGCATAAGCAGATTTTCCAGGCCTGTAGCAGCAGACTGCGTATCTCAACAAGTGAGATACTCTGTTCCCTGATAACCAACTACATGGAGTCATGAATGTCCTGGAGCACAACTCAGAAATTTTCTGAAGCCTCTCTGTGGATGATGAAATCTTAGGGAGCAAAACCCTACAAGAACTGATCTTAGCCTTGCAGTAAGATTGTAACTTTTAAACAGGACATGTTTAAAGTTGCATGTGCCTATTAGCAATTGAGTAGACAATTCATATCATCTCTTTGAATAGTAGCCCTTCTCCTCAATGTCGAGTCTGACCTATCAGCAGATGAAAGCCCAAATGTCAGTTCCATGTATAATCTTTCAGCAGAAGTTGCGTGACTATGGAAATGTGAGAAACCCTGCTGAGAGCACATCTGCAGTAAAATAATAGGTTTCTGTGCAATTTTAAGTGTTCATTTCCAAACAGGTCTTGACTGCTGTGTCACTGTCCACTTGGCATAACTATATTCTTTTTTAGTTTTAGACCTTCTCTCCACAGCGAGAAACACCCGGCTCTTGTGACAAGATTACATTTTAGTCACATTGTCTTCAAAGAAGAGAAAACTGATGTACAGCACTGAGCAGAAGGTTGGTAGCAAAGCAGGAAAACCAGGTAAAAATTTTTACCATCTAGAGTCCAAGTTATTTACTGCTTAAATGGGCTTCTATGTAATACAATAAGCACTGCAGGCTCAGAATTGTCTCTGGATTTTTTTTTTACTTTTTCTCTCCCTTTTTTTTTTTCTGTTAGAAAAGATCACTGAAAGATTCCTTTCAAAATACACATCACTGCACCCAGCAGAACAAAAGAGTTATTGAGTGAGAGTAAACAGACAAATTGGCTCTGAGGTTTGGATTTCTCCATAATGTTCTAATTTAAAACAGAATAAGCAGAGAAAAAAAGCAGCAGTGAAACAGTAACTTCATAACATAAAAGAACAGAATTCAAGTCTTAAGAGGACATTTACAAAATCCATTATTAATGCCAAAACATTGTTTTACCTTTCCAAGGAGTTCTAGATGTGAGTCTTTGTCAGTTACACTGAAGATCAGAAACTTGTCTGTATACTGATTTTGACAGAATACTTTTCTGTGATTTCATATTCTCATTGGAGGTATCATTCAAGCCAAGCTCGTCCCTGATGAATTAATATCAATGGAGTCACACACCAGGGATGTGGCTCTTTCCTCAGTCTAGGATCAAATTGGTGTTTAATTGGTCCAATTTTCAAAATTGACCCCTGTCTCTCACTTAAGCACGGGCACCTCAGAGCTGTCGTGTCCTTCTCTCTCCTCACTTTTGCAAGCACCCACAGACCTTCTCACTGAAATTGGTGAGACACATTCAGGCAAAATATGCCACTTGGCTTAGCCCAAATCTTTCTGTCATGCTTCTGCTTCCCACTGAGATCAGCCATTTGTATGTTTTGTGTGATCTGTAAAACCTCCTCTGGGGGTACAAAGCATGGCTGAAATCCACAGATGGGGCCCTGCAAGAGGGAACTGCTGAAAACATCCTGTGGCTACAAGAGAGGGAAAGAGGGAGAAGAGTCCATAGGGGTGCTGGTGTTTTGCCTGGGATTTTCATAGCTCTGAGAATGATTTTTGAGATGGAGCACTGTTACTCGGTGTATTTACGAGCAAGCCCCAGCTCCTCAGTGTCACTACCTGGAAGGGACACAGAGAAGCCCCATGGCATTTGAAGTAGCACGTGCTTTTTGCCTTTCGGGGGAAGAGAAGGACACTGGCTGGTAAGAGCAGGTACATGACAGCTGGTGGAAGGTACATTCCAATGCACAGCACAGAGTTATTTTGGTCTCACAAAATGCAGCACCTTTGCTATTTATCCTCGAGTGTCTTTTACTAGCGCTGTGTTTATTTATACTCACACAACTATAGCACCCCCATAATGGCCTCAATAATTCTCAATGCAATGGCATTTGTAGTGGTGAGCGAAACACGGGAGCCGGCCCCCGTCAGTGGCAGGCTGTCCAGTCACAATGGCAGTATATCACAGACAACTTGGGAATTCTTGGCTTGCCCTCACCCGGAACAGGAATGGAAAGAGGGAGATGGAGCTCAAATAGCAAGTTGCAAAGACATCCTCATAAAGGTTTGGCAGTTTTGCCAAGGCAATTAAAAATATTTTACAGGGAATCCAGTAGGTTTACAGGAAACTTGGAGATCTATGAACGTCAAGAGCTTCTCATCCTTACTAGGCAAAGCTGTAAGTAGCACCATGCTTCTTATAGTTACTTCCCAAGTGCTTAGCAAATTCCTCTACTCACTCAATTCATGCTCTAGTGATGGTATCCTTGTTTGGCAAAAGGGAGACAAATTGTGTCCAACAACAGGCCATTTTACACTCTTCAGGAAAGAGGTGATACAGGGAGAGAGGATATTCAACATACTCATTAGTTAATATTTACATTGAAGAAATGAGCTGGTCTTTTGGCTGACCTCTGAAAAAGGAAGCTTAATTTTTTTGAGCAGGACATTTTAGAGGTTATTAAAAATCCTATTTGATAATACTATGCAATAATCAAGGCACACATAGCATCTGGGCCTGCATGCTCTGTCGGTAAGTGTGCCTGCCTGTTCAGAGGGACGCAAATTTCCTGGCACCGACAAGAGTGATACCTCAGGGCTTTTTGAGGATTAAGCCTTGGTTCCCTGTGCTGACATTCTCTGTAAAGGTCAGTTAGCCTTTCCCAAGTCCCCTGTCAAACTCACTGACACTGAGCCCCTTTCCTTTGCTAAAGATGATTCAAGCCTTGGGATATGGCCCTGACTAATGAGCTATTTTGGTTTCGGAGCCAGCTGTTTCTCTGGCGCAAATCAGTGTCGCTCTCATTTGAAGAAAAATGAGATGACTTTGGCTTTGACAACCTTAGCTGCTTTACCAGTGTATCTGTTTTGGCAAAGCCTCCAAGCACAAACACAGCTTATACCCACAAGAGAGTGCTTCGGGTGGGAAATGTGATTCTAGCTCCCTGCATGAAGGGACATAGAGCGGCAGAAGCTGCTTGGCTGATGTAACGGTATCAGTATGAGGCTTTAGCTGTCATGGCTATGAGCGTGATTCTTTTGCCATCATGATGCAAAAGGCTAGTCTTGACAAAAAGTGTGGGCCAGGCCTGAGGACCTGGCTATATATTTAGATGCCTCCTACTGTCATTTTCAGTCTGTTTGCTGAAATCTGTGGGTTTCCTACTCATCAGTACCTCCTTGATGTGAGGTCTCCTACAAACTTCCCCCTTCTCTCCCTGCCCTCTGTGCTCTCCCAGTGTACCGGCCTCTGTACCATCCTGTGGGCCTGGTAAAACCTGTGCCTTGCTTGCAGGCAGTTCTTTCCTCTCCACAGTGCTAATGTTGCTGACAGCTTAACAGCAATCCCTGTCCCATCAGCTCACCACCATGCCATATGCCATGCCATTCTTCAGCCCTCAAGCTTGCCAAACCTGTGCTTTGCTTGTTTCCTGGATCATCTTTGAGTGGATTCTTCCACCTCATCCTTCCCTTCCTTCATGGTCAACAGAATCTCTCTCTTGGTCCATGTCTCTCTCTGTAACCATACAGGAGAGCCAACCACAACAGAGTAAGGGGCTTTAAGTAATCATATCTCCATTGTATAGCCAGATAACTTGGGGCCAGAAATATCTGGTGGGTAGCCCAAGGTCATAAAGAAAGTCTGTGTCAGAGCCTGCAATTATATCCAGTTTTCCTGAATCCCAGGCCCTTATCTTACTCATTAGAGCACCCATAACAGCTCTTTTCTACACTTCTCCTTGCATGTACTAATGAATGCTTTTTCCTTCCACATTTAACAATTTCTGTCGTGAACTCTTTATTGTGTACTCAGATGCAGTCCGGTAAAATCATGTTTTCCCTTTACTACAGCAATGGAAGCAAATGCTTCTGATGAGATTTGACTTCTACAGCTAATGGACCAGCAAAGTTTTTTCTGTTGCTGAATTTTCCTTAATTCTTGAAATCAGCACTAAGACAAGTCCATTCGCATGACATTTGTCTGCTGATAAACTGGGATCATGAATACAAAATCCAGACTTCTTACATCAGTCAGAACATACCAGACATTCTCTAGGTCAGTATTTGGAAAAAAACTATCACAGACAGCTTATGGGGCAAGAGTAGATTTTATAGATATGACTTACACTCCAGTTTTAGCATAGGAGTATCTGAAGCATGTGTTTGTGACTAATTTGTTAAAATATTGAATCTTGAAGCAACAAAATCATGTTGCTGATTGTGTTTCTGTGCTTTCTAGTATGTGTCATGGAAAAAATTGGCTGTCATGTCAGACTTTGCCTCTGAAGAAGGTCATATTCCCTTAGCACCTGTTGATTAACACAATACCTGAAACTCCCTTCCTCACTTTTAATTATTAATCATGATTGAAGCCTCTGTGGGTATTTCTAATAGTTACTGGAATGCTGAGATAGTAGATATTTACCTGTTCTGGCCTGCTGGGCTGGATGAACCCAGAAGTAGTCATTTGTTTACATTAAGATTCCCATTCTGATGAAGTTCGCCCCAGAAGACTCCACAGCTGGAGGGTATTTTATCTGCTCCTCACACCCTAGTGAGTTCTGTGGTGCTGTTCCAGACCTTCTGCAGGGCTGGTGAGTTTTTGTCATCTGGGTCTCTCAGGCACCCTTTCCCCTACAGAAATAGTGCAAAGTCAACTAAGTGGGATTACGTGCAAGTGAAGGGCCAAAGTGGCAGCACTGTGGGTGGTAGGAGACTGATGGGTGATGGTCCTGTGCCAATTAACAAGATTAAAACAATGTAAGAGCTACTCAGTGGAATTTCATGGAGTTATATGACACCTCCCTAGCCTGGCTTGATCTCTGAGACCCTGTAGAACAAAAGTGGTCATCCCATGGATCGCAGTGCAGGAGAGAAGTCACGCAGAAGTGGCCATGGTGTGGTACCACGGGTATGTGCGCTATGAGATCGTCTGCAGATTTGACTGAGGTGGCCTCACCTTCAAGGCAGAGGATTTGATGGACTGAATTGAGCTGATGAAGATATGCAAGGGACCCAGGGCAAGCCATGTTCTTCTCTTCACCTTGTGGATGCTGCATGTCAGCATCCGCCCATGTCAGTAAAGGAAAGCAAGAGCTCTGTTGACATGGAGAATGATATAGCTGAGGCTAGTTACCTCAGCTCTGCCCCAGCTGCCAGGCATGTTCTAGCAGAAATGCCAGATTTCAGCAATGCTGTGCAAGGTTCATAGGCTCTTCAAGAGAATTGTCAACCCAGGCTGGTTGCACTGCGACAGAGTGTCTCAATTGGCAGGTTAGGATTTTATTTCTGGACTGGAAAAAGAACATTTGCCTGGTGATTTCCTAGCTCAAACTCTCTGTGTGGACATTGCTCAACTTTTTTTTTTTTTTTTTTCCCCCCATTATTCCTGTAATTTAGCTGTGGGATTTACTCTGCGGAAAAAACCAAACAAACAAACTCAAGCAAAATCAAAACATCATAACAACCTTTTAAGTTCTGTTATTCAAAAGAAAATTTGTTAGCAGTGTACATGCACTTATTAAATTACAGGGTTAGTTGCTCATTTATTCCTTAAACTACGAAAGGAAATTTTCTCATTTTCCCCCAACCTGCTGCTGTCTGGGAAAGCTGATAAAATCTCACTTTTTAACTGCAGTTTCTCATCCTGTTTAAAGCAGACATGATGGTTGCAAATGAAAGGTGACCACAGAGGGAGTGGCTAAAATGTCATTGTTGCAGACTGTTGTTCGGGCTGATGATTATTAGTCACAGTACATATTGGGAAAGGCTCTTCATCATTTTATATGCCACAAAAATTGTTTGGTTTTGCACTGAGCCCACTAAATTGCTGTTTCAGCTGGACATATGTTGCAGCTTGTTTGATTACAAGATCTTTGGTCATCTGCATAATATTTCTGTAGCATGGGTGACAAGTCACAGTAGTAGCTCTAAAGTTTTATTAGGAAGAAAGTTTTACTATTTTGCAGGGGATAGACTATGAAGGGAAGACAGGATGCTTGGTAGAAATGCCGACAGTATAATTTTATTCTTTTTTTTACATTCTTTCTACTCACATCATATTTAAAGCCCCTTTCAGTGGGAGCTCTATGCATGTAAACTAACATAAGCAAAAAAATGTATAGGAACATCCACTTTTAGATTTTTCTTCCATATGAAATAATATAGCAGTAAAGTTTAGCATTTTCTGAAATGCTGCATGTCTATGGGTGTGGTATCGAATATGCAGACCTCTCTGAAATGCTTCTCATGCTGCTATTCATACACACACTTTACTAACAACTTGTATTTTTGACAACATTGTTATCTGCTATACTCATTTCAAAAATAATGCTTTTGTGTAATTCTCAGCAATATGATACAAACATAATTCATGTCATGAAAACCGGTTCAAAAAGGGACTGAAGACCTCATTGTTCAGTGGAATACATAATCTGCTGACTGCTCTGTTCAATTTGGGCTTCAGACTGTAAACTCCTGGGTCAGGTTTTTTATAATCTTGGTGTGAGCTGACTGATTGAAGCACAGACAATGGGAGGGCAAGCCAAAGGCTCCAGATCTTACTGGCATATTGTTGTATCAAATTCCCATTTTTAATTTACTGAAAAAAGCCAACGTGTTTATCCCATCAGATGGGGAAGGAGAACTGAAAAATGGTGACAGGTGGTAATCTAAATCTTGAAACAGAAAGCTGAGAGATGTGAACTGACTGTTCCTCCCAGGGTAGTGCTAATTCCCAGACCTGCCCCTCAGTCAGCCCACCAGTGCTGCAGCTCCTAGTTCCCATCTAAATGGGTGTGCTGTAAAATGCAGAAGAGAAGGAAGTTCCCAGCTTTTTCTGAGAAAAGCAGAGATCATGGCCATGGTTACTGCACTCCTCCTTTGCACTACTGCTTTGGCTTTTTTTTTTTCTTTTTTTTTTTTGTGAAGAAGTGGCAAGATGTACAGCTTTGGGGTGAAATCCTGTTCAGCTTCTAGAGATATAAAAAAGATTTCCTACCTTTGGTTGAGAGTGATGTATGAAAATTGTGGCTTGCACAGCACTAGAATTTTTCTCTTAAATTATTTTTTAATTAAAAAAAAATGATGCACTCACTGAAACCTAAATTAATTATAAATGTCTCATTTTGAAACTTGTGGCAAATTTTATCCTTTTGATAATTCCACATTTAAAGAAAATATTTATATTAATATATTTTTTGTCTAATTTAGGCTAAGTCAAATATCAGTATGAAAGTTTGATTTACTACAAGCATTTTTGACAGTTGCCCTCTGAAAAATGTTAGTCATCTAATTTTTTCAACTAATTCAAACTAGGAAATCTGCCAAATTCTTGAGAATTCTCCAGAGTCAGGAAACAATTATACCGTGGCTTCTCTAAGATCTAGTGTTGTTTTTATTTTGCCTGCTCATAGCTTGAGATAGTGGACAACAGCTTGTAGTACTGACCAATGGTTTCTTTAGCACTGGGTTAACTTTGGCATATTTGAGGTGCTGGGACTCTCTCCACAGAAAAGCAGGTGATGACACACGGCTCATTGAAAGGATAATTCTTTGATGTCTTTTACAACCCAAACTGGAGAGAATTGGCCTCACCCACAGGCTGCCCAGTACTTATCCAAGCTTCTTACTCCATCGTACCTTCTCTTGATGCTAACGGGCCATGTGAAGGAGGACATTGTCTTCCTCACCCTGCTTCCAGCCTTTCTTCCATGCCGGCAAGGGCAGAGGCTCATGTGTGGCTGTAGCAAGGTTCTCTCTTTATCTCTGCAGGTTTCAGTCTGAAGGGGGTCTCTGATGACAAAGGTGTTGTGACATTATCATGCATAAATACACACTTTTGACTCTATGTTGGCACACGGACGTTTCATGCATGGTCTTAAACAACACTTGACTGCGTATTCTTCTTTGATGCTGACACAGTCATTCTGATTATGGCAGACTTCTGCCTATGAAATGCCAATAAAGAGAGTTCGGACTATTAATACTGCCTGCTGACAGCAGGATTTTTAATATCCTGCTCTACTGTAGCTAGCGAGCTCCTGTTTAAGAGGCTATCTTTTCTCCTAATCCTATTTATGACTTGTTAGGTATAATTTGTAAATGGCCAACACTATCTTCAGCACTTTACAGACATAGTTTATAGCATTATAAACTGATGAGATGCATCCCAGAGTCCTGAGAGAGTTGGCTGATGTAGTTGCTAAGCCACTTTCCATGATATTTGAAAAGTCCTGGCAGTCAGGTGAAGTCCCTGGTGACTGGAAAAAGGGAAACATTGCAACCAATTATAAAAAAGGGTAGAAAGAAGACCCTGGGAACTACTGACCTGTCAGCCTCACCTCTGTGCTCAATAAGATCATGGAACAGATCATGGAGGATGGGGAGGTGATTCGAGACAGCTAGCATGGCTTCACCAAGGGCAACTCCTGCCTGACCAACTTAGTGGCTTTCTATGACGGAAGGACTACATCAGTGGATAAGGGAAGAGCTATGGATCTTGTCTTTCTATACTTCTGTAAGGCCTTTGACACAGTCCCCCACAACATCCTTTCTCTCTAAACTGGAGAGGTATGGATTTGATGGGTAGTCTGTTTGGTGGATAAGGAATTGGTTGGTTGCATCCAGAGAGTAGAGATCAATGTCTCGATGTCCAGATGGAGATCAGTGATGAGTTGTGTCCCTCAGAGGTCTGTACTGGGATCAGTCATGCTTAATATCTTTATCAATGACAAAGATAGTGGAATTGAGGGCACCCTCAGCAAGACTGCAGATGACACCAACTTGAGTGGTGGAATTGACACACCTGAGGGATGGGATGCCATCCAGAAGGACCTGGACAAGCTTCAGAAGTGGGCCCATATGAACCTCATGAGATTCAACAAGGCCTGCACCCAGGTCAGGGCAATCCTCGGTATCAATACAGGCTGGAGGATGAAGAGATTGAGAGCAGTCCTACAGAGAAGGACTTGGAGTCTGAAAAGCTGGATCAATATGAATGGGAAAGGTGCACTTGCAGTCCAGAAGGACAACTGTATCCTGGGCTACATCCAAGCTGTGTGGCCAGCAGGTCAAGGAAGGTGATTCTGCCCCTTTACTTTACTCTGGTGAGACCCCACCTGGCGTACTGCATCCAGCTCTGGAGTCAACAGCACAAGAAAGACATGGGCCTGATGGAGTGGGTCCAGAGGAGGCCACAAAAATGATCAGAGGGCTGGAACATCTCTCCTATGAAGACAGGCTGAGAGAGTTGGGGTTGTTCAGCCTGGAGAAGGCTCCAGGAAGACCTTTCAATACTAAGGAGTGCCTATAAGAAAGACGGGGACAATGTTTTTAGCAGGGCCTGTTGTGATGCAACAGGGGGTGATGGTTTTAACCTAAAAGAGGATAGGTTCAGACTAGATATAAGAAAGACATTTTTTACACTGAGGGTGCTGAACACTGGCACAGGTTGCGTGGAGAGGTGGTAGATGCCTCATCCCTGGAAACAGTCAACATGAAGTTGGACAGAGTTCTGAGAAACCTAATCTAGTTGAAGGTGTCCCTACTGATCGCAGGGGGTTGGACTAGATGACCTTGAAAGATCCCTTACAAACCAAAACATTCTATTATTTTATGATTATTTTTTATCTGCATTGAATTTACCTTGGCGATAAGCAGATAATGCACTATTGTGCATCTACTTTTCCAAAGTTATCCTTCAAAACTAAAGGGGATTCAGTTTTGATTTTGGTTTTGATATGCTTCTTCGGCTTCCCACTTGCTATTCTGAACTCCTAGCTTGTAGTTCCACATTCAGGAAAAAAACGAATATATCAGTAAGATGTACAGTTTGCTTCTGCATTTAAGTGTGCATATCCACCTAGTGTCATGTCTCTGTTTTTTTTCCCTTGCACATGAATATTAACATTTAGTAAAAGCCTCATTTTCAGTTTACATAGAAAATGTATTTGCACCAAAATATCCACTCACCGAGGGTGCACAGACAAGTGGCACTTATAACCAGGCATCTCCTCAGTTCAGTTCAATTTCTAGGTGCACAAGAAGTGGCTTTAATAGGCAATTAACTGACTGAAACGGTTCTCTGATGGTAAGTGATGAGTCCACTAAAGTTTAAACAAACAAATCACAGAATACAAGAGCTGCAGATAAGCAGAGTTGTGCTTTCACAGGAATATTTGCCTGTGCTTACATCCCAAAGTGATGGAAGCCTTTAGTTATCCAGTGCAGAATATAACCAATGCTTCGTTAAGAAGCATTTCCTCTTAAATAACTTCCCTGAGCAGACTATTTTGTGTTCAGACTGTGCTGATTAGCACTGCACTACTTATCTGGAGGAAGAGTTGCTTTTGTGAAGCGATCCTGATTGAGAGAAGCTGTAAAAAACCCCAAATGACCTGAAAGAGGCCCGATGGGAGCAACTGCTCACCATTCAATATCGCACAAGAACTCGGGATTATCAACCAAAATGTTTAGGCCATTTAAAAACTTTTTCACTTGCTACTCAACTCAACTGTGATACACCCCAAACCACCGGATGCTGTGGATCTTGAAAGCAAACACAGATCAAAACCTGATGAAACAAACAGATAAAAAGCCCGTTAGTGTGTATGGGCCTTCAGCTGATGAAATCCTGAAGTTGCAGATTGCTAGAAACTAGGAGGACACATCTATTTTTACCCTGCTTACATCCTTCCTAAAAGCACTCACTGATCAGCGGTGCATCTTCAAGTGGTGTGCTGGCAGGGGCAGATGTTCAGAACAGCATAGCTGGGCAGCAATTGTGCTCACAGCTTCCAGAGATCTGCTGATGAGAGACTTCCTCAACTAGGGGTGGCTTCTGGATCTTTGTACTGAATATCTTTGGATTTTCCCTATGCTAATTTCTTGGTGGATTTTCGAAGCTATAGTATTTGTGCTTTCTGCTTGTCCTCACACACTAAGAATTGTACCAGGCTCAAGACCTGGGAAGGTAACTGAGAAAGCCATGGGGGCTCTGCCACTTACTCATTGATCAAGGCTCAGCTACAAAGTGCTCTCTCTGAACAGCTGGGGTGTGACTGCAGAGAGGTAAGTTCAAGTGCTTGCTGAGTTGATACAGGACATGATTTAACGGATGCCAAAAACTTTTCTTCACAGATTTTTTTTCCCCAAAGCTTTTTAAATTACCATTTATTGATGAACATAATAAAAACAGTGTCAGGAAATAATAAAAAAGATGCAGACCGAAAAAAAAAATAAAAAGGAAAACAGATGGAAAATCCGCCTAACCTACGGGAGCACTGGAGCTCCTCGACGATTTCATTTTCCTTGGGTGCCCTCTCGTGTTCATCACCAGAGTAGCCAAATGCATTTGGACTGGCACAGAATGAAAAAAAAGTACTCACTTGCTGTCACCTTATAAGGTTAATCCATTTCGGAATCCTTTGTTCCCCCGTCTATCTAGTATCCCTGTGATTTCATCTCCAAAGAATCCATGTGCAAATTTGCAGGTTAAACGCATAGTTTATGCCTTCTCTTGGAGAGACGAAAACCAAAGAAGGCTTCCTCCGCCTGTGGTTTGTCCCAAGTTATGTGCATATTCTGACTTCTTGAGAGACTTCAGCAATGCTCTCAGGCCTGATTTTAAGAGGAATGATTCCTGCTGGAATGCCAGAGAGTGGAGGATGCTCACAGCAGCTGATCAAATCAAGGATTAAACGTTGTGCCTCTAACTGAAAATATTTCCCACAGGTGCTAGTGCATTGAGAGGCTCAAACCTCAGAAGGTTGAGCTGTGATCAAAATGCCAGGGAGTCTCTGGCTTTTCTGTCATACGACACTTAAACATCTGCTTCAAATCATTACACTTCAAGAGAATCCATCTCTTGGGAAAGTTCAGTAACGTGTCACCAGCTTGCTCTTGTATATTCCCCCCGCTGTGCTGCTCAGCATTTGCAGGGGCAGCGCACAATTCCCTCACACTCCGCTCTGGATTTGTACAGTCCATTTGCATTCTTCCTACTATTGTATGAGCAGTAGAAAAAAAAATAAAATTCTGATCTTCAAGCAAATGAGAACAGTTCCTCTCGTTGAAACCTCAACAACTGAACGTCAAACACACACACCCACAGGGTGGGTTATATTCGGGGTTCCTGGAGACACAGCAGGAAGGAAATCAGTTAGTCTGGGCTAACAGACATCCTGATCACTTTTTGTCACACGTAGGAGTGAAAATAGGAGGTATAAAATATGAGGGTAGGCAAAATGGAAAACAGGTGCTTTCCTCCTCTTAACTGAAAGGGTAAAATATTTCAGGGAATGGGTTTTTGTCACTATAAATTCTTAATCGCTCAGCTCTTACTCTGAGGCTTCAGACAATTTACTGAAATGTTATTTTTTTTTTTTAGCTCAGGTGAACTGAGTTGTGGGTTATTCATTCAGCAGGCTGAATGTTATTGGTCAAAAAGATTTTAGTTAACTCTCTTGCAAATAGAAAGGACAAAGATCTTACAGAGGTGAAAAATGACTTACATTTTTAGCTGGCAGAAAACAATCCTACAGAAATGTTTGAAATATTTAAGGGGTATTGTGTAAGAAAGCTTTCATGTGTGGGAGGCAAAGGATGTCAGTCTCCAGGACTGGGAGCCAATTTTCTTTCACCAGCAGTAATCTCAGCTGGCCCAATAACAGGTAATAAAGTAATCTTTATAAAAAGACAAGAATTAAAACACACTCCCTCTTTCAGTATGACATGAAATGAGGGGTTTTTTTGCGCAGCAGCCATGTATTACAATCTGACCAAGGCCCTCTGCTGGTCACATTCAAAGGAAAAAGCTCCAAACTCGTTTGAGATTCCTGGTTTGGGACTTCCAGAAAAGGGTCATAATGCTTAAGCTAAGCAGAACACCAATCATTTTGGAAGGGAAGTAAAACTTGAGCTGTCACGGATCAGGCCTATATTAGTCTTTACCTGAATGAACTAAAGGAGTTTTCAGTCGGGAAGTATTTCAAAGCTTCTTGCTGCAGGATTTCTTGTGTTGATGCTGCCCTCTGGCAGAGGCACAGTGTACAACAGAGGAGATGATCTGGGTTGTCTTAATTAAAATATTCTAATATTCAAGGGACTGCGGTGAGAGAGGAAAATTACTCATTTCATGGATTTTTCTCTTCCTATTATTCCTAAAAATATCACTTCCCCAGGCATTACCTACGGAGTGGATAATTTTGTGAGATCATGCTTGGCACTCGTTACCTCACAAGCAGCAGGAGGAACTTCAGGAGAGAAACAAACTCAAGAGGCAGAAGGAATATGAATAAACCAAAAGTTCTTCTGAGCCTCTGAGAACAGAGTAAAAGGGACAAAAAGAAAGACACCAAACTGTGCACCTAGTGGTACAATCTCCATTATAATATTGCTATTTTCCTCTTGCAGAAGACCAGAACCAGCAAATTTTAAGACAAATGACATCATCTCATGCCCTATAAGATGTTCATCTTTTTGGATGGAACAATAAAGCTTTAATATGGGCCTCTAAATGTGCTACAGCAAGTCATTTTGTACTATCCATCCGCTGTGAGACTTGGCTGCATCTGTGTCATGGTGGAAGGCAAATACTGACAGCAGTGACTTTGTAATAAGGAGAAAGTTTCTACTTCTGCATTAAGTGGCTTGTGTATTTCAAGAGCTGACAGGTGAAAGTCTAGACAAACATCCAGCTGCAGTGCCTGTTCTGCGCGGTCTCCTTCCCACCCGTGGCGTGGCACAGTAATTTACCACACACGGGTTTTGTGCTGAAGTGAGAAACAAGTTTCTTGGATGAAAACATGAGTTCTTTGATTCAGGAACTAATAACCCAAAGAGTTACAAAGCTCCAGACTTTTAACGTTATGGCACCTTCGTTATGAGAACTCAAAGTGCTTGACTGAAACTGATTCATTGTGCCTCACAAAACTTTTACCTGTGTATTACAGAATGATCAAATTAGATTTGATTGATGAATTCATCAATTTTTGAAGCATAAAGAATATTATACTTTTTAAGTGCCAAGTATGAGAGTTGTAGCTCCCAATTTCACTTTCAGGGAACACAGGAATTGGCATATGGAAAATGAGAACACAAGGCTCACAGGTTTCACTATACATTTTTCTGCAACTTGTAACTATTACATGCCTTATGGGATGTCAAAAAAACCATACAGTCAGCAGCAGCAGTGCAAATTTTGTCAGCGGTACTCTTTTTTCCCTGCAAATCAAACCACCTGAATTGGGAGGAAGGAGAAAAATTGGCAGAAGGGAAGTGTTGTCACCCTTGTTTTATCATACAGAATCCATGCCACGAATTCACTAACTTACACAAGGTTAGGTAAGAAGTATATGGTGAAACAAATGAATCCTGGGGGAAATTTTAGAGAATCCTCACGTTCTGCCTGAATCCATCGCTTGATTAAGAATCAATCAAGTGATTGACCCATCAGTTAATCTCAAAGACGGCAGGCTCAGTTTTGCAGAACTGCGTGCTGCCCGAGGCCGGCAGATGCTCACCCCTGGCAGCAGAACACTTTAAACTGGAGGAACGCAACTACAAAGCCCCGTTTTGAGAGCGGGCCTCACAGCTGCTCCGCAAGCACCTGTGGAGCCATCCCTGTTTTTCCTCACGATCTGGCTGGCAAAGGGCGTTCCCTCCCCTCAGCGCGGCCCACAAGCGGCAGGCGGCTCACTAACGGCCGCCCCACGGAGAGAGCGAGGGCCCACCGGGCCGGGGCTCCCCGTGTCGCCTTCGGTCGCTCCAAGCCTTTGGGGCCCGGTCCGGCACCGGCTCCGGCCTCGTTATCCGGACTCCCTCTACCCCGTTATAGTGACACTGGGAGCGCTGGAGGCCACAAGCCGTTCGCAGTCGTTTATTTGAGGATAGAGATATGAACACCCCAAGTACAGCGGGGCACCGACTACATCGACACCGGCACGCCCACGGCCGCGGAGACGCCGTATCTTCCTGACACAGAAAGGCACCGCCCCCGCC
>VWZK01016157.1:236679-316381 GCA_013396935.1 Baryphthengus martii
ACATGGAGAGAGGATGTTGGGGGTACAGGGGACAGAGAGGTGCGGGACAACGGTGAGGGAGCTGTAAGGAGTATGGGGGACAGCGACAAGGCACTAGGATGAGGGTGCTGTGGGCAGTGTGGGGTCAGGGACAGAGTACGGGGCGATGGTGCTGTAGGCGGTGGTGGGGTTATGGGAGTGGTGCAGTGGGGTGTGGGTACTGGAGCGTAAGGACAGTGTGTAGGGAACAGGGTGCTGAGCAAAGTGGGTACAGAGTCAGTGTGTAGGGGACAGGGTGCTGTGCAGAGGGGCGTGGGGTCAGAGTGTGTAAGAGTGTTGTGCAGAGGAGGGACGGGGATGGTGCATGTGGGATTAGTGCTGCACAACGTGGAAGACGGTGGATGGGGAGGGAGGACAGCGAGCTGTGCAATGTGAGGTGGAAATGGGGTGGAGGGAGGCTGAGATGAATGGAGAAAAAGCTGTGCAAGACGTGCTCTGTGACAGGTGTCACATGAGGGTCTGGAGCTCTGCATGGTGTGGGGTGAGTGCGTGAGAAAGTTTGTGCCTCCATGTACTCCCTCTACTCAAACACCCAACTCCCCTGCACTCTACCCCAGCTAGTTTCCTTTATCTCCCTATTCTCCACGCACCTGGTCCTTCCACACAGAGTCCCAGAGGCAGCATGATGGAGGAGAAAGAAGCTGGAAACGAAGGGTCAAGAGTCTCCTGTAAACAGGGGGGTTGGGGTGTTTGTATGCATGCCCTGGAGAGTAAGGCCTGAGTGCCTGGAGAAAGGCCATGTGAGGAGGACACAGAGTTTGGAAGGGGAGAGAAGGAAAATGGATGTGGGGGATGCGTATAAGGAGAAAGAAACATAAGCAGGAAGCATGGGAGAGACCCTAGCGGTGGAACAAGGGGGTCTAATGGATTGTGTGGCTGTGGGGAAGAAAGAGGAGCTGTGGTGGAGAGAGCAGCGTTACGTATTGGAGTTTGGGAATTTACTGTAGACTGGGATTTTTCTGATGCCATTCCTTTCTTCCAACTCAGAGTGCTGGCATGACTTTTTTTTATAGCTTATGAGCAGCTCTTCTATCCTTTATTTTATTCCTGTAGTGGTGTGGAGACTGTTTTTTAAGGGCTTGTACTGCTTTTTCCCTCCCACCCAAAATTATGTAGGACAGATGGCATGCAAGCAAGAGCTCATTTTGGGATGCCTTTATCCTATGAAAAAAATATCACAAGGAAAAGAAGTGCACCATACTGAGGCTTTTTCTTCTGAATGAATGACTTGCACAGTCGTTTCCTAAGTTCCTTTAAGGGACTTCTTCCCTTTTGTGCAACTCCTGAGATGCTACTGTTGGCTGATCTTTTTTTGATGTATAGTGTATTAATTCCTTGATCGTATACAGCTAGTTGGCTTTCATATGTCACTCAGAAAAATAATTCTACCACCCATGAAGACAGATAAGCACCATGAGAATAAGTGGGTATGTAAAAGCGAAAACGTAACTGGAGCACATTGGAGCGTGTTTATGGTGGCTTTATCTGGCTGGCACAAGATGTGGCTGCAGGGGCTTCGCTGTGTGCTCATGATGTGACCTTCTAGCTGGTCCCCACGTGCATTAATCTGTGTATTTTGGTGAAGTGTTTGGAAACAGTAGAACAAAAATTTCGAAACAATGCCATTTTTAGATTTGCTAAGTTACTGCAAGGGTAAGCGCGGCCTCTGTTTCATACAGTAGATATCTTAAGAAAATTTGGATGGGGTTGGTTTATGCTGGTGTAATTCTTTGTTTCAAAACAGATGTTTCTGTTGTGAAGGGGTTGGACAGGCATGCTCTTTGCTGCGTAAAAAAAATAAATAATAAAAAATGGTTAAATGGACAGGACCAAAGAATTTTGGGGAATGGAGTTTAATCCAATTGATGGCCGGTCACAAGTGGCGTTCCCCAGGGTGGTCAGTTCTCTTTGATATCTTTATCAATGATGTGAGTGAGGGGATTGAGGGCACCCTCAGTGAGTTTGCAGATGACACCAAGGTGGGTAGGTGTGCTGACCTGCTTGAAGGTAGAGAGGCTCTATAGAGGTATCAGGCCAGTGGTGTGAGGTTCAACAAGGCCAGGTGCTAGGTCCTGCACTTGGCTCACAACAACCCCCTGCAATGCTACAGGTCTGGGGAAGAAAGGCTGGAAAGCTGCCCAGTGAAAAAGGACCTGGGTTTGTTGGTCAACAGCTGGCTGAGTATGAGGCAGTGTCTGCCCAGGTGGCCAGGAAGGCCAACAGCATCCTGGCCTGTATCTGAAACAGTGTGACCAGCAGGACTGGGGAAGTGATTGTCTCCCTACTTTGGAATGTGTCCAAGGGAAGATAGCAAAGCTGGTGTAGGGTCTTGAGAATAGGTCCTATGAGGAGCAGGTGAGGGAGCTGGGGTTGTTTGCTTTGAAGAAAAGGAGGCTCAGGGGAGTTGTAGAAAGCAAGAAGGTCTCCCAAGTAACAAGTGATGAGATGAGAGGAAATGTCCTCAAGTTGCACCAGGGGAGTTTTGGGTTGGACTTTGGGAATAATTGCTTCCCTGAAAGGTTTGTCGAGCCCTGGAACAGGTTGCCCGTGGAAGTAGTAGAGTCCCCATCCCTGAAGGTTTTTAAAAGCTGTGTAGAATCATAGAATGTTAGGGGTTGGAAGGGACCTCTAGAAATCATCTAGTCCAACCCCCCTGCCAGAGCAGGATCACCTAGGGCAAGTGCTTAGTAACATAGTTCAGTGGTGGACTTGGCAGTGCTGAGTTAATGGTTGGACGTGATGATTCTAAAGGTCTTTTCCAATCGAGCTGATTCTATTCATATTATTCATAATGTATTTCCACTTTCATCACAAAGAAGCAAAAGGGAATGGAAAGCCCTGAGATACTGTTAGTGACTTCTCTTTGGTACCTCTAGCGCAAGGTTTTATCGGGCCAGGTTGTATGTTAAGGATTCAGAATCTTGCATTTGTTTGAAGAAGGAAGACAATCCCGCCCTTCACTACGTTAATACAAAGTGGCCAGTCTACACTATGCCGAGTCCTTGCTAGTAAGCGCAGCAGCCTCACTGTGAAACATAGGAAATCCCTTTATTTTTTTCTTCCAGGGTTGGAAGAAGGTGTGAGACTGCAGTGAGGTTTTCCCAGGCAGTATTTACATTCAACTGTCAATGTGCTGGATATAGGAAGCCACAGCTTCAAAATCGATGTCTTTCACAGAGAAGTTTGGTATGACCAGTATTTTCCAGTGCTGGTGTCAGAGTCTGTTTCTTTCCATTGTCTCCACAGTTTTAACAGTTGAGAAAGTGTATGCTTGGGCTGAATGGGACTGAAAGATCTCACTTTGCTACTGTAGCACGTTTTGGGGAAATATGGACTGGTGAGTCTGTGCAAAAGGGCAGAAGCAGTGAGGGACAAAATAGGTGGATATGGAGGTACGTATGGGGGAAGAATGTTTTTTTGCAAAGTGAAGGCATGCGTTGCACACCTTTTGGAGGTTTCTGAAGAAGTCAATAAGTGACAAAGCAGATCAATGGATTAGCAAAAGCAGATCGGCAAGATCCTTCACCAGAATCAGAGCTGGTGTAGATAAGGGAAAGTCCTTACAAGGCAGAGTTAACTGCTCAAATTATAAGAAACATAGATGATAAACATAAATAAGTCTTCTGAAAGAGGTGCTAATGAAATTCCATAGAAGCTGGGCTGATGATCTGGAAAACAGGTGCATGGTGACCTAGTGAAGTTTGCTGGCAATACGAAATTATTTGAGGTAGTAAAGACTGTAGAAGGACCCGTGCAAAAACTGATAGTCCAAATATCTCATCAGTTTTGTTTTAAAGAAACTGAGAAAGTGGAAATCTAGGACTTCAGTCTGATGCTAATTACAGGAACAGAAAACAGTCCTCTCTGGGAGAGCTGATGTGTAGGCAGTGAAGCAGTGTGCTGGAAGACACAACTGAGAAAATACAGCATGAGTAAAGGACTTTGCAAGGTGTACTGAGCTTGTCATCCTGGAGCACATTGTGTCTAGGGAAGCTCAGTTTCTTTTGTTCCAGAAATCACCTTTAAATGGTTGGTCGTAAGTTGAGAAAAATAGCATCTGATGAGCTTTGGGGGTGTAATTCATAAGACAGTCTGGAAAGCTACCCTTTAGAATTGTTTGGGATCTTTGTGCGTGTGCAGTCTGGTGGCAGGAGAGCTGCCTGCTTTGCCAGGCATTGCTGGTCCTTGCTGTCCCTAACCAGCTTCTCCCTGGGGCTTCCCCAACCCTGCCCATGACTCTGGACCCCATATCAGACCCCTCGGGATGTCAGCCCTGCCCCAGTGACTCTGCAGCATGACTGGTCTCCTGCTCCCCACAGCCCTGCTCTGCCTGGTAATCGGCCCCACTTGGCCTCAGCCTGTCCCTGTGGCCCTGTCTGGCCATTCAGGGGATGTCTGACCTGGTTCCTCTTGCTGGACCTGATCTTGACCCCCATGTGCAGGCTGCCATCCTCCCTGGATCCACAGGGGAGCCCAGTGCTCTGGGCTGGGGCTGCTCCTGTCCTGCTACAGAGTCACATCTCTAGTAAAAATCTAAATCAGAATTATTTTTCAGAAGCTTTTAGCCAGCTCTTACTTAGCGCGTGTCTTCCCCAACTTATTTTTACAAAACCAACAAAAACCTTGTAGTTTTGAGACCTCTGTTGCACCCCTCAGGTTTGTCTGAAATGGCACAGAGAGGAGAGAGCAGGCAGTGCTGCTGTGTGTGCTATTTTTCTGTGGGGAGAACAGGATGAAAAATGGTTAGCATAATGAAATGCAGACTCTGTAGTCTGAAGTGACAGATCTGTGGGATGGAGAAGACAAGTTGATGGAGCTAGGGGCATTTCTTAGCTCCAGGCATGACCTGCAGAATACTACTGTGGTGGGGGAGCTATTGAGTGATTGTAGGCTGGACACTGAAGTGAGATTCTTGCCCCACAGAACTTACCCTGCCTTTGGGATTTCAGGCGAGTTGTCCATCTGTGTGAGGTTGGGCAGCGTGACCGCCTTGAATCAGCTGTATTTTAGGGTTGATTGCTTGGATTTTCTATTTCTTTTGGTGGCTTTTGATTAAAAATACATAATAAACTAAATTACTAATGCATATTCTCATCTTTAAATGCTAGACTGGCATTTTTTGAGATTTAGAACAACTGATGTGAATGAAAGCCTTTTACACAGTGACTAGGCCAGAAGGTTTTAGGACAGTGACAACTATATAAACATAGTCTTAGAAATGGGAGGCTGCAGGGAACATTGACAGTGGCACTCCAACTTCAACACTGAGTTGGGATCACATAGAGCTCACAGCTCTTGAACAACGTACACATGTTTTGATTCTCCATCTCATGAGTTTGCAAGATTTGAGGCTGGTAGGAAGAAAGGTACTTGTGGAAAGATGTCTACTTGCTTTTGCTCCTAGGGAGAAAGGAAAGTTGTGACCTAGTAAACCTGAACACACTAACAAGTGTTTGTTCAAACTTCTAGTGTAGGAAGCTGCAGAACATTTTTAAGTAATGTTGGGGAAAAGTTCATTCCTGCGAATAATTTTTTTTTTTTGTTGCTAGTAGATAAAATTGTAGGTACCTTCCTACAGTGACCCATTTGCACTGCCATGAATGCTGAACGTGCACCCTTACTCTGCCGTGTCCCTTCACAAATTTAATATAGTTATATTTTAGAAGAACTGTGGTGTGCTCAGTTTTTCAGGTGTGCCTGTGAAAGCTTACTGCCAGGTTTTGTATGTACTATTTTATCTTTAAACTTCTTGATGGTTTTCCGTCTAGGAGTGAGTACTACACTGACCTCAGTGTAGAACTTGATTGGTGTTTGCATTGATCAAGGTATTTCAGTCTTTTAGGGATTGTGGAAGTGGAAAGCTATGGTCAGCAAACTGGAAAGAAGAGGGATACAGGGAGGAAAAGCTTTCATAAAACGTAAGCTAAGCTTACTAGACATTCATCTCCTATGCCCTTTTTTCTTTTGGAACACCATAAGATGAACAATTACTGTCACAGTAAGTGCTAGTGAGACAGTTGGTAAAGAGGATGAACTTTGTGTCAGATTCTTTTTTTTTTTGTCAGTGTTTATGTACGATAAGGGATTCTCCTGTATTTTTGAATATTACATAAATGGAAGCGGTTTTGTTTTTGTTTAGTTGTTGATTGGTTTCCATGTAGGCTGTATTGATAATCTTGAAAAAAATATTTCTTGTAGTGTAACCTTGAACAGTCCTGAAGTGGGTTCTACCAGTAATCCACACACTAAACTTGAAATGAAAGCACTGAATACTGAGAAGTGAAAATAATGTTAATATTGGCAAAATTTGTCTTTCTTGTGGTCCAGATTTCTGTAAATCACACTAATTCACAGTCAATTTTAAATTATTTAGAGTGGTCCTGATGGAGTTTGCATCACTGAAGAAACTATGGATGTGCTGGATTTGCAGAACTTTTCTAGAAGTCCTGGAGAACATTTACCTGTTAAACTTTGTTCTAGGTTTTCTCATTACAAAAATAATTGTGTTGAGAAGGAAGAGGGGAAATGCATACTTCATGAAAAAAAATAATTACCTGCTGTACGTTTTAATGAAGTGAAAGGAACCAATTCTTGCTTCTCTTCTGAAATCCTCCAGGTGGCAATCTTGCATCAGAGTAAAGTGTATAGTGGCGTTTTTTTTTTTTTGCATTGAGTCTTTATCTGCTGTCCTTGTGCTGGCAGCAACCGCTTGCTTGAAGCACTGCAGTGTATCCTTGTGCTGTCCGTGGTGAAAAGGCTGGATCCTGCATGGAACTTGGACACAGATTGGTTTCATAGACTTGTGCAGCCCTAAATTCAGGAACAGTGAATGCCCTGGTCTATTTCTCTCTTCGGTAGTTGTGAAATAAGCCCATAGATAAATAGCTCTGATGGGTAGATTAAAAGTTGGTCTGTGTAAGTTTATTCAGCAGGACACTGTGCAGATCTGTTAACTTTCCTGTGAAAATGACTGAGAAGAATTAATTTGGTTACTTCAACAGTTTTCGAAGCTACTTTCAGTACTTTTGTGCATTCAGAAAACTTGCTCTTTTAGACATCAGTTGTAATGACAGGTTTACTTAATCTCCTTTTGACTTTTATTGTAGGGAATTAATTTGGTTTTTTTGTATTTGATTATTAGCCTTCCCGGATTATGAAATGGTTGGTGTAATGCCACCTGTGTGCTTTGCCAGACCCAGACTTTTGTGCTGGGTCTGTAAATACGTGGATTTGAAATTGAAGGTTTTTCTCTTACCTTGTCCTGAAAAAAAGGGCTGTGTTTTTGGCTTTAATTTCAGAGGGAAGGGTTTTGGTAGAACTGGTCATATCGAATAGCAGATACATTTCAGTTCAAGTTGCAGGCAGCATCATTCCCTGTCTTCACTTCCTCATTTAATGTTGAAGAAACAAAACCCATAGCGCTGGGACTGAGTCTGTTCCTTCAGGTGTTGAATCTGAAACTCAGCATGTTACTGGCTCTTGGAAAACTGCCTTATAAGCTGCAGATGCCCGAGTGGCTGCTCTTTGCCCCCTCTGTATGGAGGGATGTGATAAGTGCCGTTCCTGCTATCTGTCATCTTTTTGTTGCTGTTCAAGGTTACAACAGGCTTCAAGCTTTGCTTGCTCTTTTTACTGCTTGAGGAAGGTTTTTTTGTAGAGAAGCAGAGCGATGCGACTTCCTTAGCAAGTTGGTGGAGCACAGCAGGAACAGTCAAGGTGCCTAGGTCTGACCCTGCCCACGGCAGCTGTGCCCCAGACCGTGCTGCAGGGAGCAGATGTGGGGATGGCTGCTCTTGGCTGCTTGAGGGATACTCACCCGAGTTCAGCACCTGAATAATGTGGGATTGTGGTTTGGGTCTAGACCTGCGTAAGCTTTGACTGACTATCATCAAGCTTCCAGGTACATGATGTCCTGCATCTTCAGTTCTCTTTTGGTGTCTTGGAGCACTGTAGCCCACTGAGAGGACCACAAAAATTGAGTAGCTGTACTTTTGAGCTGCCTAATACATATGTCCACGCCTTCTGTTGTCCAAAATTTCATGTAAATGCACAAAGAGAAGGGGAGGTTATGTAAAACTGGGAATCTGAGTTAATTTCTGAAAATAATCAGGAGATGACAATTGACCTTGGGAGGCACCGCCTCAGGAAAGGGAAAGTATTTGAATTGGCTTAGGGCAATGTTAGTGTTAATGTTGGTGTTTTGGCAGGCTGTACTTGAAGACATCAAATACTTCTTGGATGTATTTTTTTGTATCTTGAAAGCTGCATGTGGAAAAAAAGCAAAAGCCTGTTTAATTCACTTTTGAAGCTGTAGAGGGGAAAAATGGAAAAGGTCAAAAAATGTAAAAATTTCACTTAAGCTGGGATGTTAATTTGGTTGTGCCTAGCAATTGCTATTTCCTTCCTTTGTACTTTTCAAATGACTAGCTTTGTAGGGATTTTTGTCTTTAAATAAATTTGATTTCACAGTTTTCTTTTTTTAAGAGTTTATCGTGTTATTACCCAGCTGAACAGTTAACATTAATGAGTTTGGTTGCATTTTGCTTGTAAAGATTAAAGCTGATGGTGAGACTTCATAATCAATGGCAACATTAGTTTGCAGTTCTGAGAGTCTTAAGTGCTCAACAGACTAGTTTTCTGTCAGTTTTCAAAGCCAAATGCTAATTAGAGATGAACAGTATTTCCAGTTAACTGGCTGAGAAATGGGCAAATAAATTCTGATAGAAGAATTTGTCTTTCAGATAGATCTGCTAATATCTGCTGCAGACTCTATAGCTTGGAAAGAAGTGACTTTTATGCACAATATTGTATCTTGGTGTGTAATGAAGAAGAATCTTAAAGAACGAAAGCACTGAAATCTCAGCTTGATTTTATTTTTTTTGTATTCTTTTAGAATTTTAACTTCTCAGTAAGTTAGGTTATTTTGTTAATGTTATTGTTTATCACCACTGTGCACCGTTTTTGCAAAAGCTTTTTAGTAGTAACAGGGAAACCTGTAAGAGTAATGTAGCTGTTTGGGCAATGATAGTCCAGTAGAGTTCAGTATTTTGGTGTAGTCAAAGACAGAGGGGTTTGAAAAGTGGAGCCTTTGTGCATAGGAGGGTGCAATGGTGCCTCTGACGCAGGTGCTGTATGAGCCTGCTCCATCCAGCCTGCCCAGCTGTTTGTTCCTGTTCTTGCTCTGTGGTTTATTGCCTCCTCAGCTCTACTGATGCTTGAGTGTGTACTCTCCTGCTGCACATCAAAGCAATCAGGTAGCCTATGGTAAAGCAAACCCCAAAACAACAAAAAAGAGTGTGGGAGACAGAATTTCTGAAGTTAGATTTGCTACTGAAGAAAAGGAACATAAAACCTACAGCCACTCTTGATATATTTTTTTAGCCAGATGAACCATTCTTATTAAATGTGCACCAAAGATGTTATGTGTGCTTGAGTAGTTTGGTAACCTCTCTCTGTTTTGCCTCCTTGCTTTGTTTTGGAGCATTTGTGGGGATAGGGGACCGTACCTATAAGAACGGCAAGGAGACATTGCCTTCCTTCTATAATAGTCTGGAGCAAATCCAGAGTTGGGAGGGTTACCTCTCTACCCGTGAGGAGGTCACTACTGAATGTTTTTCATTTTTAATTAGGATGTTGAACTGAAGTACTTAAGCTGTGAGAGCTTCTGATTATTGTTTGTTGAAAGAATCTGTTAATGAAATGAAGGTGCAGTCAATTCCTGTTGTGGATAGCACTGGAAACCTAATCTAAAGGTTGTATGGAAAATTAAGTTTTAAAGCCTTATAGACAGCAGTTTTGCAGGATTATTACCTTTTATGTTTTTATTTTGTGGTCCCCCCCAACACAGATGTACATTAAGCACAGCTAAGAGGAGAGTAGCTAAGAAAGTCTAGAACGAGTGAACAATTTAGGTCCCAGTTTCTCATCACTTGTACCTGCTACAGAAATATCTTATTCAGGCACATGGGAGAAATGCCCTGAACTGCTTTTGAGTGACACCTGCTCCTCTGTCTGTTTCTATCCCAAAGTCATTCAGGTTTGTTCTAGAGCACTGGTGTAAAGATGAGTAAAGATAGCTGCAAGAAGTTGAGGAAAACTGTAGACATCATAGGCAACAAGATGACTTTTTTCCCTATTCTGAAGAGTAGACTGCTTGAATTAAGTACAAGTCCAATTACTAACAAATTACTTGTTTTCAATCCTGTGCAATTTAGCTTTTTGGTCTCGCTTGTTGTTAAGCTTAGAGATTAGAGTATCCTGTTTGAGGTAGCCTGATTGTTTTTTTAAAAAAAAACTTCTGACTTTAGTAGGAGGCTATTTCTGTCCTTGGTAGTTTAATTCCCTCTTCTGTAAGATTGGTTTGCATGAGTAGTTCCATTGACTCCCAGCAGACTTTGCATTCAGGCTTCTCAGCATTGGCACAAATGCATAAACCAGCCTCTAGCTTATGCTAATTTACAACTCGGAGTTATTTTAGCCTCCAGCCTTTCAGGGTGTAAAAGTAGCAGTTCCAGACTTGCAGTTTTTGTACCCTGTGTCACTGTGTGTGCCTGATATTAAACTGAAGTTATTTTAAAGCAAGTGTTGTGCTTAGCATGTTGGCTACTACAGACATGTTTTGTAGTGCCAGTAATTAGCTATTAAATTTGTGAATTGAATATTCCTGTGGAAAAAAATAACTAAGCAATTGTTTAAACATTTACTTTGAGAAATATATTACAATACTGATTTTCATGTTATGCCCAAATTAGGAGTTACAACATTTTTGTACTTTCCTTGGAGCTGAGATTGGGAGGTCTTATGGAGCCATGTAATTTGTACGGTATCCTAAGGAAGATACAAATTGCACAGGATTTGTACTCAATATCTTAAGCCCTTCAGGCGCTTCTCTTGCCCTTCTTAATGCAATTTGACACGTTGTAAATTATACAGATACTGAATATAGTGACACAGTAAATTTTCTTTTAATATTTTAATACAGTTATTGCATTTGACGTATCTATGGATTGTTTGTTTTTGTTTTTTTTTTCCCCAAATAGGTGCAGGCAAAACACCGACTTTAGGAGGAGGATTCCATGCCAATCTGGGGAAGGAGTCACGAGCACAAACTCTACAGAATGGTACTTGCAAGCTTTAGTCTTGGTGATATGACTCTTATTTTATTAATACAATTGATTACAATTAATTTTTAGTTTTTCAATGTGACCTCAAAACCTTGGCAGGCCCCTCATTATTCAGTAGGCAGGTCTGCCTGGTGCTGATTTTACATTGTGCTCTCATTTGGTTGTAATACCTGATTTATGAGGTCAGGTAGCTGGCCAACAAAAGGATAATGGCACCTGAAAATACTATTGTAGTTTAAAAGGGCCTTTTCAAGGTTAACATGCCCATTGCACCTTTTTAGTATCTGTTAACCTATTGTCGCGTTTTATTTTATCAGTATTCGGGGTTCTTGAAATGCTTTATGCATGCTTATTTTTAAGTATAATTATTCAAATATTTTTGGTTTTATGCAGTATGTGTGAGAATGCATATATTTATGCACACTTTATAGTAATCATGTGTTTAATTGTGATTGTTGAGCAACGAGAGGAAAAAACAGGAAAAAGATTTTAGTGTCCAGAGGATATTTAAATAAATATTCTCATTACATGCTGTGCACTTTAATTGAAATCTACATAATCCACACTCATTAAAGAGCGAATAAAACCAGCTTTTATTCCAGAAACAGAATGATCTTCTAGTTTCAGTTGCTGTTATCCATATCAATGGACAGGAGTTGTCATTTTTTGCCTAATTAATATTCTTTTCTCATGACTCTTGGAGTTGACAGCTGATGGATTGTCATATCAAAGACTCAGAAGCTGACATGTAATTAACCAAGGGATGTAGACGGGTTTTACTGTTATAGTGCTCATCTAGGAGGGAATTTTAGATAAAGGTGTTTTCCTAAATTAAAGTCTTATACTTGCTACTCAGTCACAGAAAATCTTGTGATGCTGTGTTTGCATAGGTATACAAAGGATAAGATTGATCTGATACTATGACTCCATAGGTATAGAGAGGTTAAGATTGATCTGTGTTATTGAAATATAGCCAGATTGCTTTATTCAGTGTTATTCTGCTGATTTATATATGGATTATTTTATATATAGAATGTTTTATTCGACTGTTTGTACTGAACTGTATTGAGCCCTGCTTGTTTGGCGGAATAAAATTTGCGATTTAGGTGAGCTAGTTTCAGTGTCAGGTCTAAAGTTACTATCTCACAAAGTTTAAAAATGCCTCTATAAAGGATAACCTGTGTTAGCAGTGGAATAAAACCACTAGAATATCTTTTACAATTAGTGAAGTTTGTCTTTGTTTGAAGGCGCTTTAATCAAAACTGTAATTTTGCACAGGCATTTCAAAAATAAACTGGCTTGTTTTGCATAAGGACTGCCCAGTTCCTTATCTTTAATTGTAGAAAAGTAAAAGGCTGAGGGCAGAAAATGCTGTCTTAAGGCTTCTTGGAGTGTCTGAATCTTTCAAATGCCCTTTTGGTTATGCTGACAGGTAATGGTAATTAAAGACAATATAGGCATTTTTCTGGCATCTAAACATGGCTTGTTTCTTGGATGAGTGTTTGCTGGGGAATATGTCTGAGCATCTTCTTTCCGCACAGCTTTTGTGGTGGGGCCTCCCTAATCATACACAATGATTCTGATTTGGCTGAGGTCTGTCGACATCATAGACAAGAAATTGTAGTTGCTTTAAATAATTATCTCCAAATCAGTTTTGAAACAGGAAAATGATTTGTCTTTGTAGTTATCTTCATGGGTTTTTTTTTTTTTTTTAAATGTAGCTATCTTTTATACAAGAAAAATGCATGGTCTTTGGTTTCTATAGCCAAGCCACATTTGTCATGCTACCAATCTATCTCTGGGAAAGTTCTTTTCAGTGAGGGAAGTGAAGTGATGTTCTTGCTCAGTCCCAGGCATGACAGCAGCTGCTGATATTTCAGGTAGAGCAATTGGTATTTGAAGGGCTTTTCTTTCTACTGCTGTATAATTTGATAGTAGTTGTCGTCTGCATTTAATCACACTTGTAGCTTTACATAGTTTTTAATTGCAAATTGAGTGATGGCAGTGAACTTACAAATTCTCACCCTGTCACTGTGTGCCCATGATCATGGATTTTTTTTTTGTAAAATGATGTTCATATCCATTGTTTTTAGTCTTGAAAGTGTAGCAAGGTAAGTGAAGTCACTGTATATATTTTCAAGAGAAAGTGTGGGGTTGTTCATTGTGTGAAACTGAAGCGCACTGAGTTAACTGTATTAAAAATGAACAGTTATCCTTGGAGTGCTACACTGATCAGAAAAAAATGCTGAGCTACTTACTTACTTTCTAGGACTACTCTGCGTTTCCAAAGTTAACTGAGTCGCAGATGAGCTGCTGAAATTAGCTCTGGTTGGATGCTGGTGCGGCACAGCTTGTGAGCAGCTTCAGGAGGCTTATTCCTGCAACTTGCTGCTGGCTCTGACGTCAAGGCTGCGTGCTGCCTACCTTCAATAGCATAGGCACATGATTTTCTCCGATGGGGTGCTCTGTACAGGCTGTTGTTGAAGAGAAGAATGAGCTCTGGGAAGCAGGGATGGGTGTTGGAGCCCAGATTCCCTGGAGATCATCCCCAGTGTCTGTGAGTGCAGCTGAGAGTGTGCGTGTGTGGTCTGAGAGCCCTGGCAGGTCTCCTGCTCTGCTTGCCAGCAACCTGCAGGCTTGATGTGATGTGGGGAAAAGTCCAGCAACAGAGCAGGGACTTGCTGGTTTTTAAAAACCAAAAACCCCTGCTCTCCCTGCCCTCTCCCATATAGTTTGGGCCAGTTTCTTGCTTGCTGTAACATCTGTCTTTTCAGGAGAGGTGGAAGGGAGGTGATCTGGGTTTATTTAATCCCTAGCAAAGCAGCTGGGGTTGGCTGAGTGTATGATGCGGTTATTTTTTGAGGGTTTTAATGAAAGGATATTTAGAAGTAAACGACAAACAATTTTTCATTAGAATACCTAAGATGGTAACTTTACAATGTTTTTTCCTCCATTCTAAAATGAAGAAATGCAGAAGTAAAATCAACTCTTCTTTCAGTGGTGCCCAGCAACAGGACAAGGGGGCAACAGGCACAAACTGAAACACAGGAGGTTCTGTTTAAACATAAGGAAAAACTTCTTTCCTTTTAGGGGTGACAGAGCCCTGGAATAGGCTACCCAGAGAGATTGTGGAATCTCCTTTTCTGGAGACTTCCAAAATGCACCTGGATGCCTTCCTGGGCAACCTGCTCTGAGTGAACCTGCCTTTGCAGGAGGCTTGGACCAGATGATCTGCAGACAGCCCTTCCAACTCCTACCATTATGTGATTCTACAAAATTATTATTCTGTGCACTGGTGTCTGTGTATAGATATAGATACACACCCTCTAAACAAAGCCATGGGCAAATCTGAAGGGTTTACAGTTTCCAGGCTTGTGTTGGAATATCTAATACGCAGGACTAGTCTCCCTTATCACCCATGACTGCTGTAGGCTTCCTCACTGTTGATAACGTGGTGGTGCATGGCAGGCAGTTGTCTCTGCCTTTCTCTGCTGAACCAGCTGATGTTTGTGGGTGTTTGTTTGGGAATTGGCTGCTTATAAAAACTGGAGTCTTGTTTAAACTTGCTAAAATATTTATGCAGGGAATAAATATTATAAAAAAGATACTGTTGTATTTGTTGGTAATTGGTTTGATTTTCAGTATGTGGTACTGTGCTCATTGAGCATGCTAAGCTTCACAAGTTCAACAAGCTCAGGTCCACAAAATGTTTCATATCTCTTGATATAGAGCTTATTTTTTTGTGGTAAACCCCTGCGCTTCCATGAGCTGATGTGAAGATGTGTTTCAACTTCGGTTCAAAGGATTTAACCCAATAGCTGAAACAATACTGATTTCATGAGAAAAGAATTATGAATAAAATACTAGCTCGGAGTGGACCCTTCGACTAGTCATCTTCCTCTGTTTTGTGAGCCTCTTCAAATTGCTGCAATATTGCCCAGCATTGGTGGTTACTTACTGGGGTGAAATGCAGAGTTCTGTCTCTTTAAATCTCATTTTACAGCTCTGTGCTGCATTACATAATCTCTCTAAATAGCCGGTTTATTCTCGTTTCCTTGCAGGCAATCTGCTCTCACTTTATCCATGTCAGAGTCGTGGTTACAAGGGAGTTGTTCTTGACTTGGAGCTCAGATAGTTTCAATAGTCTTCAGTGACCAGAAATAAAAGGGATAGGGGAAGGAAGGTCAATGGTGTGATTATAACTTGCAAGCTTCAGTCGCAGAGATTCAAATTTGGTTTAAGTGAAGTTTGAAGACTGCAGCTGCATCCAGCCAAATTCAATTTCTGAACTGTTCTGCTGTGTTTTTAATCATTTCTGTAAATGAATGTGTGTTTTCCCTCAGTCCTCTTAAATACCAAAACATAGCTAACAGTATTTTAATGCTAAATGGGAAGGCGCTTCTGAAGATTGCTCTAATGCATTTTTGAACTGTTTACATTTAAACTATTTGCTTAATTCTTTCACCTCCATTGTCATCACTAGTTTCAAGGCTGGTTTATTACAAGTGATTATGGAGGGCTCTGCTTCCTACCAGAACTATACAGCGTGAATTAGACCAGCACAATGTATTACATATGTGAACAACAGAAATATTCAAAGAAGAGGAACAGAGAACACTATTAAACAAAACTAAAACGACAGGAGAGGAGAGGCTAGTAGAATCCTAGAATAATTTAGATTGGAAGGCATCCCCAGAGGACCACAAAGTGGTGGCTTTGAAGCTGCATCAAGCTGCTCATGGCCTAGTGCAGCTGAGCTTTGGCATCCCCGAGGAAGGACATGGTACAGTCTCCCTGGACAGCCTGTTCTCTAATGCATGACCACCCTCACTGTGAAGAATTTTTCCTTGTATCTAGTCAGAACTTCCTTTGAAATGTCACTCTTGCCTCCTGTCCTTTTGCTGTTCATCTCTGGTGGTTCTGGCTCCATCTTCTTTTCAGCCACTCAGTGGGAGGTTAGAGACCAATGAGAACTCCCCCTTAGCTTTTGCATCTTAAGACTTGGGAAATTCAGCTCTCACCCTCAGATTGTGTGCTCCAGTCTCCTAATCATCTCAGTGGCTCTCTGCTGGACTTACTTCAATATGTCAATGCTTTGTGTTGTCCTGAACTGGACGAAGTACGCTTAATATAGTCTCACAAGCGCTGAACAGCGGATAATAATCACTTCCCTTGACCTGCTGGCTGCAGGCTTAATAATGCAGCTCCAGGATGCAGTTAGCCTTCACCACTGCAACTAGGTGCTGATGAGTCACGTTCCTCTCTTTGTCCATGAGGAATCTAGATCCTTCTCTGCAAAGCTATTTCCTGGCCAGTCTCCAGCCTGTATTGTTGCTCTCCAAGTTCTTCTGTCCCAGATGCAAAAAAAGTATTGCATTTGCCTTGTTGAACTTCATGAGGATTCTGTCAGCTCATTTCTGCAGCATCTTAAGATTCCTCTGAATAGCGGCTCTGCCCATCAGTGTATTGATCCAATGTGGTGATGCCTGCAGGCTGGCAAGGGAACCTTCTGTCCCATTGTCCATGTTGTTAATGAAGGCATTAAATGATATTGACCTCAGTATCAATCCCACTTGCAAGTTTGATTTAAGTGCTGACCACCACCCTTTGAACCTGACCAATTTTTCACCCAACTTGCACTTTATCTGTCTAGTTTGTGTCTCTCAATTCGGCTGCCAGGGTACTAAGGGAGAATGATTAAAAGGGATAAGAGCGGAGCAGTGGTTACTGTTTACCTTGACTAGAGTGTGACTTTGGTTGCAGTCAGGCCTGATTTGCCCTCATTAAACCTGTGCTGGCAGTTCCCAGTAAGCTTCTTATCTTTTGTGTGATTTTTCAGGTAGATTTGTTTCAGAGCCTTCCAGCAGGCTGAAGGGAGGCTGTCTTGCCTCTAATTTTCTCCTTTCCCATCTGGAAGAAAATGCTAATGCTTTCCACCTTCTAGCAATAGAGAACCTCCCCTGATTCCTACAACGTTTTAAAGGTGGTAGAGATACCATTTTTTTTTTTTCAGCTCCCTTAGCATCCTCAGATGTATTCTGTCCAGTCCAATTTACTTGTGTATGTAAATTTTGCTTAAATGAGCCTTTGTTCACTATTTCTGTACCATGGGTAACTTCATTTTCTCCAAACTCATGTAGAGACCTGTGAGATCTGAAAAAAGACACTGCAACAGAAAACCGATGAGACTCCTGTATTGCTATAAAGCCAAGCTGCCACATGCTCTGCCTGCTCAACTTCCTGCACATCAATGGGGAGTGTCCTTATGTTTTGGGAAGACCGTACTTGAAGACTGACTAGTCCTCCTGTCTTCTCCACGGCCGTACCTCAAGGGGTCCTGCTTACCACTTCTCTCATCAAACAGAAGCCTGCCTTCTGAAATCTGGGGTTGTTGTCATGCTACTCGTCTTCTTCACATCCCTCAAGATATTAAACTTTATCATCTCAGGGTTGCTATATCCAAGCCTGCCATCAAACTTTACATTCTTCATCACTTCTTTTCTAGAGAGTGGTAGGTGTATCACAGGACTTTTCCTACCAGACTTGTTCCTGACATGCTCTAGAAGTTCATGGTATTGCTTGCGCCCCACTAGGATTGTCTTCCAGCAGATGCTGCGATGGTTACAGTTCACCATGAGAAGCAAGACGTCTTCCTGTTGTGTATAGACCGCTTCATCTTCAAGATCAGGTGGTCTATGGTGGGTGCTCATGACAGTGTTTTCTTTGGCCTTGACTCTCCTCCAGACCCATTAAGTCTTTATTGCCCTGTAACTTGTTTTTGAGCAGAGCTTCACACGTTCAAGCTGTTCCTTTGCGTAATGAGTCTCCTCACACTTTCCTTGTCTGTCCTTCATGTGGAGCTTGTAACCATCCATCTCATGACACCAGTCACAGGAGCTGTTCCACCAGGTATGTCACCCATCAGTGAATGTGTAGTTTTGCAACTGTGCATAGACTTTGAATTTTTCCAGATTGTTTATTTTGCTGGATCCAATCTTTTCTTTGACTCTTGCTTCTGTATTAACTCCTCTCTCTGGCTTCAATATATAATGAAACTTCTAGTCTAGAGTCTCAGCCTTTTTCTTGTCATCCTTGGCTTTCCTTCCTGTTGGGATGAAGCAAATCCTAGTCCTCTGATCACCTTCAATTAGCACCCTGTTGGGTTTTCTCTTGTCTTTTGAAGTAACCATTGCTTAAAGGTCTCGGTTTCTGGTTTTGTCTTGTATCCTAAATTTCCTTACTCACTAAGGCTTCCTCTTCTAGCCAGACTGTTACTTCATTTTTACCCTCTTTGATCTGTCTACTGCCTTGTCTCTTATGAGTCCTTTGTTATCATTGCCAGCTTCTGTCTCATTCATTTCCTTCATCTTCCCATTTGATATGTTAACTTTCTCCATCTCTCCCTGAATAAGGCACATCTTCCTAACTTTTTATTTGGGATGATCTTACGTAGTTTTTGTATGAGTATATTTTGGGCTTTTTTTGTTATTTCAAGTTATTTCCTTTGGTAAACTTTATTCTCAACATACCTCTTCCAACTAGTGCCATGTCATGACCTGAGCTAGTGACAAAGTTTAGATCTCTGTGTGAGCTCATCATCCTGAAATCCTTTCAGGGTCTCTGCAGACAGATTTAGGGTGTGATTAATTTAATCTGAAAGGAAGTCAGATGACTCATCCTCTTAAGTGTCTGTTTCTCTTCACTCACTGAAAGGGAGTTGAGATTGACTGACTAAGCTCAGATGCTCATCTCTGTCAACAAGAAGATACACAAATGCAGACAAAAGCCTACGATTCATCACCCTTATCTTCAAAGACAAACATGGCCAGAACTGAACTACTGAATTGCATCCTACTGCTCTGACTTTTGCATATGAACAAGTTCAAGCTTCTTCCCTTTGAGTCCACTCACAGCTTTCCTTCCTCCAGTCTAATAGATCAGTTGTCTCCAGTATCTACTAAAACATGGTTGTGTCCTAGCCATAACACTCATTTATTTCTTGGGCAAATATCTCTCGACTTTCATTGCTTTTTCTTTCTGATCAGAACATGCTCCAGAGCCAGGAAAGCAGAAAAGTTGTGATGTGGGACGTTAAATCTTTGGTACCTTAACTTCTTTATTGAAGAATTTTAGAAGGAACATTACTATACCAACCTGTTTGCCCTTTCACGTTTGATCACTGTTACTTATTACATAACAGTTCAACAGGGAGCTTTTCTGGTGTTCCAGCTCACTATGCTTCTGAGGCTTGCTTAAGTGTCAGTAGGTATGGGCTTTCTTGATCTTGCTTTGATGCAGGCCCTGGTAAGTCACAGGAGCATAAGCCGTAGCTCAGATGCTGGATTCTGTGGAGGTTGATCTTCAGGATGTCTCAATAGCTTACATACTTTTCTCAGGACTTCACCTTTCAGGGTTTGCAGTCCACTAATCACTCTTCCCTTGAAGAGTCAGACAAATGACTTTATATAAGGAAAACAAGCAAAAAAAACCTCAAAGGCAGAAAACCCACTCATTAGCCAGCCTAAGTTATTCCAAAAACTTGGAAAAAAGCAGCAGAAGAAGGCATTTTCATGCCTGTTTTCCTGTTACTCTTGGGAACTCATGGAGTCTGATTCATAGGCTTTCCTACAGCTTCTCCTTCAGCGTGGCTGATGGCTAACGAGACCTTGTGCTTCATGGTCTCCACTTATCTTTGTTAAAAGACCAGTCACAGTCATCAGCGGATTTAGGACAACCTTTTGGTTATGTATTTATTAACTAGTTTCTACTTGAGTTTGTATTTGGAAAAAATTATCTCAAGCCTTGGATATCTTAGCGTTTTGATAGGAAACAAAGTACCTGTCTGAGAGATGGTTTCAATGCGCTGATTGTTCTTGCACTGACAGTAGCAGGGGAGAAGAATCCATGTCCCCTTTAATGAGATCTGTTATGTTTCTAATGAAGAGGGTCAGGGATCCTTTAAGTAAAGAGTAGAGGATCTTCTGGAGGTAATGTAATGGTTGGATTTTGCCAAGAGACTGATGGGTGACTTCAAACTTTCAGTACAGCATCCCACACGGTTGAAATATGTGAGTCAAATTTTTCTGGTCTTCCTTTGTTCTGTTTCTGTGTTTGCTTAGCCAGAAAAGGGAAAAATTAGAAGAGACACTTGGAAGCGTCTGTTCAGTCTGTGTGTGGACTCAGGATGATCTTTGTTGTTAACTTTTTCTTTTAATTTTGAAGATTGTCTTAGAAGTTGAAAAAAAAAAACCCCGAAAAAAATATTGAAATCTTACTCTGAGTTAACAGATGACTTCTTGTCTTAACTAATAACAAAAAATATTTGCGTGTTCAGCTGCTTTGAATTGGCCTGTTTGTGACTCCGCAGTTAAAGGCGTCTTTCATGATTCCTTTGCTCAATCTCCTCTCCTGTCTCTGCTCTGTCTCTTAGTTTATTAGTTGGCTGTGGGCAAGAAAACTCTTGTGCCAGGGAAACACAAATCCCTGCTTCATTTTCACAAACAAAAGAAGTGCCTTCTAAAATTCTGCATGCTTGAGAATTTTCTTGCTTGGATATTAAAGTTTTGGCCTCTTGTA
Source organism: Baryphthengus martii (assembly GCA_013396935.1). Lineage (NCBI taxonomy): Eukaryota > Metazoa > Chordata > Aves > Coraciiformes > Momotidae > Baryphthengus > Baryphthengus martii. Next base: position 257,418 of record VWZK01016157.1, read on the forward strand.
TCTTCAAATTCCTCCCTGTTAACTTTGACAATTTCTATGTGACAGAGTAGGATATTTATCACATTTGTGGTATTCACTGATAGAGTTGTCTTCTTACAGCCCTGTGTAGGTAATTGCAACCTGTTGTTTCTCTTGAGCAATCCTTTACTTAAAGACTGTTTACCTAGTGGGCTAATGTTTTGGTGGGTTTTTTTTGAACATTTGCTTTTGATAATACTATTCGCAAGGAGATGAACTTGGGCATTAATAGGTCTATCTTCCTTCTTGTACAGTGTGGCAGAAAGTAGGCAACTGGTGCTCTCCTCCTTTCTCCCTCTCTATTAATGTCTGTATAATTCTGTGCTAGTAATCTGCCTCTTCTAACGAGCTTCTGAATTAAACCATTTTAGCTTTGTAATGGTGTTAGACAAGCTAACGTAGGGAACATAGTTTTAGTTTAAGTTCCATGTAGATGCTGCTCTTTTTGGATAATGAAAAATATGCATGACACTTACATGGCATAGGACTGTCTCTTAAACGCCCAAACATAACTTTTGAAGTGTTTTGTGTCATTTTACAGGCACTATGGCTCAAAACCTGAGAGGGAGGATGTTGTTGCTTTTTAATGCTGCGTTCTCTGATAGCTCCAAGTTCTTTTCATGTGTTGAAAGTGCCTTCTTGTTTTGTTCTGTGAAATAAATTGGAGAGCTGGTGATGTGACAGTGCAGGGAAGCACTCCCTAAGCCCGAGGGTCTGTAAGTGTGATTTGCTGGTGGAGCTATTGCAGTTTTCTTGGAAGATGGCTTTTCTTCAGTAATGGCCACAGCATTAAACTTCTGAACCCTTTACAGGATTAACAAATAGCAGAAAAAATTCAGTGCTTGTATACACTTTTTGTAAGGAAGACTGACTTGCTTGCGTTCTTGTAGACACACTTCTCGTTGCACCTGCACTTTTCGGCTCGACAGTTAGCTGTGATCCCAAACTGCTTTCATCTTGTTGTGGCTAATGGTCTTGGAGGAACCAGCATGTGTCTGGTGCGGGTTACAGGTGGCATTAGTTCAAACGTGTCTGTGAAAGGTTGTGCAGGCACATTGTATTTCCCTTGTAGGGCTGTAACAACACCTGTCTGGGCACATCTGGCACTCTATCTGTCACAGACACTCAGCAGTGGCTGAGGGAGCAGTATCAGAGCAGTGCATGTCGTGATGCTTCTTCATGTTATCCCCTCATTCCTTGGACAGGAGTGCGTGTGTAGCTTTGTGTAGCTTCTCATTGCCTCCCAGTTGTGTGATGCGTCCTCCCAGATGGATGAGCACTGCCCTTGCATTGCCCGTGCTGTTCAAAAGTCACTCATTGCTGCTCAATGCCATTGCTCCAGAAGCCTTTCTGAGGCAAATACAGTACACTCTGAGATGTGTTCAATGGAAGGGTCCTGTGTCCAATGCAGCCACACCAGCAGTTTTATCAGCAGGCTGACATACGTAAACTCCCTGCTCAAAAAAACTCCCAAAAAACCAAACCAAAATAAACACCCAAACCCTCCGAACTAAGCCCTGGTCCCAGCCTGAACTGGAACAACTCTGTGCAGATGTCAGTTATTTCTAACGTGGATGAATGCTGTGCTGGGATTTGCTCTGCTCCCAGTAGGTGACTGTCAGCCCAGAGAGCTGATGCGCTGTGGGGTGTGGGTGGGAATGGGATGTTGTTTAAGGGGTCGGGATCTCCTTAGCGTAATATTGCCATCGGAGACCTTCATCTCTTCGAGCCGCAGCTCTGGAATTCTCTTCCATAAGCATCCCTAGCAGCAAAGCCAGTTTGATCCTGGCCTTTCCCGTCCCTCAGCTGCCCGTTCCCAGTTCTCTCACTCAAATAAGCTGGGCCTTAGCTTGGGCAGTGTGTCTGTTTACCAGGATCGTGAAAAGATCTGGGTTTAACAAGCGAAATAAAAAGAACCTACCTTATTTTTTTTTCTTCTTTTTCTATTTCCCTTTGATCATTTCACTCCTCCACATGCCACCACAGAGTGGAGGAGGGAATGGATGACGTGGAGATGAACAGAAGCCTCTTAAACCAGCTTTGCAGCAGGAGAGGCTGAACATAGGACTGCGTTGTGAGCTTCTCTTGTTTTTTCAATTGTATTTTTAAATATACGTTTATAACCCACTGTCCTGTTACGTTCAGTTCTGCACAGTCAGAGCGAAGGAAGGTGTTTTCTGTTCTTTTGGCTTGACTTAATATGAGTGGGAAGCTTTTTAGAAATGTTCTGCTCATTGACTGCTGCTAGCAGATGGATGCTCTCTGCTTGAAGTGCCTCAGGCCTTTATATCTTCCGTTTTCTCTCCCTCCTTCCAGCACACACCCTGGAGTGCGCAGGCTGTGCTAATTTAGTCGCAACTTAAAAAGGAGTGATGAAGAAGAAATGCTCATCTCTAATAGAAATCTTGTCACTTGCCATGTCTTCAGGGAGCACTTTTTCATTTCAGGATCCATAAGGATTTTTCCAGCAACATGTATTAGACGTTCTGCAGTACTTCACCGGAACAGCAGTAAAATTCTTAATGCATCAGGACCAAAATGCTAATTCTGTTTATATATTAATCAGTTCAGAATATAGAATATACGTGACATCCAGTTTGATATTTCAGAGGATTTTAATAACCTAGGCTTGACTGTTTCTAATTCTGAGGTGGCCTTTCTATCTGTATGAATGTTTAAACAAACCTAGCATATTAAAACATTTGAACCAATTACTGAATTTTACTAAACTGGCTCTTGCTGTGTCAAGAGCTTTCTCTGCTTACTGGTAGGAGTCTGCCGATGCTAGCTCCGAGAAGTTTGATTTGTTTTTATAGAATCAAAGCATTACTGTTTACTGGTACGAATTGCTTATCTCTTTAATGGAAAAAATGCCAAATGATACACTACCAGAATTAAAATCTGTTCTCCTGTGCCGATTACTGTGCCTTGCCTTGGTGACTGTCTTAAATACCATACAGCTGCGATCACCAGGTGGTGCTGTTAGACACTGCTTAAAACACTTCATGAAAGTAAGTTTAAATTCTGCCATTGTCACTCAACTGTAATTTCATGGGAGAGGTGGTGAGAGAGAATTTCTTTAATCATGTCTTTAAAGTAGAGCTTTTCCTGAAAAATTTGGGTTTGCCTTTCTCCTAGCTGCTCAGAGTGGAATTTCCCACATACAGTTTAGGATCATCGCAGATGTAATAATGGTATATGGGATGATTTAGGAGGATGAATCTAGGGTGTGTGGGACCATATCTGGGATGCGTCCTGCATATTTCCTTCTTGAGTGATGAGTTTGTGAAGACTTCCCTTAAGTAATGAAGGAGGATAACATGCAGGTACTGTGTGTTTTATCAATAGTGGAAGGTTGAAGAGCGGCGTCTCCTCATAAGCTGAACATAACCTGTTTCATGAATTTCATTTAACCTTGTATGTTAAGAAAGGAGGCTTTTAATTAAAAAATCCAAGCTCCTGATACACAACTTCTTTTTAATGTCTTCAGTAAATGTAATGGTCTTCCTCTTACTTACAAAAAACTTTAGGTCATATGTCTAAAAAATTGTTTTCCTCCTCCACAGTTGTACAGTAATTAGAGTTGTAAAGAAATCTGTTTTTTTTCCTAAGGCTTTGCAGTACTGGCTGTTTATGGATAAACTGTGGAACGGGAAATCATGAGTTCAAAGTTGCAAACTATTCCTTTAGATGAAGATTTTATTATCCCCCCCCCTTTGTACTCGATTCATTGAATCACTTTGGACAATAAAGACAACAAAATACTAGTCTGATTAGTCTAAACCTAAATGCTGTCAACCATGTAGGTTGAAGTGAAGTTTAAGTATTTGCGAGAGGGAAGAAGAGTTACCAAATGCATACCTCTCCTGAAGGCATAACTATTGCTATCATTTTAGGCATAGCTTCCTACATTGAGAGTGTAACACTTGGAAACATTCACTTTTCTACATAGTGATTTTTAACTTTGCTTTCTAATAGAAATTATAAGCAAACGACACTTTTAGAGGCAGAAGTACAGCATGGCCACCTCAAACCCAGGCTCCAGTATGGGCAAGGACTGCCAGCGGTGTGGCAGGGAGCTGGGCTCAGCATAAGCTTAAACCTGGTTTGGAGGTGTGCAGTTTAGACCTCGTCTGGATGTCAGCAGGAGCTGTGTTTGCTTGGCATTACTGTCTGAGATCCCAAATATGTACCTAGAAGTCTGGCTTTAATCACTGAGATTTAGAACTTTCGTGCTATTATAACAAAGCCGTTCCAAACAAACACAGCACAAATTAAGTGAAAAGGTAATTGATTGCTTAGCTGTTTAAAATCAGTTTAGAGGATTCTTTGTTTTCAACCCAAAGAGGCTTCTCTGAAGTTTGAACAATGGAAAAATCAAGCAGGGATCTTTCTGCAAAGAAAGGTCATTAGCACTGGATGCAACAAAACAAGTGGCTAATTATATTCAAATATGTGACCCTCTAAGAAATCATATTATGCTAATGAGCATGTAAATGATTTTGTAATAAAATCAATTAGGAATGGGATTTTTAGAAGAAAGCTGTATATTCTTTATGTGTTTTAAAACCACACAGTTGATTAGTAGTACTTTTGGGTAGTATATTATGAAATGCATAATGTTAAGAAAGCATTTTAGGATCATACCTCTGGTTTCTGGGGGTATACGCAGAGCTGGGTTCATGTGTAGGAATTAGACACATGTTCTCCTGTAGGATTGTCATTCATTAGAGAGAATGCATATGAATATCATTTATATTGTACCTTAGAAACGCTGTTTGTGTAATTTTTTTGTTTTATAAATCAATATTCAGGGAAAGTGTTCCATGTGTTTTTTATGGTAGGAAACATGAACTTAGTATTGCTACAAAGGGAGCTGTATAAAGTTCAGTAGTTTGCACTTTGCTTTGTAGTCTATTTAAGATGAATTTCTGCGAATGGGTTACTCTCTAGACATTGCTCATTAGGTCTGGTCTAAGGGGATTTTTTTTGTGATAGCAGTATAGAAAGAACATACTGAACATGAAAGTCACTTTTTTCTGTCCTTGCAAAATTGATGTATAAGACACAGCCCTCTTCAGTGTTCTTCTTATTAGAAGGCATTCCATTATTTTGCCTGAAATGGAGATACAAACACCGCAGAGTCTCCAGCCATACTTTGATATGGGGTAGCATGGATACTAAGCATGGGTGATATTTGCTATTAGTCATCCTGGTACTTATTTTCAGGGTTTTGCAGAGGCACTTGATGCAGAAAGGCATTTCTGGGTTTTTTGGGCATGCGTGCGTGTATAGGCAAGCTTAGATGCATAGAAATCCTTTTACATGGGAGAAAACAGTTTATAAATCAGGTTAGGAGATATTGTGAGGGTGGTGAGACACTAAAACAGGTTGCCCAGAAGAGCTGTGGATGTCCCCTTCCTGGAAGTATTCAAGGCCAGGTTGGATTGGGCTTTGAGCAACTTGGTCTAGTGGGAAGGGCCTCTGCCCATGGCACGGGGGTTGGGACTAGATCTATAAGGTCCCTTCCAACCCAAACCATTCTATGATGTATGTCTTTGCTCATGGGGTATCTATACTGCACATTTTGAGGGAGTACAGACAGGTGTAAACTGCTGCTTGTAAACTCTTTGTAGCATCTTAGACAAATCGGAGGAGTTGCATGTTACTGATGAACTGCTCTCCAGGCTTTCTGCTGTACTACTTAGAGCAAAGAAGAGAAATGAGGTAAATGCTCCTGACTCATGCCTGTAGAAAACTTGACAATTTTTCTTTTTTTTTTTTTTTTCCCCTTGATTTGTGGCTCAGCACAAAATGTGAAGAGCACTGGAAACTGGTGCAAGGGGAGATTGGTGGTGGGATGGATTAGGAGGCTGTCAGATTTCCCCTTTCAGCTGTCTCTGGTAACTTCATTGTCTGATATTTTAACTGATTTGTTATAAAAGAAGAAAGTAGCTTTCTTCTAATCACTAAAAGATTAGGAAAATACTGTTACAAAATAAAGAATGAAGAGAAGTATAGCCCCTGCTGCTCCAGTTGTACCTAGTCTTCAGACTGAGGTGTTTGTGTGCTCCCTTTTTTGTGTTACCCTAGGTTTGTTGTAGGCCGACGAGAGAAAAACAGGCCTTGTGTGAAAAAAGCAGTAAATTAGTAATAGCTCTTGGTTTATAATTCACTCCTCTTTAACTATCAGCCTCCATTTTAAACGTGACAAGAATCCTCAGGATTTGCAAATCTGAATTCATCATCATTTTCTAAGGTGAGCACAACTATCCTCCTGTCGTCAGCAAATCAACATCTGTACGTGAGGGAGATTTTAGAGGAGTTGCCTTATTATTTTGAGCTCCATGCAGCTTGCCAATTGCAAGCAGGTGCTATGTTGCCTTACTTCCCTGGCCATGAAAGCTCGATGAGCTCAGGGAAATAGCTAGAAATAAAATTCCTGAATGTCAGCTGAAATCTTGTAAGTGATTTCATAGTACTAATGTGATTGAATAGCTTTGCAAATGCAGTCCTTTTCCACTCTTTTTTAAGAAAAAAACCCAACCTTCTGTATCTAAAGGCTTCTGTCTTTTGGGAGATGGGGAAATAATCTGACATTTTTAGCTACATGAAATTTTGTTTTTAAGCTTAAATATAAAGAAAATAGGGAAAATGTGCATCTTGAGACTACTCAAAATCATCTCAAAGTAGATTTAGAAACTATGGTTCCTAACATGCACTAGGAGAAAACCAAAAGTACTGCTTCTGGTGCAAGCTGAATCAGTCCTTGAGCATGTCAAGGAAGAATACCACTTTTCAAGTGATTTTTGGAACAAATCCAGGGTGCTTATGAGGTGACGTTTGTTGTCTGAGTGGTCTGTGTTATTCCAGCTGGCCCTATGCTAGAAGTTAACTCTTGCTTGCTGCCAGCTTCTTTCTTGAGAGCAAATGGGTATCTGTAGCTTTGGTCAAAATAAAGTTGTTAGACATCCTGTGGATCATAAACTTACTTTGGTGTCTTTCCACTCTCGGTCTATGGTGAGTCTACCATACATTGATGACAGAGAGACTCCTCAAAGGTAGTTTACACCCTATTTCATATCCTGGAGGACTGGGAATAGAGATAATACTCTTGGAAGGATTACAGTGGTGCTTAACATGCTCTTTTTTGCCATTGGCTACACAGTTTTGCTACTGTACGTGTGGGTCGTTCTGTTTCCCCCCCAGCTCTGCCTTTTACTTTTTGATCTGACACATACAACAAATTTCACTCCAAGATCATTGCAGTGTTTGGTACCAGCTTTAAGAAGAAAAGGAAACTTGACGTTGATCAAGGTTTTTGACACAGAGGGGAAAAAACACTTTGAGGTTGTTTTGAATTTCTGAGAAACATTGATTTGTTGTGCCAGGAAATTCAAGTTGTGGGATTAGAGTGACACCGCATATTAAATACCAAATATAATGCTAAAAACTTCAGCAGAAGATAAAGATGAGCGTAAGGGAATGTAAGCGGTGACATGGAAACAAAAATCAAGTTCTTCAAAGAGTACATTTGGAGTGGTTTGTCTCTTCTGCATCTCACAGCAGAGGTGGAGATCTGCCACCTGTCTCTCTGGTTCAACGCAGAGAATTGTGTGTGGTTTCTCATCTCCTTCAGACACACTCACTCGCTATTCAGCTAAGCAGAAGGATCCTTATGTCAGATACCTGTTCCTGATATAGGCTGTGGAAAGCATAAAAGGGAGAGAACATAATAGCAGCCACTTGGAACAAAATGTTGTTGAAGTTTGAGTGCTGTGATTTCAAAATAAGAGGCACAGTTACCAGAAGCTAAAACCGCAAATGATTTGCGGCCCTCAGGTACCACCAAATGTTTCCATTTCAGCTTCCCATCTACAGAATCATGTTTTTCAATGGTTACAATAATTAAAGCTGGATTAAACAAAGCAGCACCAATTCTTATTGTGTTATAATGTAGTAGGGTAGCGTTTGGCTATATGGCAATGGTACCTTCAGTGTGTCCTGTTGCTGTTGCAGCTGCTGGGGCCATGGATCTGTGAACGTAAGGTCATCTTGCGCAAAGCTAGGTGGAATTTCATCTACATACCTGCTTTTCCTAACACTCTAGAATAAAATACAAAAGGTAGGAAGGAGGAAGGGCCAGATTATGTTTTGTGCGGGGAAAGCATGGTCCTTAAGGTTGATTAATGTAGCAGTAGAACTCCTGAGGCCTTCAGTGAGGAGTAGCTTGTAGCATAAACAAGTCTGAGGCAAGCAGTTGATTGAAGTGTTTGTTTATTCTTGTGGATCTTAAGAGGTCAGTAAATAGCATTTGCTCTGTGGACTCTACCGAAGCAATATGTTAGCTAAGTTTGTGATGATGCTGATGTTAAGTGATTCCTTAGGGCAGCTTCCTTGATTGCAGCTCCACAGAGGCAAAAAGGACAATAGTAAAAACTCATTTTGGTGTTTACAGCACCTGCCTAATTGAAACCGAGGCAGGCAGCGTATTATAGCCAACTTATTTTTAAAAAAATAAATTTCTAAACGCTGTCACTAATGACAAAAATAGTCTAAAGTTGAGACCTGTCTATAGTCTCTCAGGCAATATTAAATTCAAATAGATCATTCTTACAACTGGTGTAAGAACTATTTCTAGGGTATATAGCAATCAATATTCTGCTTCTGTTGAACATCAGCATCAACTCTGTAGGAGCAGTGACAGTATCAGGGGAGAAGAATCCATGTCTCCTTTAATGAGATCCTTATAGGTTGCTGCATAGCAATCATCACATAAATCCACTGATTTCTGTTTAAGTCTTTAGTCAGTATGTTCTCTGGTAGCTATTTTTCACCATGCCATATTACCTAGGGGGGAAAATGAATTAATAATGCATCTAGTCTTGGATATGTAAGTTTAATGGATGATCTCTCATCTGATCTTGGAATCATACTGCACAGAGAAAAACCTGTTGTAATTGATCTTTGGGGTTTAGCACATAAAGAACAGAAAAATGTAACTGTCTTACCCAAAATTTTATTTAACTACTAAGGACTGGCACACTGGAGGCAAGTAGATAGTCTAGAATTAAAAAGGAAATTGGTATGTAAAGATTAAGTTATGGACATAATTTCTCAGATTTTTATATGAACAAGTATTGAGTTTGCTGTTTGTGGTGGTTTTTTTGTGGGGTATATTCTTAATCCAATATTTAATTTAGGAAAACTAGAATGAAGTGGTGACCACAGAAGAAAAAGATGTGGGAACCTGAGTATAGGTGTATCTTTGCTGTACAGGTCAGGTTGGTCTGTTTGATTGGGTCTGTATGGTTCTGCTGCCAGGCTGAGTGAGCTGGATGGCTCTTGTACCGAGTCAGCAGAGATGGCTGTTTGGAGAGGAAGGGGTGGGGGGATTTTTGTCCCTTTTTCTGCGTGCTCAGAACACAGAATGATTCTGTCACGCAAAGCAGCCTCTCACTTAAGCTTACAATTTTGCAAAAGCATAAGAACTTACTGTAACCTAGTAAATAATATTAGCTCATTTTTTCTTACACGGGATCACTCCATATCATGCATTTTTCTTGTATTTTGCCCTTCCTGGATTCAGATGTTCCAAGCGGTGGGAGTTTCCAGCAGTTCCCTTGGGAAACTATTTTGAGGTCCAATGAGTTTTGTTCTGAGTTCCCGTTAACATGGTGCTTACATTTTCCTTTAGTTTCACATTATTATTCCTTAGGCATGAGCTCAGGCTTATGTCTATTTATGGCTTAAACTATCATTGTCTTCCAGAAATCTAGTGCTCTTCTGCTCTTCTGCTAACAAATCATGTTTGGTAATTTGGTGATGGCTCTTAAGTTAAGTCTCTGGGTTTTCAAACACCCTCCCCTGCACTGTGCTCTCCATCTTTAATTCTAGGGTGTTCTGGGTTCCTGAGGAGGAGAACAAAGTCTAGTGAGAATTCCTTCCTCCCAGAACAGTTGCTGATGATATTCTATAAAGAGTAGTGTCATATAAATGAAAGGGATCACAAACATACAGATAGATACTACTCAAATATGGCAAATATTTTCTAAGAGGGTCACTTTGACTCTCTAGAAATGCATATGACACTTATTTCAATTTTTTTGCTAGAAAAGCCTGATTCATATGAATGCTATTATTTAAAGAAATACAGGACTGTTCCTGAAATATGTGCATTCTCTCTTTAAACATAAACATCTTTTCAACACCAAGCTGAAGTAGATATCACAAGAGACTGGCTTGATAAATAGTTTCACTGATACGCTGCATTGTTTAGCTGAGGTTTGTGGCAATTGTCACTTATTTTTAGTTTAAAAAGAAGTGAAAAAAGTGGAATCTGAAGCTCTATCCATAACTTCTTCCATCATTGATGGGCAGTGCACAGGTAAAATACTTGATCGGTTGTAGCTCTGATCCAAGTAGGCATTTCGTTGCAGTGAAGGAGAGCAGCTCCTTAACATTCTTACTCCTCGTTACCTGTAGCTGAAGGACTCGACTGCCAGGGACAAAGTAAGGGCAGCATTTCAGTCTTTAGCTGCAGGCTGAATAAAGATTGATGCTCTCTTACCGAACCGCCAGGTTTCTTATCCTTTCAAAAGAGGAAGAAGAATTTGACCGCTCTTGTCAGCTTCATATAAAAATACCTTAAATAAGTATTAACATAATACAATCTTTCTTGCTTTTGTAATGTCTCTGTGCCTTTCCCAGCTTGATTTCACTTCTTCTCTCTTTCTGCTTCCATTTTTAGATCATGTTTTATCTCTTATGCCTTTGATATCTTTAATAACTGCCTCTTTCTTCACCACCACCCCCCCCCAACTACTTTTCTCTGCATCCTTTTTCCCTTGATGCCTTCTCACCATATTTCTATTTTTTTGGGATGATTTAAGAGATTTGCCAGTTAGTTGATATTCATGATATTTTTACTTTTGGAATTACTGTATCATACATCTTTGACTGTCACTTGGGTAAGGTCTGGATGGGGAGAGAGTGCCCTTTTGTTAGATTTGCATGTAGAATTAGAGGGAAAGAAAAAAAGCAACACCACAAACAAGCAGAACCCCAGACTAGCTTTGGGCTCACAGGCCTTTTTTAATCCTGGAGCAGCAGCAGCAACCTTAATACAGGTCGAGAGCGGAGTGGTGTTAGTCTCTATCAATAAGGTCTTTCCTGCCTACATGCTTGGATGATGAAGAGTGGCAATAACTTAAAACTAACAGTTGCATTTTGATGGAAAAACTGGTGTGCAGAGGGATAAGCTCTAAGGAAGGAAAATTATTCTGCACATGTCTGAAGACAAGTAAATTGTGAGACATGTTACAAATGATAAGTATTAAAGGTGGACAAGGACAGTAGGGAAGGTTCACTGAGGTATAGGCAGGAGCTTCTTGGCAGGAAAAGGGAAAGGCTGGGCTGGCTTTTGTAGCAGGGAAGGTGAATTGAACAGGAAGATTTTTTTTTTATTTATTTGTTTGTTTAGTTTTTAAGCAATCTTAGTATGCATGGCCTTAGCTAAGAGTCACTGCAGTGTAGCTGAGAAGTGGTAATTGTTGAAGTGGTAATTGTTGAGCTGCAGTAACTCAATTACTGTTGCTCTTGTCCCTGTCTCCTTGGCCTCGGTGGCAGTTCTGGCCAGGGGATGCCTCCAGCTCCTGCATCCTCCTCATCCGTGGAAAGCACCTTGACTCCCAGGGCTCTCAGCTGCTTCTGTGATGTCCACAAGACTGAAAAATGGCTCCTGTCAGTTTTCAGTCGTCTTTGCCTTGCAAAAGCCCTGATCTGCAGGGAAGGCGCTAGAACTTGCTGTCAGTGAGCAGATAACGCTGCATTGATTTATATGCTCTTCACATCTGTAAAGTTTTCCATTGCAGCAATGGATCCTTTTGTCTTTGGTCTTCATCTTTGTGTTGGGTTTTTTTGCTGTGTTTTTTGTAAAGATTTTGATAACTTTTACCAATAGGCAAAAGATGGCTTTTTTTCCTATATTGTGCTGTATTCTTAATATTTTTTTTCTAGCTGTGTGGATTGATGACAGTTACTTGTTAGTTAAATGCTTTTTCTTTGTAGGTATAATATTAGCAAGTTCTGATCTCTCATAATACTAGAATTACGGGGTTTTAAAACTTCAAAAAAGTGATCTTTTCAAAACTATCAGATTATGTCATGAGCATTTTTTTTTTCTTGCAGTGATGTAGAAATGATTTCAGATGGTTGAAGTCAGTGCTTGGATCAGCAGTAATGTTGTGTGACAGCAGAAATGTTTCAATTCTTGTTGTGACAAGAGTAACAATTGGTAATTGATAAGTGTGGGGAAAAACTTTACGTGTATATAGATATAGAAAAATCTTTAAGAATAACTGTCACTTAAAATGTAATTTAAAAAAAACCCAAACAAAAACCCCACTGTCCAAAGAAAACAGAGGAAGATTAAATCAAAGTCTAAGTGATGGTGCTTTCAGAAGGAAATCTTGCATGCTCAGAAGCTACCACTACTAAAAAGTTCTTGGTATCTTAAATTTTTCTAATTCCCTTACTGTCAAATAGGTGAGGGTTATGCTACATTAATCATGCATGTGCTCACAGTTCTTGCCAGTAGTGCAGCCTTCCAGCTGTTTCGACTTTGAAACAGCTGCAAATCTTACGTGAGTAAAAAATTCAGTTGACAAAACTTTGGGCTATAAAAGAGTCCATATTTGCATGCTTCCAAAAATTATCTTCAACGACCTGAAGCACTCTAATATACAAACAGCGAATGAACATGTTGGCATTTGTTTAAGCTGTAATAAAGTCAGACTGTTGTGTAAGCTCCCTTGGATGATAGGAGTGGCGAGGGCTGGGAATAGTAGCAGGGAAGCAGGAGGAAGCGTTGGGATGGTGTGTACTTTTCTCTTTGACCCATTTAGCTGCAGGCTCACATTTGCTTTAAGTCGATCCACGTGTACGCAGCTGCTGACAGCACTTCTCCCTACCCCAGCCATACTCTGCCACTGTTAGGGCTTGGGAACCTGCTTCTTGAATTCTGTGAGGGTTCTGTGAGGGTCCAAATGAAAAATTAACTTTTTGGTGTTTGGGCTGACTTTCAGCAGAGCAGCCTCCCTCATCTGTGTCAGCGTGTGGCCACGGAAGTGTCGTGCTGGAGGTGGGAACGCTGTCTGCAGCGACAGCTTGCTCTTGAGCTTGACTTAAACCAGTCGTGATCCAATACTGTCAGATGCTAGCGAATCAACAGACTGGGGGCTTTTGTTATGTTTTTAATGTCAGCCTTGGCTGTGGTTCTCCATCTCTTGACAGAAGTAAAGCTCAGTAGGGACTTCATTAGCATGAAGTTCTTTAGCTGTATTAAAGAAAAAAAAAATCAAGGATATCTAAGGATGATGAGACCAGATTAGCAATAGATTACATGCAGCCTGTGAATTGACCATGTAGTTTCTGGTCTGTTTTTGAAGAGGGAGTAGCAGTTAGGTGGATAACGGGAATGAAGAGGCAGCACTAGAAGTGCCACCTGCGAGGGAAGAAGAATTTCAGGAACGGCATGCAAAAAGTCAGAGGATCAGTTTACGATGCCGAATTTTTCAGAGTGGGTAAAAGCAAATTATTTCAAATGGCCAGTTACTGTACATGCAAAGAGGCTGCCCGTGTAGGAGTGGTATCATAATCAGAGAATGGAAAAAGTGCTTGAGGAGGGGCGTGGGGGAAGATACGTGGGCGCTTTGCAGGCCTGCTTTGGCATTAATGGAATACAAGGGCCAATTTTGAGGGAATGAATACTTAAAGAAGTACAGATAAGTGCTGGGAAGGGATGTTAACAGCAGATTTTCTAGGTGAAAGAAAAGTAGCTTAGTATTAAATATTTTAAAAGTGGTTGGAGTAGTGACCACTATCTGGATTTTTAAGCCATTGATCTTAAAGAGAACTAGCGTGCACCTTTAGCTGACTGAATGAGTGAACGTTTGACATGCAAAGGAAGGGCTTTACCGTGAGAGATGGAAAGCTGTGCTTGGTAGTTGGGGTGCTCCCATGGGAGACAAAATGGATGGGTTGGATTGTTGTCAGCGGACAGAGAAATTGAATGCAGGTCTCTGTGCTGAGATAGTCTGGTTCTGGTTGTAAGAAGATAAAGTGGAGGCATCAATCCTTCAGTAAACAGGTCTGGATTAAGTGTTTTTTGTTATTATTCCACAAGGTTATTTTTAATAAGGATCAGTTTCCTAGTTTGGTTTTCTGTGTATCCCCACAAACAGTTGTGCTGATGGAATATCACAGGGAAAGGGCCAGGAGCTGTTTTACTCTGAGGTAACAGAAACAGAGCTTACCCTTGGGCAGTCCCCAGAGCAGGTCAGCCAGGTGACACAGGCGTGGGGCTGCATCAGTTGAAGCAGGGCCGAAGGTGCATGGGCTCTGGATTGCTCAGCCCTGGGACTGACACATCCTGTGGAGGATCTGGTGAGTTCTTGTGTAGAAGAGCACGAGTCTGGGGACATGGAGCGCATCCACAATTAGATGGTAGTGAAGTGAGGATTTGGGGCTAGGCTGGAGTTAGGGAAAGCATGGGAATGGGGCCAGCATGTTCATCGCTTTCCTCATCGGGTGTTACTGAGAATAACACTTAGTTGTCCTTAATAAAACTGAAGTTGTTATTGTGCAGGGTCAGCACTGCTGCAGTGTCCTGCTGTGCTGATACTTTTGCTGTTGGTTGGCCTCTTTCATTGAGGGCTCGCAGAGGTGAAGCCGCTTCTCACTCAGGGTGTTGTGCGTGTTGCTGGAAGTGCTCGCTGTGCTTGCTGCAGCCATTGCCTCCGCGTCCTCCCTGCCTCCCCCCACTGTCTGGGCTTTAAATATGTTCTTGTCTTTGATCATGAGGCTCTACCCTTGATTAGGCCTTGGGGAGCTTCACAAGAGTAGCCATACTGATGTTCCTGGACTTTCCCTGTTGTGGTTTGTTTGTTTCTTTTGCTTATTTGTAATATAAATAACATCTAAGCCTGGCATGGAGCAAAGAGCAGGAAATTCATTCAGGCTTTGAGCTGGGACTTGCTGAAATTGAAAGATATGACAAAGCGTACAGGGATGCCCACACATAAAAACTGCTCTTTTTTCCTTTTATCAAGAGTTCTTTGGGGGAGTCTTTTCAAAGAAAGATAAGGAGTGAAACCCCAAATGCAGAATAAAATCTGCACATAATTCAGTCAGTAAAGTAATTCAAATTCTGGAAATGAATACCCAAGGAAAAAATCAGCCAGAATGTTTCCTTTAATAGATTCTAGTGTTTGTTACCATAACAATCCTTTTTTTTCTTTAAAAAAAAAAAAAAAGGAAAAAAGGATTAGTGTTGTTTAACATGACTCCATTGCCCAATTCAGGTAGTGCTAGTTTCTAGGGCCCCTCGAGCAAATTGCAGAAAGGGAGGAAATCTGTGTGCCTGGATTTTGATGATGCAGTTTAGTATCGTAATAACAATTCATTTAGGCTCTGCCTGTTATTTCCCTGGAAACTTGTGCTTGGTTCTGAAAAGCACTGCTTTGCAATAGCAGTGTTAATGTCTCTGTCAGTCTGAGGGGAGGGCTGCAGATGAGCAGGCAGAAGCCAGATGAGAGTAATATATAGCTGTAGCTGCTTGACATTACTGACTTTTAAGGGATCCAAAAAAAGCTATGACTCCTCTTGAATAGGGGAAGAGAACAAGATGTTTCTGAGGTAACGAGATCATAAAAGAAAGAAAAGTGCTTATAAAGAATGGATCTAATTTTCCCCTTTTTCTATTTTCCTCCTATTATAACTTAAGCTGCAGTTTTGCTATCAACTGCCTCTTGTGTAAGCATTTAATATTAGCAAGATTTTCTGAAACTCTATTTTTGTGACAGTGATTTCTAGCCTACATGTTTTGTTTTGTAATAACCACTGCTTCCTCCATTGAAAGAATAGACATTTTCTGAACTAAAAGGATAGTAGCTTTCAGCGGTCCTATCTGAGCTTGTCAATTCAGGTCTTATGTGCCAGTTCAAAGCGTTGAGACTGGCACTGTTTGAGAAGATGATGGTGTTTCTTTCAGCATTCTGCGAGTAGATGGGTCAAAGTACTTTTTTTTTTTTTTGGTAGGCTTGGAACTAATAACTGAAAAGAGCCTTTTGTTTTTAGATGTAGATTCAGGAGCGTGATAAACTTTACTACTTGGTAGCCTGGGAACTTGATTTTTGTGTTGCTTACAAAAGTGCCAGCTGCCGCCTTCTTTTCCTCTTTCTTCTCCCTCTGCCTCCGCCTCTACATCGATGGTATGATGAGGCTTTGAGAAAGAAATGGGAGCTGCCTGGTGTATGTCCTGTATGTTGCAAAATTTCTGTAGTTTCTAGACTTTTGTCCTTTAGCTCTTTAAAGGAGAATAATTTCACTGTTTTACTGGTGAGGGAAGTGGGAGGATTTTTGTAACCTTGCTGATGAGCTTGTCCTGCCCTTTTTAGAAGCCACTGTTCCTTGTCCTTTTCCCAGAGTTACTTAGACACCACTTTAATGCCATCTCTGAATCGCAAGGGCAGCATGAAGTGTAAGCTTTGACCTTAGAGGCTCTGTTTTTTTTGGTTTAAAAAAGAATCCCAGGATCTGTTAAAAACCTGTAAGCCCCAAAAGAGGCAACTCTTATTACAAGTACTAACAAAAGATGCATCTATTAAAAGACTTGTTTTACCCCTGCATATTTTGTCTTTTATGTTGTACCCTCAACTAGCAGTTGAGAAAAAAATGCAATACTTATTTCTGACTGTTCCACATCATGATACGCCTTTATAATACTGAGGTAGTAGTTGTAAGTTTTTAGAGTAGTCTTCTACTCAAGCTTTTTAAACTGTTCTACTGTATGAAATGGATGAGAAAGTCAGGAAGCTGTTGTCTTGAACTTTATTTTGTAACCCAGATCACTGCAGGGTTTAAAGGTGTGGCCATTCTTTTCTTTTGCCATCCAGTAGAGAGGCTCAATTCATCTGTTTGTAATACTGAGATGTAATCTGGTGAATATCAAGCCGAGCAGGCTGCTAATAAATTGCATTGTAATGTAGGATATTCCCACTGTTTTGGCTGAGATCATAAGGTTTCTTGCATTCTGGACTGGCTCACGGCACACTGGGACCATATGGTCAAACTGGTGGAAAGGGCATTAGCCAGCAGTCAGGGCTGATTGAAGCCACCCTGCTGCCCAGAGCAAACGACAGAGACGGTCAGGAGATAAACAGCAAATGGGAGGCTCTAAAATGCCACCCAGCTAGTGCAGAGCACCGGGAGTGGGAGTACATTCAAGGGCCGACATACACAGTGCAGTATATTGTGGGTTTGCTGGAGGGAATTGCTCCTCTTCCAGGCTGTTGCTCCTCCCCGCACTGGCCATGTTGCTGATGGAGCAGTCACTCGTGTAGGAAAGTATCAGAATGCTTAGCAAGGTTTGTGTCTACCTTTGCACAGTTCTGAGGCATTTTCTTATTGAGAACTGGGAGTATGAAGGGGTGTTTGGTCTCTACTCATGTTTGTCAACAGTAGATGGAGCATTCACTAGAGAATTAATTTTGATCTGTTATTTTCTTATGCTCAATTTCTCCAAGTATGAACACTGGCTCTTCAGATACCAACAGATAAAATTGCTGTATTTTAGAGACACATTTTTCATCTCTGGAAGTGTCACATTGGTGAGACTAGCAGAAAAGATTGGAAGTCACAAAATTACATGCTTTTGATTGTCATCTGACTGGGGTGAGGGCACCATAGGACAGTTTGGTACTGTACTGCAGAACTGGTGCAATAGCCATTTAGGCGATACCTGCCTTTTCTTGGAGTTACTTTTTGAACGGAAATGCTGCTTAAATCTGTGAAAGAGCCAGGAGGAGTACAAGATATCTTGTGTTCCCTGTGGAGAAAGCTAAAAGCACGATTGCTAATGCTAACTTTTCCATCCTTTTTTTTTAGTGTTACATAAGATACTAGAAAAATAGAATTTTGTTATGTTAAATTCAAGGGATGGAGGATGAGGGTGGTGAAGGAACAACAAGCTTTTGATCTTTATTTAGTAAATAGGAAACTGGTTACAGAATGTAAATATTTATCTCAGATGACGCTATAAGCAGTACATTGCTTTCTCTATAACAGATAAAGGACAAAACCAAGTTAGTCATCAAGATGCACATGCTTTCTAAGATGCTTCTTGTGCTGTGTTAAGTTGTTCATTTGGGGGATCAACAGCAGTGTAACAGTTGTCTTATTTTTCTGCAAACTATATGACTGACCTAATACTACAAAGCAGCTTGAGGAAGTGCTAACACACAGAATTAAAGCCTTCACTGATCTGTTGAAGGCTAAAACATTCAAAGAAATAACATTTCCTAAGTGGACAAGTACCGTTCTGTGCTGTTAGATCTCTTTGGTGTTTGTCAGTGAACAATGACTGGTCGTGCCTAAAGTAATTGCTTTTTAAAATATTGGTGCTGGATGAGGAGCTCAGCTGCAAAAGCATATATTACTCAAACCATCATACTGTTTACCTGAGATGAATAATGATGTATTATATTTTAACACTGGAAATTAAGAAAAAGTTAATATACTCAGAGATTTTTCATGGTAGCTGAGAGATGGGTCCAGCTCAGTGGGAAAAACAGCTTATGAAAGAAATGAATTTCAGATATCTTTCTCAATGTTATTTTTCCTCTCTTCTGGTACGTTCTTCATTTCTGAAGTGCCCTCTGAAGTGTGGAGCCCTGAGTTGAGAGGTCTGTTCTTCAGAGAAGGATTAGTTTGTAATGGGGACAGGCCAGGGGAGTGCTGGGGGAAAGGTCTCGTTGGATGCTTGTACTGTTCTTGCTCTGCATCTCAGACTCATTTGGGATGTTCTCTGGTGTCCATATAGTACTGCATCAGCTGCTGCCGTTCTGATAGCATGGGAAGCTTCCTCATCAACTCTTCTTACTTGGTGGCCTGCCCCAACCTTGTCCTTGTGGAGCCAGGTGGGTCTTGCATACCACTTTGACCATTAGCCCGAGAAGTATTCAGGAGTGCATGTAGCTCTTCCTTGGCACAGGAGCCACTGTTGTCTTTGTTTTCACAAAAGCTTTACTTAAAAAGCAAAATTCAGACGACACTTAAAACTGCTGAGATTGTTGTCAGCTGCTTTTGGGATGCTGAGGACATTGAATTGGACCATCTTACTTAACA
This sequence comes from Baryphthengus martii, assembly GCA_013396935.1. NCBI lineage: Eukaryota > Metazoa > Chordata > Aves > Coraciiformes > Momotidae > Baryphthengus > Baryphthengus martii. Next base: position 276,621 of record VWZK01016157.1, read on the forward strand.
GGAATGCTGGGCATTTACTGAGGTGGGGATTCCAGTCTGGGTCTCCCTGCAGGCGAGGGAGAGATAGATGGGCATGGGCACTTCTGTTTTTTCATTTTTGTATATCTACATGTAGTGCCTAAAATCTCTGCAGACAGCAGTTCTTTGTCTTCATCTCAGCAGCCGTGCATGGTAGAATGCAGCCAGATAAAGTCAGAAGCTTAGGTGATAGGAAGAGGTGGCTTTCCATAGCCTCACTGATCCATGCTGGCCTCTGCAGTGGACTTGCTTGGGAAGGGGAGCAATCAGGGAGGCTATTGTGCTGTCACTACAAAAACACACTTTAGTATTCAAGGTAGGTAATTCCTTCCCTCCTTCCTGATGAGAACAAACTGAGGGTTTCTTAGGGCCATTAAAAGCCTTCAGCTCACTTCAATGTATGGACTGTGGTCTGTGAAGTAAAATTCAAGGGAGGAGGGGCACTGGTTAGTATCTAAATTTGAGAAAGATGCAGTATTTGTAGTTGAGAGACTGAGGCTGATGAGCACCAGTCCAGGGCCTGCTGCTGATGGCAGTGGAAAAACTATTCACTTAATGGGCTTTGGATTACTCTTGAGTAGCTTATTGTACCCACGCCTCCTGCAGAAGGTGACACGTCTTTCCTCTGTCATTACTACTTCATCCCAGTGTGTTACACCTGGTTGGCCAACATGCCTTAAAGGAGATCTGCTTGGTGAAGTACCCTAATTGCCACTTGCGTAGGAAAGGGAAGCTGTCGCTTTGTGGCAGCTCCTGTTTGGCTGGAGTCTTGCTGACCCTGGCTGCACGGCTGGAGACAGTTTTAATTAAAGCTAAATTGAAGCAATGTCTTTGGCAGAAGGTTGACTGGAGGTTAAGCGTATTTACCTTGTTATTAATGGTGTAGAGATCCGCATAAAATCAAGATGTGCGGTCTGTGCAGGTGCTGGATGTGTTCTGGTGAGCACGATGTGGTCACCATTGCTGTCTGTGAGCAGTGGTGGCTGTGGCATATCGTACGGGCGTCGGGCCCCCTTCAGCAAAACTCCTCATGACATTTCTGAAGGGAGCAGACCAAGTGTTTCCTGTAAATACACAGACTGGAAACATCTGCCCGGCACATTGAATTAAAGGATTTTTCTTGATGTGCTGTCTGACCCTGTATGTTGAGGAACTTGTGCTCTGTTTTCCTCATGACTTCCCCCATCTTTTTCTTAAGCTGTCTTTTTGACGCACTTTTCTGAAGCTGAAACTGTGAGGACGGACCGGACCTCACTTCCCACATCTGTCCCAGCAGCTGTACCACTTCCTGCCATGAATCATCCAAAGCACACTTTTAAAAACTTGTTTCATTTAAGGGTGAAGGCGCATTTGTTTTCCTGAAGCCACAAGCTAATCTCGGCAGTCTGGCAGCCAAGCCTTAAATGAAGGCTCGGGTGTGAAAGTCTTCAGAGGAAGGAAGTGCCTCCTGTCGGTGGTGGTCACAGGCAAGCCCAGAGCTGAGTTCCATTCCTTGTGGGCTTCTGTTGTGGTCAGAGGAACTGCAAACTTCATCACTTCTTGGGGAGCTGCAGCAAACTGCTTCTCTGTTTGCACGATGGTGTCAAACATGCCATGACCTCCAGTTTTCAGAAGTTCATCGCTACAGCTAACCCAGTGCTAATTGTCAAACTATGTTAAGGGAGCGGGGCTTAATCTGTTGTCTGAGAAGTCTTGGTAATGGTTTGGATCCTCTCTGGGGCTTATGTTTGCAGCTTTGTTTCCCAGCGTTCATTGATTCCATGTATTTCAGTTCTTGCAGTCCCAAACGAGACATTTTTTTGTCCTGAGGAGCCGAGGATATATAGTTCCTGAAACTTAAGAGATTATTGTATTTCACACAGAGATGAAATCCAAAATCCATCCCCTCAGTTTAGCCTTTGCAAAAAAACACCAAAAAAGCCCCAACCCAAAAGCACATTAAGTACATAGATAGATGTTAAGTTTTATTTTTTTTTCCCCATGTTAATTTTTCTAGGGAAACGTCAGATTCACCACTTGGGAAACCAGCTTCAACTCAATCAACATTGTCTGGATACTGCTTTTAACTTTTTCAAGATGGCTGTGAGCAAACACCTAACCCGGGGGAGAAAGATGACCCACGTAATCGCTGCATGTCTCTACCTCGTGTGTAGGACAGAAGGAACTCCTCGTATCCTTTCACATTTAAAAAAAATAAAATAAAGACATACTTTTGGCAAGTCAACTATCCCAGTTAAACCTTGTTTCAAACTTTGGAAAGGTAAGTGCTTAGAAACTAACTCTGTCACTGTTGGTTTTATACAAAGAACTAAATAGGAGTTTTTCGTGTGGTTCAAGTAAAATTTTTCCCTTTCTAAATGTACAATACTCAGTATGTACAAGGAGCTATAAATGCCACTCTGCCTCCCACCAAGAACTCTAAATTTATTCTTTCTGAACATTTTCGTCTAGTATAAAATTGTGCTTTCCTGTGCTTTGCAAGGGATTACTTGTTTGTGGTATATCAATTCGATTTGTTTTTCTTTTTTAAAATAAATGAATATTAACCTCAAACCTCCTGCAGTGTCTGCATTAAAGAACAGATTAGAGTTCCAGTGGGTTTTCCATCAAGATATCTGGATTTCCTTCTTTTAATGATTGTGGGAAAGACAGTACGCTCCCACTACAGTTTTGGGGAAAGAGGCATTTGATAAATTCTGGAATTTGCTCAGAGATCATACAGGAGGTCAGTGGCTGAAGGTGGGATTGCACATAGGCCAGATCTGCAAGTGAGTACTCCTTGCTCTGCACTATCCTTGTTTCTGTCTTAGACTCTCATTCAAATTCATGTAAGTTTAAATACTGATGACTATCCAAATGCTTGTTTTATATATTCATATCTCTCTTATGTTGCGTTTCAGTTGCTGGAATTTGGAGTTAGTACCAAATGATTACTTCTGTGTAATTTTAGTCCTTTTCTACTTTAAAGCAGTATGTGCATATCATCAGTATTCTGTTTGATTTGATGCTTTTTCTGAGTTGTTTTCCTCATTCTATATTTTAGCATTGAGCAGCTTTGTTTTCCACTTAAGATTGAGCTGATTTTTTTGATCTGAGAAACCGCATTCAGTTTTCTAAAATCAGTGCTTTCTGATAGTCTTGTGGTCATTCTATTTGCATGTTTTAAAAAACCAAACGTGGTTTTGCAGGAATAGTAGAATTGAAAGGAAGGCTTGACTATTACACTGTTTTTTTTTTTCTAATGTACAGTCTCTGTGTGAACTTTGAAACAGTAACTCTATCATTACCATAAAGACAGTGTTGATTTAAAAGCATTGCCAATATTTTTTTTATGCCCATGTCATATTTTAAAAGTAATTTATTTCCTTACAGTAATTTATATGATACTGTTGAACGATAGCCTAGCGATAATATGCAAGTCCATTTTTTTTTCTGCAGTGGTACTGATAAAAAAGCTTTTGAAGCAGCATAAGGTGTAAGAGGCAAATAGGTGCCTTGTAATGTAGCAGCCATCTGCGCAGCAAGTGTGGCTGACTTTTTTTTTTTCTGGAAAACAAAAGAAATAATCCTTTGCTTGTTTTATATCCTTCTTTAAAGCATTTCAGCATGTATCTCAGTTGTGTGCAAGATGTACTGCTCTGCTTGACACTTCATAAATACCTACATTCGTTTCCCAGCTTTTTTCGTTAAACGGAGATAAAATCCTGTGTGATACTTAACATAAAATACTGGGAGTAAAGTATGAATAAGACTGCAAGTTGGGCTCAGTCTTTCTATGACAATATCACTTGCATGATTACTGTGCAACCTGAGAATTAAGACTTGATGGTGCAGGTAGTGAATGACTACGTGGTTCAATTTCCTTAGTGCTAATTTTCTTAAAGATCCAATAGACAAACTTAATTCTGTAGCTAATATGAAGAATTTAACTGTGTTACTTTGGGAAAGTGAGTTCAGCTTTTACCTGTGTTCTGCTGGTTGAGATTTTCGCTTTGGTTGGATTTTTTGTTTGATTTTGGTTGTGGTGGTTGTGTTTTGTTTGTTTGGGTTTGTTTTTTTGATTGTTCTTTGTTTAGTTTTTTGTTTTGTTGGGCTTGTTTGTTTGAATAATTAAATTATGGATTCTGAGCACTGAAATAAGTTCCTTTTCTGCATCTTGTCCTTTCATTAGAAACTTGAAAACCTGAGAGTCGCGTGTGCATATTGGTAACATTTGGAATTAAGATATGTCCAAGCCTCCCTAGATGAACGGTATAATGATCATTATCAGTGTACTATATTTGTTTCCAGCCTAGATCTGGCAATACAGAAATGTGCTGCAGGAGGTAGACATGTTCCTAGGGCCTTTGGACTAGGAGCAAGTGTAGAGGATGGCCGTGTGACAAGATGCTTTAGCAAGAATGGAGATGCACATTCAGTGTGATAAGCTTGCTGTTGGTTTTGGTCTTCTGGAGAAGCCAGTGGAGAATGGCACACAAAGAGAAGAAATATGCTGTAAACAGGACATACAGTATTTGTAACACTTGAGGGTTTATATACACTGCTAAGTAGATTTACTGAGTTTAAAGTGTTCGTTGTCATTGTGTTGGTTACAGAACTCTTGTGGAGAAATTTAGAAACAGTTAAAAACTGGAGGTGGGTGAATGTATTTTAGAGGATAAGAGGTAAAATGGAAGAAATAGTTACAGGCACCAGCATCCTCAGAGCTCAGAGCCAGCACCTTGGTTTTGGGTCACCCAAATGAACTAGTGGAGTAACTCAGGAGTCACAGGAGCATGGCATGTTATCTGGGAAGAGACTAGTCTCTGAAGTACAAGACAACATGTTTCTTATAAAATATTGTGGTAGATGGAGCAGAGTAAGTATGTGGCCTGGGGAGGTACAGTGGAATGTAGTCAGGGGCTTGAAGTGGCAAGAAACGTTGTGTTCTCTCCAGTAGCAGAACCAAAGGAGTGGGAAGTGTTTTGGAGAGGGGAAAATAGGATTTAATTGTGTCTGCACTGAATTCAGTTTGAGGGAGTGGAATGTACTTATCTGACGTGGATATCTGCTTATTCTTCTGTTTTCACAATGTGCTTGTTGCCAGCCAGCCTCTGTGAAAATGTGAGGAAAATTGTAGTCAAGTCTACTGGTGCAGTTTGAATTAAACTTGAATAAACCTCAGCCCGAAACAGGAAAACACTGAGTTCTCCTTGGTTCTTATGCGTTGTTTATTTAATGCAAAAATGCAACGTGTTCCAGTGACAAATGCTTTCAATATGAATAAACAGTCCTAGAGCTTAAAGAGAACATAAAAGTTTATGTATCTAAAGTGCAGTTTTTATTTGATGTTCTTTGGAAAATGTAATATATTATTAGAGATCTGAATTGATTTTACATCTGTTCATGGTTTTTATTAACTTATTTAACACAAAACCCCACAATACAGCAATTTCGACATAGCTTTTCATTTGCCTTGCTTATATTACTTGCCAGCATTAATTTTTAAAAGGAAAACAGCTTACTAACTATTAGCTGAATTTGGAAGGTGTCTCATCCTTTTAATGAGCTACCTATAAAAAGTTTTATTATTCTCTTTATAAAATGTGTCTATATTATCAGTGTCAGAAGTAAAGATATAATACAAAAACTACATCTGAAGGAAATAGTGATTTGTAAATTCTCAGGTTTGATGGAACTGGTTGTCTGCCTCCCAGGGGCTGAGCGATGCCGAGCCTTTCCCGCGACATCTGACTTCAGCTGGCACTGCCAGCACTCCAGGCATTTCAGACTCTGGGCTCTTAATTTGTTTCTTGGAATAGTAACAGTCCTCAGTTGTTTCTCTTTAATGTTTTGAACAGCTTTTCCACCCCTACATATGTTTGAATGGAAACAAAGGGCTCTTTAGCTGGTCCTGCCATTCCCGAGAGAGAACTTGGGAAGAGCCAGGCAGGGTGTCTGAGTGACTTATGGGCTTGGCTGTAACCCGTGGCTGCCCTGGGGTCACTCAGGAACAATGAGAACCTGGCCACGATTTTCCAGGTGGGATATCAGTTTGTTTCATTCTATTTGTAATCCTTTTTACTCTACACAACTGTGAGAAAAAACTGTACAACTGTCCACTGTTTTGTTTGTAATATTTTCCAATGCTGCCACCTGTTTTTTTTTTTTGACAGCAGCATTTTAAATGGTAAATGTCTTTTATCCCACACACAGACACCTTTTTAAATAAATTATTTAGTTGTTCTTTTTCTTTGAAACTCTCTGGGAAGTTCACCCTTAGTTATAAACCAAATCCTGTCTTGTTAGAGCATAGTAAATAAAACCTTTTCCAGATGAGGAGAGTGCTTACCAAGTTCCCTCATCAACTATCTTGTGTAAATATCCCTCTGTTTGCCTCTGGAGGTAAATTTGGAGCATGTTTTCCCCCTCCTGTAGAGCTGATCAGTCTTGATGCCAAGGAGGGGCTTGCCAAGCCCTTCCCAGTACCCAGGGCTGGGGCAGCCTCTTAAGATTGAGGTTGCCTGAGTTCTTCAGGTGGTCTTCAGTGGCTTTGTGCATAGTCAGAGGAAAAAGGTGGGGTCCTCCTGGGATCAGACTAAGGCAGCCAAGTGATGCCTCTTCTGAATTGTTTGCAGAAGAACCTTTCCACTAAATGTCTAAAAAATAACATCTTAAATTTGAGTGTTGGGAGAAAAAGGCTGATGGGAGAAAGTTTGGTGCCTTGGTGTCCTTTAAATGTAAACTTGCATTGGGTGGGAAAGCATAAGGCACATTTCCTCCCCTGCTTCCTCTGCCCGGTGAACCTCTTTTTTTGTTTGAGGCAGGATCCCAGCAGGCTGGAAGGATTTGGAAAAGGAAAAAAAAGGGCATCTCCTCGCTGAATGGGGCAGTACTTTGTTATTTCCTATTTCTCTGCAGAGCTTGTACTTTATTGCCAAGCTGGTTGAATGCCTCCTAACTTAATGTGTTTATTTTCATGTCACAGTAAGGGAAGTTGAGAGAATTTATCTTCATTTCCAGGTGCAAGACTGTGGCTAAGTGACACATTCAGAGTTACCAAGAAAATCTGTGATGGAGTAAGGAACCGGCCTCTTTAATCCTGGATTAGGCAGTAGCTACTGAGCCTTTCTGCCTTGTGGGGCTTTGCCAGAGCCATCCAGCCAATTTCCTCTTGAGTGTTAGCAGGCTCTGTCAGCCTCCATGCTGTCTTGGGAAGCTTTGTGTAACCTCACCATGAGAGCTTTTGATGGATACATTCTTTGTTTCCCTACTAACACTTCAAGGTCTATCTTTGCAAGGAAAAGGGCAAGACTTCCTTTTTTATTAGAAATGAAAAATTAGATCTCCAGCAATCTTTTGACCTCTACTAAAACTTCCTGGAGCCAGTAGACCGTAGTGTTCCCAATTAAAAAGTTAACTTTTGAAATTGGGCTTTAATCAACTAAATCGTAGAGCTCTAGTTAGGAAAGTTAATAAAACCAGTTTCTATTTCTCTTTGGTTAAGGACTTTCTTTTTAGTAACTGACCTTTTACGTTTGATTAAATGCAGTTTCATTCAAAATGTGTTTTGTTCAAGTGGTGAATGTGACAAATGCATAAGAGATTGAAAATGGATTTTTAAATTGCACAGTTAAAAATACATATATTATTTAGAAAAGCGAAGTATTTAATTTCACTAGTTTTTCTGTGTGTGGTACAGAACATCAAGATTTCACTTCATAGAAAGTTGAATAGAGTATTTCAGTGGAAAGGGACCTACAACAACTATCTAGTCCAGCTGCCTGACCGCTTCGGGACTGACCAAAACCCAAAGCATCATCCAAATGCCCTTTAAAACATTAGCAAGCTTGGGGCATCGACCACCTCTCTAGGAAGCCTGTTGCAGGGTTTGACCACCCTCTCGGTAAAGAAATGCTTCCTCGTAAAGCATCTGCTTGGACTTGAAGTCTTGGAAGAGCTTTGTCCACTTGATTTCAAAATGAAGTTTTCGTAATTGGTGTGCTTTTGAGCAGAATGATTTTAGCTGGGAGTGTTTCAGTCTAGTAATAAAAATTACTGCCTTAAATAGGGTGCGGCCAATGTTGCCCCATATTATTTGCATCTATTTCCAAATAATTCATGTCTTTAGTAACTCTTGGCTTGTGTTTGTGTGTTCTTATTTGGTATCACAGGAAAAAAGGCTGAAAATGTAGGGAAGAGGGCAGCCACAGGCAGCAATAGAAATTTAATTTCTGCACCTTAATTTCTCACTGTCACCCTCTCCTCCAGCCAGGTTTGGGACTGCTAAATTTCAACAGCAGGGCTCATGACTTGAAGCCAGCATTATCCACACTCCTTTTCCATGGAGTGAAGGAGAATCATATGATTTTCCACTTGCCATATTGCCTCACGCTTTTGTGCTGTATAAAGAGATATGTATAATGCAAGTATATTGATGAGAGAACGAGCTGTTTCATGTTTCCTGTTGGTAGGAAAGTAAAATTTTCCTCTGCATGTGCTTGTTGATGTTGTATGCTCTGTTGTGTGGCTCTGTCCTCTTCCCTGCTGCATCCCCTTCCTGCAAGGGCTGCTCCTGGCTGCTGCCTCATGGACGGGCAACAGTGGGGCAGCGAGGTAGGAGGAGTTGGGGCTGTGACACTCGGGTGCCTTGCCTGGCTTCCAGCTGCATTGAAGAGGCTGTTTCCTTAGGTCCTCTGTCGTATCTCAGGCCTCTATGGATGCCTTTGTAGTATCTAAAATGATGCCAGGTGCTTGAGTTATTCCACTTGTATCTGGTGATTTGCAGTATCTTTTAAAGAGAGTTCCTCTGTGAGAAGAAAATAACCTGAAGCATTTCAAACTAGTTGTATGGCCCTGCACATGGGGGACAGAGCTGGGGAGAGTGGCCCTCAGGTTCTCTCCTTGTCCCTCTGAAGGGGGAAAGCCATAAACCTTACTTGTGCATGACTCAGATGGGGCAGGAAAATAGTGTGATTGCTGACTGGCCTTATCCCACAGGGTGCCCTGTTGCTGAAAGTCATCGACACTGTCCACCAGGAGACTCATTTTAATGTGGAGATTCTGTACTTGGGTAATCTTCTTTGTTCCTGTAAGATTCTGAAAATATAAAAGAGGAAGGGAACTTCGCATTGTGGTGTGTGTCAACTCAACATCTTACTGTTTAATTCCTTGTGCTAGATGCCCATTATGGATGCTGCAGGGAGGGAGGGGAAAAGCTGCTATAAGTGCGGTAGTGATAATTGACCCACTTAAAAGAGCTGCTCTAATTTTGCATGTTACAGCATCCTGGAAATTCAGATAAGAATGTTGATCTCTCCAGCTAATAGGATTTCTAAATATATCATCCAAAAGAAGCAGGAGGACTGTAATTCTGTGTGTGCTTGTGTGTTCAGGCTAATGTTTTGTTTAAGAATTGCACACTCTGAAAAATCTGCTTTTCTGTTAACTTGTTACTGAGTCAGGATAAAATAGTATTTGACCTCTGGTGCTGGCGAGGGACACCTGATCCTGCCCCACTGAATCCACTGACAAAATTCTCACCAGTTACTGTGTAGGGGAATGACCAACTTTTTTCACTTCAGGATGTTGGTACCCAGCAGGTGGCTCAAATTGTCAACTTTTCCATAATGCAGCATTAAATGAAGTATCTGCAGAGACTGAGAGTGGGACAGGGTCACAAGGTGGCCTATCAAGATTACAGATTTTGGCCAGTTTTGATAGCTTTGTTGTTTGTTTTTCCTCATTGAAGGGAAATTTTGAACAGTAAAGGTCAAAATAATCCTCTTCTGAAATTTGACTGCAGAAATACTTTATTGCTTTGCAGAACAGAGTGTTTCAAGTCTCTCTCTAGGCAATTCTTTCTCAAAGCACATTGACTGCTGAAAACCACAGGGTTTGTGCTCAATAGAGCTGTTGCACTTAAATTGGATTTGAATTTGGGAGATCCTTTGCCTTTGCCCATCGCGGTCCTTCTTTGAAAGGTCCTTTCAAAGAAGGACCGTCCTTTCCAGAAAGGTCCTTCTGGACTAGCTCCACTGAAATGTTTGTTGTTGTGGTCTTGAATTACATTATAGTCAGGTAGAAGAAGTGTTTATTGTTTGTCAGTCCGGCGCTCTGTCACTGTGTTGGACCTTGTGCAATGCAGAAGTACTTCCAGCAGAAGCATCTGAGACAGAATTTTGGTGCATGTAATAGTGGTCTGTTATTGCGTGCATAAAAATAATAATGTAATTCGTTGCACAGTCTGTCCTGTTAGTAATTAGGTTCCAGTTTGGGATTTCTGAACTGATGAGATGTTCTCGTGGTAAAGGTGAAACAAGGAAATACACAGAAGCAAGAAACAGGAAAGCTATGGAGGCATCAGTAGCATCATGGATGAAGATATGAGAGGCAGCCCTCGCTTTCCAGCAGCACTGGGAGGGGGTGATGCTTTGAAACATGGTGGCAGAGACATGGGAACTAAGGAGGGGAACGAAGGCAGGATGAGTTCTTAGTGATGGATGAGGCGAGGGAAATGTGATGGCAGGGAGTCTCCTTCCAGTGAAATAAATTCAAAGGAGGGACGATAAGGAAGGGGATTACACCTCTGATGTCTTTGACCTTCAGCAATCCTTGCATGCTTGTGAAAATAAATATTTAACAATCTTCTTAAAGCTTGTTTAAAAGAGGCAATGATTAGGTTGGCCCTCTGCTTAATTCAGAAGTTTATCGCTGCATCTGAATTTTCATGCTTATGTCAGCAAAGCCAGCATTATGACTGGGTGGTGTTTTGACCTGGTGGGAGCTAATATATTTCAAACACCAGCTAAATAAAAGTGTGGTACAGCCAGCCATTGTGTAGCACATTCTTGCTTTTGTCAGAGGATATGCTGGATGTGGAGGAGATGCTTCCTCTTCCTTCCCTGCATGCCCACCCCCCTTAACAAAAGAAAAAAGAAAAGAAGAAAAAAAGTGATACCTGATGCTTTGTTTAAAAAAGTCCTGGTAGCAACCATGACCACTTACGGTTGATGGTTTTGATCCAGTCACTGAAGAATATTCCTGGGTGTAACCATCACCAATGTTTTCTGCGTTTTAATACTTTAGAAGTCAATTAGAAAATTAAATGCTCTCCTTCATTAAAATAATTTTGAAGATTCTGTATTTGCATTTTAATGCAGTAAGAAAGATGCCTTAGAAGACAAATTCACATTATTAAATAGTTTAATTGAGTAATGGAAAATAGGGTGAATATTTGCCAGGGCGTTGAGACCTATAAGCACTTCTGTGCTTGCTATCTGCAAATACTATTTTTAGCTTGAAGTCCTCTAAAACTGTGTCCACTTTCATCATATTCGTAAGTCTTTGGCAGCTTTTTTTTGTCTTGCACTTTTTGATGTTATAAAACCAAAGTGAAGCCGTGTCAGAGAAACAATATTCCTATTTTTCTTAAATTTGAAAAGTATTCATTCTCATACTTGGCCTGTTGTCATACCTTGAAAGTGGTCTCGATAATGATTTCTTACATCCTCATAAAGTGTAAACCTTTTAAAAATTGGTAAAAGTACTTCTCAAGCTGTCCTGTTTTTTCAGATGTTTGTCACTGGGATTTTGTTTGCATGACATAGTTTTCATACGCAAACTTCATACTGGAAATGCTTCTCAATGGAAGATTCTTAGCATTTTGTAATCTCCTGCCAAGTAAAATTGTGAGCTGAGCCTTTTCTAACCTTTTCACTGTTAGTTTGCCTTTATGGCAAGTCCGTGTCCTCCTTCGAAGGCAAAAGAAAACATCTTTCAAGTTTAGCTGCCAGACTGGCTCAGTATTGTTGTATGTACAAATGATGCAATTCTCATCACATGGTGGTATGTCTGCTATTTTCTCCCCTTTGAGAGAATAATCTTTTCATCTTATCCCATTTCAGCAGTTTGGGAAAATAGTAGTCTTAAATGAGACCCAAACCAACCAAAATCTTTATTTCTTCCAGAGCTCTGCGTTTGAAGCCAAATGTTCCCCGTGCCTTCTTTATTTTGATTTGTTGATTGGAAATAAGATTTTGAAGATAACATGTGCTTTGAAGCTTGTATATTGTGTCTTTTATTTAGATTTAATCCTTTAAACATTTGATAGTGAAACATAAATTGTGGATCTCTCATCTTTAGATCAGCTGTAAGTGAATCATTTAAGTTTTCAACATCCTTCCAGTTTGGGAGAAACATAGTAGTCTCAGTGATGTTTTGACTGCATGTGTTGATAAAGTGCTATGAGATTTGCTAATCAGTATTTTTAAATGGAGATATCTAACTGTTTCTTCAATTAAGGAGCAGCTTTCATGCTGAAAATAGTCCTAGCTTATGCTTCAAGAGGGAGTAGAAATCCGAGTGCTCTTCAGCTTCCTTTTGTATTGGTAAGCAGGGAGGAATGGTGAACAATATATTTTATGGTATCATATATGAACTGCTCATGATGGAAAGCAAATTTTGAAAGCGGGGAAATACATAGACTGAGAAATTCTTTTACTGTGGACAAAAAAATCGTGTCTAATTTATAATATACAGTTGCTTTTGTAACATGAAGTGATTGTGCAGTAAAAATGCACATTTGGCGATATCACATGTACTAACTGAAATGTGAAATTCTCTGTTACATAGAAAACAGACTTCCAAACGTTGCCTCTGTCTTATTGTCAGGAGATTTTATCACTTTATCTGTTTTACAGTATTTTTCATTCTATAATTGGTCCTTTTAAGTTTTTATTGTGCTTGTAGAGAGCCTTTTGGCCTTGCAGTTTCCAAGGGGAAACAAAGTTGTTATTGTCATTTCAGGTACTGTAATGTGTGGCACAACTCTAGGACAAACAAAGAGCTGGTATTTCAAGTTATGCTGCAGAAAATTTGAGAGGTTACCTGAACTTGCTAGTTTCTGAGAAAGCACCACTGTGTCCTTGCTTTGTAAAGGGTTTTGTCTCTTTCTAGCTAACTTGCATATAAAATACAATTTATGCTTTTTTCTTTTCTCCCTGATGAAGCTGTGGCTTCAGAGTAATGAAGTTTTACTTATAATCTTACGACCTTTGGAGCTGAGTATGTGCTTTTCTGCAGCCTTTCCTATTGGACAGAAGAGCTGGTCTGTCTGAATTGAGAATATTTCTTTTGAAATTTGCCATTGAAATCACCAGTGGGCCATCATTGATCTCCAGGGACATGAGTCAAGAAATTTAAAATAATTGTAAGTCATTACTGAAGAAGTCTTTTAAAGAAACATCTGGAGGTTTCAGCTGCTGTGTCTCAGTTGGTACCTGAAATCAGAGAACACGCTATTCTGTACTTCTCTGGAGTTGAATGTTTGTTTTTCCCACACGAGTGCTGTTAACTTCTGCAAAATATAAGTTGAATTTTCTTTTCAATATGAAAATTTCTAGTCCTTTAAAAGATCAGTCTTCTGGTGAATGCGGCAGATGGACTGCATCTGTGCTGCTGTCTCTGAGGGACTCCCAAATCACTGCATTCTTGTCACATCTGGAGGACCTAGATCTTTGCCAATAATTATTTCCAGCACATATTCAGATCATAGTTTTTCAGTTGAAAAATATTTTTTTGTCAGTGTTCCATTTAATATATACTATTTTTTCCACCTAGACTCTAAACTCTCGCTATGGCAGAGGGAAGCAACTTAAGTATTGGTTGCTGCTGTGCTCGTTCCTCAGTCTTTGAACTGGTGGTTTCAGTGTCCCAGCTGTTTTTCATAGTCAACGATGAAGCAAGATAATGCTCCAGTCCTTGGTTTTTGCAGGTAATGTTGGCAGCCCTCTCAGCAGAACTGTGAACTCGTCACTTTGTTCCTGTTGCAACTGGAGAATTTGGGAGTGCAATCAGGAGCTGAGAACAGTGGCTGAGAGGTAGTATCCAGAACATGAGGACAGCATCAAAAAAAAGAAGATGCAAAAAAAAGTGACCTGACAGAAGTGTTTTGTCACAACAGCCCTTCCTACCGGCAGATTCCAGGATGGGAGGAAAGAGAATACAGAGTGTTTTTCACCAGATGCATTTTTCAGACAGATGGAGCTCGTGTCAGCCTGGTTCTCCAACTTGCTAAGATCCCTCTGAATGGCAGTCCCACCTTCTGATGTACGGACTGCTTCCCCAGCTTGGTGTCATCTGCATATTTGCCTTGGGTGCCTTCTTCCTGTCGGTCTCCTTGCTAATTGAGACAGAGTTGCTCCCGAGGGATGCCTGCTGTAGCTCTCTGCTAGTTGGACTTTGTATTATTAACCACAGCCCTTCAAACTTGGCAGTCTAGCCATTTTCATGCTTACCTTCTAGGCCAGCTGGCCAAACCATGATGTCTCAACAATTTGGCATTAAGAACACCATGGCAGACCAGGTCTTCAGCTTCACTGCAGTCAAGATGAGCAGCATCTGTGGCAGTGCCAGTTTCCCCTAAGCCTGTGTTGGTTATGGTGCCTGGTAAAACTGATGAGCAGGTGACACTTTGCTCAAGGGTGCAGCTAAACTGTCTTTCTGCTCAGCAGTTGAAGTCTTTGGCTAATGCTGCGTATGGGCAATTTCTCTTTGCTGAGAGTGCAGAGAGATCCGTCTCCTGATGGGTGATACAATGACAGGTGCTCGTTGATTATTTTTTAATTATTATTTTTTTAGGGCTGGTGACTAAAGCCTCTTCCTGACTTGCAGAAAACCCAGATTCACTTCTATTAGGGAAGTTAAAAGCCAAGAGGGTAGTTGGGGCCGAACCCTGCCTGTTTTCCTTTTGAAGCTATTGTTGCTGTGCAATTGGAAACGCAAGAACTGTGGGGCCACAAGAGCAAACAAGTGGAAGCTTTTGTAGGTGAATGGCCAGGCTTTGAGAGGCTGTATACCTAGTTCAGCTTCTTTCTCTCAGGTTATTTCTGGCTGATTTTTTTTTTCACTAATATATTTGTAATATATTATTATATTGACCTAGTATGTAAACAGTTCTGGCAGCAGGACTGTAACTCCAGTTTGATTGGTGATGGGGTCCCGATCCCGGTGATGGGGGTGTAGAATTTACAGCATTGTATGGAGAAGGTCAGTATTACAATCCCCATCATCTGGTTGGAGAAACTGAGACATAAAGCCGAGCAAATGACTTGCTCATCAAGGCAATGAGATGATGTAGATACAGTTGTGTCCTATGTGCATCTGTGCCTCATACTGCTGCCTCCCACAATGTAAGAGACCTGTTCTACATTGTACTGTCCTTTTTGATTTTGCTAAGACCCTGGAATATACTTTTCCAAGTATGTTGGTTAAAACCACTTGGAATTTTTAGCTAAAATTGTGAAGAGGAGCACGTTCTGCAGTCTCACTAGCTCTGGTATACTGAGCTTGTTATCAAAATCCTAGGCTGAATTTATAAGTCTCAGTGGTTGGGGGAAAAAGTTATCATTTTTCCTGAAAGCTTTGCAAATATGACACAATCAGTGAGCAGCTGTAAACACGAGACCACAATAGCATTCTCGATTGCTGTTCGGAGCAGAGCTGTATTTTAAGAGCTTGCCGTCAGCACACTGCAGAATGTTATTTGGAATTACACTGCTAGGTTACAATAAAACCTACTGCAAGACTCTGTGTGAAAGCAGTCTAAGGAGAGCTTTCCCAGCGTATCACTGGCAGTTTTTATTTTCCCAGAGGCAGATTATACGTACATCATTACTGATTTTTTTTTTTCTTTCTCTCATGAAGAATCGCAGCAGCTGAGATAAGTTTACAGCTTCTTAAAAACTGATAATGAAAGAGCAGTCTCTGTGCTGTGAGAGAGACATGAGATAAGTGCTTGCCATTGCTGCAGCATTCAAAAGAAGATAATACAGGGATAAAGGTTTAAAATGACACTTCAGGAAAATATTCCTCGTTTTCCATCTTGATTAAAACCATTTAATGAAGGTTGTTAACTTTTATGAGTGTGAGAAATGACATTTGCAAGTAAATTAACCTCAGTGTGTTCACTAACTGGTGCTGTGCAACATTGTCTTGCCATGCTTTGGGAGTTCCTACTTCAGTGAAGTAAATATTGACAGTAATGCCAGCAGAATTGCAGTGTCTGTGACAAGTGGAGAATGGCAGCAGATTACTTACTGAAGACATGAGTTTTCAGTAAGATACTGGTATGTGTATTCTGGCCCCTTCCTACCCTGTTCTCCTCTCCCCGCATGCCTCACTCCAGTAAAGGGTTTTCCTTTTGCTCCTTAAGAATTCCCTCATAATGATGAGCAACCATTAAACAAGGAGTTGACACTTGCTTTATCTTTTTTAACACTGAGAATTGAGTATTTATTAAGTGGTTTTAGAGCAAATTGGTGCAAAATCAAGCTAAATACTAAACAATACAGGATTTTAAAGTTACAGGAGATTCTTAGCTATGTGTTTTGTATAATAGAGGCATGAAAGTTAGGACTGGCGTACTTGAGAGGCTGAATCTGTGATATGCGTTGCATCTCTTTATTATAAGGAGTTCAGGCTATCATTTAACCCTTTTTGCATGTTTTGGTCAGCAGGGCAAACTTCTGTGATTTGTATATCATAAACCCACGATTAGATCAGGATGTTACATTAAGACAGGGTGTAGCTCGAGTCTTTCAAAGGCAGGAAGACAGTCTGGAAAAGAATTGCTGACCATAAAGTTAGTTACCTACTGGGAGATTGTAGCTGAAATACGTTTGAGAGCTTGTTTCTCTGACCCTTCGGAGACACTTGGGAACCTAAGAGTCAAAATGTATATTGTAATAGTAAGATAATCACAAGATTTCAGAACATTTTACCAAGGAAGGGGAAAATACTGTCTTCATCACAAAAACATGATAAAAAAGCATGAAATGTTTTTTGGGGGCAGTGGCAAAAATGGAAACAGAAACCCGGTGTCCTGAGACACAGCCTAGACTCCCTCTGGGCTTTCAATTTCTTGGGGAAAAAACGATTCCCAAAGGGAAGCATTTATTTCTCACCCTTTCATGTAGATAGAATAAAGTGTATCAAATGCCTGTGACTATTTTCCTTGCTCAAGAGATCATCTCAAAGACTTGTTCTCGTAATTGAACTCTCTGAGAAGTTAGCTACCTTAAAATCTCAGATATGTTATCTTTCTTCTGTGCCATGTAAACTTCTCCCTCCACCTACTCTTATTATACTTGTTCAAGGACCAAATTTAATCTTTTTCTAGAGGCAACTTTTCAAGACATAGATTTGTTTTAAATTTAAAATCCAATATATTATGTCCTCAAAGGGACATATGTCATGTTGAGAATTGTATCCATTTCCAAGTATGACGCATCACTTTTCTCTAGCACTGAAAGGTATTTAAAATTGGTATTTGGTATTTTTCAAGTTAGAAAAGCTATTGCAGTTCTTGTGTTTTAGTTCTTGAGTCCTGCTCATTTGAGGTCTCAGAAAGTGAAAGTATCTTCTCACCCTGCCAGTGACAACTAAAGGTAGTGTTTCTTTTGTGCGTTGCTGTGAAGTAGAGGTGAAGATGTGGTTGTATTTTGTGTCTTGTCTACAGGTTAGTAAATTCAAATGTGCTAACTCCGTTGCTTCTGTCTGTTACTGTATCTCAAGACATCTGGATAACTGTCCAAGGAGGTAATGTGAGATTTCTGCTTCCATACTGTTGAATAAACCTCACTTGAACACTCTCCTGGTGGTACTTCGCATCTTGCACAAGCTATGTTTATTGTTCTGTATTTGGTAAAATGCTTTGTTAGTAACTCATTTGGTTAAGATGCTATTTATGAACTGTTAAGGTAAAGCCAGTTTATAAAATTTAACTCTTTTTAATAAAAATCAAATTCTGTATACCTTTGTGCTGTTATGACTTATGTAGGTTTTTGCTACAGCAAACATGCAGAAATCTTTCTTATATTTAGTGTAGGCATTTCTTAAAGTGAAGTCATGGGTTCAGGATTTTTTTTAATCCACTGATGTGGCACATGGGTTTAGCTCCCTATTTTCCCATTTATTTTATTGCAAATGGCTAAACCAGTCTGTTTTGAGGAGTTCAGCTGGTGTAAAAGCAGCGTGCTGTCCTGACTTCAAATCACCACTGATAAGCTAGTCCTAAGCGTCCAGTTTTCAGCTCCATGTTGCATTTAAGTTCTGTAACAAAGACAGCTGATTGGAGAAGTTATCCTGAGTTGCTGTAATGCTTTTAATCAAACTTGTTTTGATTACTACAGGACAAGTAATTAACAGTTTGATAGCATTTGTGAAAGTGTTGCTCAGTCCGTGCCCAGGAGAAAGCCGACCACGTCCGTGAAGTCGTCACGCTTGACATTTTCTGACGGAGCGCTTCAGGGGAGAGGGAGGGTGGGAATGCAGAGAGCTCTGCTGCCTGCCCAGGTGAGCTTTTCTGATCAACAGGAATATGCCATTAGGGGAGGGGTATTCCTGCACTGCCTGCTTTCTGAACACAAGGACTCCCTTTGGTTCAAGTAACAGAAGAGGTCTCTACAGGTATGTGCTTCCAGGCATCTGATACTGAAGGATTTATTCTGTCATTGTGTTACATGACATATGCTGCCTTTGAGGATGGGAAATTTAACACATACGATTGTTGTACTTCCCACCAAAGGCCATTAAGGAGTCAGCAGCCTCAGAATGGCAGGGATGCGATTTTATTTTTTTTTTAAGCTATACTTATTCTTAAAACAAAGGCTCTCGAGTCAGAAATTTTCTGCTAAATGAGCGGCACTGTTTTACGTGTAAGATATTACATAACGTCTATGCGCCGATAAATCAACTTCACTGATATCGGCAGGAAAGCAGCGTCTGGGTTTCTGTGCAAACTCTGCCGTGTCCCAGCACTGGGCAGAGCAGCTGCCGCCCTCCCATCCCAGCAAAGGTCTGCTGAGATAATTCTCCAAGGAGCACTTAATACCAGTGCATTAGGCTCAGTATGGGTATGAAAGCAAAGATGTAATGCTTGGCTTCTAGCATGGAAAATGTAAAACATTCTGTATCTACAGAATTTGGTTTTGTTCGGGTTTAATTGAGCTCTTTCTGAAAAGCATAGTTGGGTGTTCACTGTGGGTAACCCAGAGCAATCCTGTGATGAACTTTCGCACAGGAACTCTCTATGTACTTAAAACAAGGAAAGTCTTATCAGTTTTAAAAGATTTTGGTTTACTGTAAAGCAGTTATTCTGCAGGCTTTTGCTCCTTATTTGTTTTAAGGTTTCTCTTTCAGATAAGGTAGGTCTTTGTTTTGGAATGAGCTGGGGAGAGCTCTGCAAACAGTGTTACTTTTAAGAGAAACTGGAGAAGGTGGAATGGGTAACTGAGAGATTGTCTCAGGCTCTAGTTTTGGTGAATCCTTTAAGCCAGTGTCAGCTGGCACAGCTTCAGAAAGAAGTCATCGTGCCTTGCCCTTGCCTGCGCAGTCCTCCCCCAGTCCAGCCCCTGCCTTCTATCAGCCCAGGTGTTTGTGCGGTTACATGTGAACTGGGGAGTTAATCCAGCTGAAAACAGGCAAAGAAAAAAAATACTTATTTGGGACAGTTCCCTGGGCTGATTTGCCATGTTGCTGAACAAATAGCCACCCAGGGAAGGGGGTGTAACAGGACAGAATCAAATGAGTTTGGGGCAAGCTAGCTGAGATTTTTCTGTTTTGGTGGTTTCTGGGGGTTTTGTTTGTGGGTGTGTGTTCATTTTTTTGTATCTCTTCAAACTCTTCCGTTTAGAGCTTCTTAAAAATCAGAGCGTCAGGCTCATGAGGCTGCTGGTTTTCCTTTGGCACCTCTGAGCAGGTAGTGATTTTTCTCTGCTTCTAGTTTCTGCCACATCTGCCTCAGCCAGCTGTGTCACGTTCCCAAATGTATGCGTTGCTGCTGTGCTGAGTACACTCAGTTGTCATCTCTGAATAGTCCTTCCAAATCTGCACCTCAGAGTTTTTTGTGAAACTTTTCTTTCACTGTTGGTACAAGAGTCATAACCTTTACAGACTTTGCACACAGGGAAAAGAGAGAACTGAACTCCTTTACATTTACTTAAATCTTTATGGTTGGTGTCCTCCTTCCCAGCTGCTTTTCTTATTCCCACTTTATCAAATGGTCATTCTGTGCAGATTTTTTGACTGTAATTTTATGCCTGCTTGTGTTTGAACTCTTTTCAGACACAAGATGTTTTCTGCAGTGATGTTGCTATTTACTCTTACTTCTTTTTAACTTGCAGCTTGAGCTTTGCTCCTTTCCTGGTGCCTCTCTCCCATTCTTGTCTGCCAGCCCCACTCTTCTTTTAAGTTCTTCCTTAAACCTTGCTTCTCCTAGCAACCCCTCTTGTTTTCCCTCACCAGTACTTGTTCAATTTACTGTTCAGGGGACGGGGTCTCTTTCTTGTTTGGAGACTTTTTGTTGTTTGAATATGGCCAACTGTTATTTATACATGGTCACATCATCCGGGCTGAAGATTAACCTCACGTCTCTCAAAACTTTAATATTTACATTTTCACTCTATGCCTAAATTTTCTTTCCCCAAGGTAAATATGCTAACTAGATTAACTTTCACTAGCTTAGTACAGATATTCCTTGCATATTTTATCCATCTGGTATCCAGAATAATTGTGAGTTGACTGTACAAGCATTTTGGGACAAGAAATGTTTGGTTTTTTTACTTTTTTGGTTATGTTGTGCTGTGTTTAGAAATTTACACTTTACTATGTAAATACTTAGCAATATCCCACAAAGCAGGTTATTTACTTGAAGTCCATAACACTAGGAATGCAGCCTAGCCCTAATCCTTTGAAGACTGTATTCTCCAGGGGCAGCGTTTTCAAAAGTGCTGAACGCTTGCTGCATATTCAGCTCGTCTGGTGTGCTTTTGAAAATATTCCTTGCAATGAGAATGACTCTGAAGACAATTAAGAAAAGCTACAGCATTAATTTAGTAGAGACTGAAGTGCGTGTGCATTGGGGAGTCTGAAGGTTAGTATAGCTCGCAGGCCTCGGATCCATCCAGTCTAACCGGCTGTGGCGCCAGTCAGCAGCCCAGTTGCCCCAGTTTTTTTGTCTACAAACATTGGAGATAGAGGAGGGGAGCACTGGTGTCAGAGGCTAATTCAGATCTTAGGTGAGCCAGAAAGCTGCTCTTCTAACTCTCTTAGTTAACGCCATGAAATCAGCCTGAAATGCCTGTCTCCTTTTTAATAATCTGCCTGGGTGTTTGGATGGTGCTGAATTATTGCCACTAACTTAGCCTTAGCTATCAAGATAGTGAGGTTGCAGATGCTGAAAGGGAACAGCTAGAGACACATCGTGATTTTCCTGGGGAAGGACTGTGGCACTGCTTTTTGCCCTTCAGCTGAGGATTTTAGTATACAGAACATAGGAAAAACATAGAGTTTTGAAACACAAACGTGTGGCTGTGTGCAAAAAAGGAAAAAAGACCACAAGTGAAAATGCAATTATTTTTTAATCATGTATTAATCTACACATAAATAGCTTTTTATAAAAATGGCATTTGTGCTTACCAATTTGGTTTGTTAAATGCAGTTTTTATTTGTATACTTGAATGCAGCTTGTGCTATGTGGACGACTTTGCACAGATGAAAAGGCAAACTTAAACTTTGGAAACTGGCTCTGTGGGACTTCAGCCTCAAGGCAAAGCTTTTATTAGAGTTATCAGAAATTAGTTTTCTACTAGAGAATTGGCATTGGTTATTGTTTTCTAATCATTTTAGTTCAGTGGCATTGGGAAGAGAAATGTTTGCTTTAAACAATTAGTGCTGTCAGTCAGCTTTAATTGTTAATTAAATTAGTGAAAGTTTGTAATGCAGCAGAGATAATTGTGATAAATCATAATCGGAAATCACTTGGTATATGAAAATATGGAAGGGGAAGTTTGTGAATTGGGTGTTGAACTGAAAGATGGAAAACTGGGTTCAGGGAGAGCCAAATACTGTCATTAGTTGCTCACTCTGGTGTCACTCCACTTCTATGTCCACCCTCCCTTTTGTCTTATCACCAAGTGTTTGTTATTGTAAGTGCTTCTGGGAAGTTCCCATCTCTTATGTAGCTTATACAGAACCCTAACACTGAAACTGCAAGTATTTCATCTCACTTAGAACTTGAGACAAATTTGGTTTAATATTCAGAAATTTTTTATTTGCTTTTCAGTCAGATTTCCTCTTAAGCTTTGCTTTTTTGTTTGCAGCCAGCTGAATTGCTGTTGCCGATTACAGAGAGTGACTTTATATTTAAATATTTTATATATTTAATTGACCTGGTCTTAGTTTTTGTTAGAAACAGAAAGCATTTTAGCTTCAATTGAAAAAAAGGTAATGTTTCGTTAGCGGACAGCACGGCTCTTAGGGATGTCAAACTTCTGCTGAGTAACTTTCAGTCACATTTCCTTGGTATTAGTCTTCTCTCTGTGGTATGGTTGATTTTGTAGTAAGCTTGTAAAATGAGGTAAAATGTCCTGAGGGTAACTTAAGAAAACTAACTAACTAAAATAAATACTTGACTCTTGTCTTTTCCATGATGCTTATATATGCCTTTATCTCCCAGACACGACATGGCACGTAGTGAGAGAATTTTCACACAGTTGCCTGAAGTAGTATGTTTGAAGGTTTCCTGATTATTGTAGATAGTCAGACACTAAAATAAAGTTGTCGTTCTTTAAATTTTATTTTGTCTTTAGGAGGGGGAACAACTCTGTTATAAATTACAGTTGTTATTTTAAAAGCATCTTCTACAATTTATTCTTGCATCTCTCTATACAAAATCTGGCAAATGGCAGTTTTGCCTCCTGCTAAATGCGGATACCGAAAACCCAAGGGGGTTTCACTGCATGGAAGCTCTCTACTGCTTTAGGATTGCTGGAGTATATGAAATGTTAGGTCCATCTGAAGGACAAATGCATGCTTGTTTGGGTATTTTGGGTTTCAGGTTTCCGGTACTATTCACTTCATCATGAACTTTTGTTTCCTCTGGTGCTGAGAATGAGATCATTATTGCTGTGATTCATGGTGCTCTCACATTATCCACAGATTACTAGATTATAAAGACAGAAAGGGAGCTTTCTGGCCACTCGGTCTGGCCTCTTGCATCATGTTGGTCAAAGGATTCCCTTGCATTAAACCTTTCAAGCTAAAGCCTTTAGACTTACCTCATTTTCGTTTAAAAGTTTCTACTGAAGGACAGTCAGTTGCGTACCTTGGTGAAATTAGTTTAAAGCATGAACAGGAAAGGAAAGGCAGTTGAAACTGTTAATACTTTTTTTTCTTTTTCTTTATATTGTGTGCATTTATAACCCAAGTCCCCTTGTGTTTATGTCCTGTGACTTGCTATGTGTGTATCTACAATATCAGTAGCTTTCTATCCTTTTGAGAACTTTTCCATGTGCTAGCCGTCTCCACATGTAAAATTATCATTGTTTTCTTTCAGCCTCAAAGAAAACATTTATCTTATGAGTGTATAATTTTGAATACATATTAAGTATTATCTGCTCTTTTCAGCTGTTGTTGTGTGTTCTTCTGAACTGTTCCAACTCTGAAAAGGAGTTTGAAAACAACGGCCTGTTTTTACAACTACTTCCTGCTGATAATTGTGCTCACAATATTCACAGTAAAGGCCAACCCGTTGCTACTGCATGACTCAAATTTCCCCTTTGCTTTTGCTTGGTTGTAGCAGCTACATGTCTAATCAGGGAGGGAGATTGCTGGAGGCTACCTTAAATCAAATCCAGAAATGCCACATTTTTACTGTGACCTCTGCTTACAATTTCAGTGGACACTTGAACTAACCTCTCTAAGGAGCAAAGCCACTGTATGTTAAAGCATCAGTAGTGTCGAGCTAAATTGATTGAGTTGCCTGAACCCTGCAAGTGAATTTCTCAGCTTCTTAGCTCTAACCTTGTGTCGTTATAAATGCATGCAATGCTCTATATTTCTTCTTACTTGGACAAAAAGGGGTGTTGTTTTGGTTTGGTTTTTCTTCTTGCAGTAATAAAGACTGAGCACTTGTCGTATGTTAAGTTTAGTCTTCTGTTAAAATGGTTTTAACAGTTTGAGGAGGATGAAGAATACTTTGGTATAGAGATTTTTATGGCTAACTGAAATACCTACGCTAGAAAAGTAGCTCTCTGGCTCATTTAAGATCTGAATTAGCATTTAGCACTGGTGCTCTTTCTGACTCCTCTGCCTCCAGTGACAGCAGACAAACTGTGGGACCACTCTGGTACTCACTTTGATGCCTCAATAACCTATGAGCTGCTGCCTTTTTTTTTTTTGTTATGTGTGTTTTGTTCTTTTTCCTAAATTGTGATGAAGTCTACCAGGCATGAGCGATAATATTAGTTTATCTCAGTGATGAAAGTATCTCAGGGCGGATATAGAGTAACCAGACACTTCAGGTCTGTAACAAGCTGGGAACACTTTCAGACCTAAAATATTTCCCAAGCATAAAATTCATGTAGTGATTTCTTTCTAGATCTGTTTGAGCTGACAATTATTATGGTTCCTTGGCAATTGCATTGTTAAAGTCTTTCTATTTTCTCCTTTCACAGAATCACAGAATGTTAGGGGCTGGAAGGGACCTCGAAAGATCGAGTCCAGCCTCCCTGCCAGAGCAGGATCACCTAGAGTGGGTCACACAGGACCAAGTCCAGGCAGGTTTTGAATGTCTCCAGAGAAGGAGACTCCACAACCTCTCTGGGCAGCCTGTTCCAGGACTCCATCACCCTCGCTGTGAAAAAGTGTTTCCTTGTGTTTCCACGAAACCTATGCTCCAGCTTGCACCCGTTGCCCCTTGTCCTGTCATTGGGTGTCACCAAGAAGAGCCTGGCTCTATCCTCCTGACACTTGCTCTTTACGTATTTATAAACATTAATGAGGTCACCCCTCAGTTTCCTCTTCTCCAAGCTAAAGAGACCCAGCTCCCTCAGCCTCTCCTCATAAGGGAGATGCTCCACTTCCTTAATAAGCTTAGTGGCTCTGCGCTGGACTCTCTCCAGCAGTTCCCTGTCCTTCTTGAACTGGGATGCCCAGAACTGGATCCAGTACTTCAGGTGGGGCCCCAACAGCACAGAGTAGAGGGGGAGGAGAACCTCCCTCGACCTGCTGGCCACTTTCTCGCTACTTTGATCAAAAAGTTGCATTGAATTCAGTATTGTTCTATGTAGGTTTCTGAGCTGTCTATTTTACAGATTGTTTTTGTTAGCAATTTCCTTACCATGTTAAAACGTAAGATTGCTTTAATGTCTTGCATAATACCATCTATAATGGATTTCAGATTTTTTTCAGAGACATACTGAGTTTTTCAGCTAATTAAATATCCATCTATGCTGTGGTTTTTTAGTGCTAAAATTATATTAACATAATGTATTGAATTTTGTAACAAATTTAGAGTACTAAATTCATACAATTTCAAATGCAAATTAAGGATAGCGATGCT
Source organism: Baryphthengus martii (assembly GCA_013396935.1). Taxonomy (NCBI): domain Eukaryota; kingdom Metazoa; phylum Chordata; class Aves; order Coraciiformes; family Momotidae; genus Baryphthengus; species Baryphthengus martii. The sequence continues at coordinate 302,020 of VWZK01016157.1, forward strand.
CAAGGATAAAAATTCTTAGCAAGGCAAATGTTTATATATAAACTGATTACGTTATCTGAATTATTCTCCTTCCACAGCTGATAATATTTAGGAGAAACAAGGACTCTGTTACTCTGGAGTACTTTAAGAACGTACACCAATTCTTGCGTTACCACAATGTACCAAACTACACTGACGTCCCTGTATTATTTTAATACTAGATTTCTTAGCACATTGCTACGCACACACACCCCCACGTACACATTTTCTGTGCCTGCCTCACACTCTCTCTGCTTCCCTTACCATTAAAAGGAGCGCCAAAGTAAAGTGTTAAAACTGGAACCCTTTTACAATGTGCAAGCCACACCTGAGTAGCTGATAGGAGATCCAGCTTGTGTTTGTTACTTTGATAGCAGTGCGAAGGCTACCTTTGCACTTTAGGATTGATAGTGGCTTGTTTTTCCTTTCATTTATTGTTAAGACAATGTATTTTTAAGTGTACTTACATTCAGTAAAATCTAATGGAATCTTCCTGTGGTTTTGTCTTTTTAGCTATTATGCATTCCAAGTGTGTTCACAATGTGTAGTAAATGGTGACCTAATATTTTTGCAGCAGCATAGGATATGATGGAGGGAGTGAAAAACTCAAAGGTATCAGCTTGGTCAGCAAAGGGAGTAACCAAAGTGACTTTCTCTTTCCAGCTCTTTGACAGGACAAAAGAAACTTAATTGCAGTTTTCTTAGTTTGCTCTTCTATCTTTTTCTGGGATTCTGGGCTCCTAAGCTGGCACTGGGAGACTGATGATGCTTTATGTTCTTAAATGAAGTGTAATAAGAATATTTTGTCTTGCTGCTACTGCTGCTTTTTGTTATGTGGCCTTTCTTAGGCTGCAGTATATGGTGATTATTGTAAGTCACGCAAGGTGTTGGTTTGTTCTCTGTGGCCATGACTCCATGTAGGCAACTAGTGCAGTAAATGCAGCATGTGCTGGCAGGATTTTCTGGGGAGCTGAACTGCCAACTGGATGCTGGCTGTTAGCACAAGTGGTGCATCCAAGTACTTTAGTCTGTATTTGTTTCTTTGAGAGTTAAACCTGGGTTTATTTCTTCCCTTTTTTGTATTGCTAATGAAATGAAGAAATACTGTCACATTCAACAAGCATGCATATTCCTTGACATCTTCACAGACATGTTGCTTGACCTCAGTGACCTTCTTCAGGTATTGTATATTTTTTTTGTTTTGAACTTTTGTTGAAATGTTAAACTTGAGTTGCAAGTGAAGAGCTGTCATCCTGGGCTGTTTGGGATGTGTTAATTGCTCTCTGGAAATTCTCAATTGGAAAACCACTGAGTTTGTATATCAGAATAACTGTTCAGTGAAATCAAATGTCAAATAAATATTTTTTTGCTTTTAGTGTTGCAGGTAATATATTGAGGGTTAGTATGGTCCTTTCATCAGAACTCGGAGTCACTGCAGTGGCATAGGGTCAATTGTTACGCATTTTTAAAACAACAGTTGCTGAAGACATAACTTTATTTTTTTTTGGTAGGTAATATTGTGTAAATGACTTAGTGCACTACAGAGATGTGTTTTATAAAATGTATCTTGAGAGAAATAACGTGCTTCCTCTGTATGTGGAAATAGAAAGCTCTACTGACATATGTTGTCTTACCCTCATTCTCCATGTTACAACTGTTTTACATACAATGTGAGTAGGTTAGTTGCATCTATTTTTGTCCTCCCAGCTGTCTTGGTAAATGGCATCCCTCTGAAGAGTATTTATTGCTTAAAGCAATCTGCTGGAATTGCAATAATCAAATGAGTACTTAATTTTTAAAATTAGTAACTTTTTTCTCTTTTCTAAATTCTTATTGAATTCTTTTGATTATTTATGACTAAATACTACATGTGTAGAAGGGGAGGTTTATTTTCTTTGAAACACAGGTGTTTTATTTTTTTCATGGTGATTGTTATGAAACAGAATGATCACAGTAATATGAAGAATAGTTACACAGCGTGAAGAAGAGGTGTTGTATATGTAAAAGACAAAAAAAAAATGTATTGCCAGCAGGAACAGACAAGAAAGACTGAGTGATTTGTCTTTTGCCCTCTGTACATTCCAGCTGGAAGTGTTGAGATGGGCGTATGAGGACCAAAAGGTTAAAGAGGGGTAACTGAAGAGATGGGTGAGACAGAAATAGATTAGTAGTAGGGAAATAATTGAGCCCAGGAATAGGAAAAATGCAAAATTTCAGTATCACGATCTGTATTTATGTATCTGTGTGAAAGCCCTGTTTAAGAACCTATAAATGAGCTTTTTAGGTACTAGCTTGATTTCTCCCGTAAGTTGAGTTTGTTTAAAAAACAAAACCAAAAAAACCAAAACAAAACCATCTTTGTGGCAAACCATGTATGGCCTAGGCTGAAAATGACAGCCTTTGCCCATAGATTGTGTCTAAAAAATGAAAGCAATTAGTTCATTAGGTTCTACTGTATTATCTTGAAATGCCTTTTTTTATTTTCAAGGACAGCTGTCCCATCCTGAGGTTTGGGTATGAATGTCACTAAAGCAAAGTTGTTAGCAGCAGTAGTAGTGGCAGCGGTACTATCTTTCAAAAATACTTAACTTGTTCAGACTAATCTGTACAAAATACATCATACTGATCCAGGGATCTTTTTCTTGGTATAATGAGAAAAGTGTCAATTTTATATCAGAAAAAAACCCCCACATCCAAAAGTCTAAAAAAAAAAAAAAATGAGCTCCTTACCAACTGTTGCTTAGATGCTAAAAGCAAATTTTGAGATTTTTTTTCTTCAAAGTTTTCTGCTTGATGCAGCTCAGTTGCTGTGGGATGTGAAGTCACCTGCAGGGCTACTACTCATCTGACAGCAGGAATTTTTTAAGAAAGTTACCAAATAAAACATCCTTATGAAATATCTCCATAAAGGCTACTGACTAAATTACAGAACACCTTGAAATAGGTTTCAGTGCATCTGGGGGGGGGGGGAGGGGGGAAGCATACAACCTTTCATGCATTGCTTCATCTAAAAGCAAAACAAAAAGTAAGCTTAGTAACTCCAGCTACCAGTAAAAAAAGTAAAGGAAAGCCTGTGAGAAAGCCCATCCATTGCTTGTGTTTGCCATATTGCAGCTAGAAACAATATTAACTGTGCCTTTCTGCATCCCACTTATGACACCCACCCATCAGTGACCTTCAACCAGTGTATCACAAGCACTGGGAGAACTTAAACCCTTTGTAGCTTACAGCAGAAGAAAGGTGGTAGCCAAAAGTAAGAATAATAGGAAGATTTGAATTTGCTGTTACCTGCAATTCAGTATTTGTTTAATGCCCGATTATATTTGTGTTCTTTCCCCTCTTCTTGTTCTGTTTAGCAAAGGGGGGTGGTGGTGTGAAATTTTAAGCATGGCCTCTTAGCCTCTGGTCTGTACTTCTTGTACAACCTCTCTCCTGTCTTTATTGAGTTGCTTTGGGATTTGGTCCCCTGTTCTCCATCAGAAAAAAAAAAATAAAAAAAGCTGTCCCCTAGAGTGTAATATGCTTTTACAGTAGCATTATGCTACTAAAACTTAGCAATAGAAGGGTCTAATTTTCACTGTTAATGGCAATCTGTTTAAAAGATCGTATCAGTTTTCCTCGTATGCCAGTGACTGAGATGTGGGAGTTTGTCTTGTTCTAATGAAGAACTGCTACATTTCATAACAGTTTTTGGAGCTTCAAAGTTGCTGTCATCTCAGAAAAAGATGTATTTTTTTTTCTGTTAAATTGAAAAGGTAATTTCTTTTGTATTTTTTTGTCCCATTTTTTGCTTCAGGTGAAACATGCCCTATGTCTTGGAGACCTCTTCCTGTCGAAAGTATTGTCAGATACATTTAAACTTGAAAGCATTATCATAAATGAACTGAAAATGTCCAGACCACTGCTACAAATCAGTCTCCTTCCTTATGCAGAGCAGTCATGCTGCATGTTGATTTGAGTTGGAAGGATGATCAGTCATCAGTTGCTGACAGGGAAAGCACTTGCTTGTATTTTCAGATACTGCATTTTACTTGCAAATACAGTCTTTAGAGAGGTCTGTAATCAGGCCTTTTGTTTGCATTTTTTTTGTTGTTAGTCCAATCTAAGCGACAGGCCTTGCTTGTTTAGGAGAGTTGTGAAGCTTGTCTGTCCTTACCCTAACTTTTGAACAGTTCAGGTTTGCTCATCTTTCAGAGCACCTCCTCGCTTGCAGCTGGAGGACTATTTGGCTAAAGTTTTGATCTCAGTGTGGTGAAATGCTGCTTTTCTCATCCTTGAAATGGCAGTTTCTTTTTGAGTCTTTTGTCATCTCCAGTGTTATGGTCTTTGCGATGTGGTTGTAAAGAGACTTTTGGAGGAGGCGTTGGCAGTGCTTCGATCTCTGATTCAGCCTAGTAGAATATAATTTTTAGTGTGTCTTATGTCCTGCTGTTAAATTAGGCTAATGCTTACTGAAAAGCCAGGCTCTTTATAGGAGTGCACAGCTGGAGTATTACCAGCAATGAACGTAATTAAAATGAGGTATTTTGACTTGCTATCAAGAAAAGGTTTTTCACCATGAGGACAGCCAGACATTGAAACAGATTGTTCAGAGTAGTTTTGAAGTCTGTCCATCAAAGTTTTCAGGATCCAAAGCAACCTGGTCTGTTCTTGTAGCTGACTCTGCTTTGAACAGGAGGTTGGGCTGAAAACCTGCTGAGATCCATTCAAATGTGAACTATACTATGGTTCTAGATATGGGAAGAGGCAAGTGAAAATCAGTAACTAGTCCTGGTCTAATCCTCTTTTGGTTTCTCTTCCACTTCAAAACACAACTCTCACCCAGTATTTCCTTATCTTCATTTTGTCTAGTCAAGTAACAGTAGTTGCTTATCCAGAAGGATTTTTATTACAAATTATTTTGGGGCATTTGTTTTTTATTTATTTCTTCTAAAGGCATCATTTGCCTCCCTGATTCCTCTGCTTGTCACACATTACTCTTTGACTTCGTTTCGTAGATGATACGGTAATGGTTTATTGTGGTGCTGTGGTGGTGCAGAAAGAATGCGAGGACTACCGTGTATGTGATGAGCAAAACTCCCTTCACAGTCCCCAGACTGAAGACAACACTTTAAAGCATAGCATGAGAGGAACCTGCTTAATTTTGATTTCTGTCTTTTTGAACTGCAGCCTGACAAGCTGGGTTCGGTACATCTTTGTAGTTTTGTGTATAGTCTTTCAACATCTAAATATAATGTTCTGCTTGTGCTATGGATCCAGAAAGTAAGAAGTTCCAGTTTATTGTGTGGAGAAGGGTAAAATAGAGTGTTTTTAAAAGACTGTAGTAGTTTGCTTCAGTTTTTAATACCCTTTGTTCATTTAAAGTTATTAATATGTTGACTGCATTTGCCTTTATTGCCCCTATGCAAATTGCTATGTTGATTGAGTTAATTTAAACAACCTGGTTGGGACCTTCAGGCATTACTACACTAGAAATGTTAATAATGAATCAAATAACCACAGGTGCCTCTTTCCCCAGCAACAGACACTCTCCTTAAAAACTCATTTGCTTTTCATGCTTGCTTAATTATTTAGGCAAGCAGCCATGGATGTTTCACAGTGTGAATTCACATCGTGTTCCAACTGCCCGGTCTTTGTCTTTCTAAAAGACGGAATACCTTAACCGCTGTCACCATTTATAACATTTGTCCAGAATGCCACACTACAGTCTTGAAAAGTGTTTTTGGAAATGGCTGATAGTGAAAGGGTATTGATTTATAAATTTATGGAACTTACAGTCAAGCAAAAACTTTCGTTCGGTGATTGCAGCTTTATTTTTTGCTACTGTCCAGAAGGTAAAGTGACCTGATTTCTATATGAATGGGAGATTCCCTGCTTCTCAAAGAGAGTTTAAAATTCTGGAAGGTGTTAGACTGATGAACAGCTGAATTCCTGGGTTACTGGACATATGGTATTTGTTGTTATTTCTGAAAGTGGAAGTATATTTGTGTTTGTGAACACATCAGGCATGATGTGAAAGCAAGAGGAAATTATGAAGGAGTAAGAGGCCCTATGGAAGTCTCCCTTTGAAATCGGCATCTGATGACTGACAGATGGGAAATGAAAAGACCATCTCCAAAAAATACAGTGAAGGGTAAAGAGTATAACAAGTGGAAGGACCTTTCTGTAAAGATATGACTGCATAATTGGAAGCCATTCCTTCTCCACGTGCCCCTTTTAAGGAATATAAAGTGCTCTGTAACAAGAGCAGACATTACCTATTGGTAAAGGGTAACATAGATTCATAGAATGGCTGAAGTTGGAAGATAACCTTCAAGATCATATAGTTCCAACCCCCCTGCAACAGGCAAGGCAACCCCCCACTGGACCAGGTTGCTCAAGTCCCTATCCAACTTGGCCATCATCCTAGAGAATTTAAGTTCTCTTGTAAAATCGTACAGGTAAAACCAGGGATTTTATTTATTTATTTATTTATTCTTGCAGTGACATAGTGTGCACGTATTTATCTGAAAGATGTCTCCCTGCTGAAGAATCTAGTTGTTACTTAAAACAAACAAGTCCATATGTTTGTAAACTTAGTTTTTACCATATTATTTTATATTGAGTTTACATTTAACAGACTATCAGAGTATGCAGATATTTTAAGATTTTCCCTCTTACAGAGGTTGACACCATTCTCTGTATTAGGTGTTGATGCTCAAACTTAGTGATTGCATCCTGTTTAAGGAAATTTTAATATCTGATGAAAATATCCAGACAAAGAGTGCAAGTCTTATGAAGGTCTATAAAATGATTGTTACACTTCGCCAGTTTTGATTGGGGAGAGTTTGGGGAAATACTGGTTTTCAGTATGATCCTTATCAATTAAGAAGGAGGGAAAAAGGCCAAAGTTTATGTGGTAAGCTTGAAAGCTGCACTAATTTGAAGTCTAAGCCAGATACATCCTTTTAAAAGGGCATTTTTGTTTATTCACTATTCTAAGGGCTCCTATAAAATCAGGTTTTATGAATGCAAATGTCTTACGGTTCTAAATCTGGAGCGTTAAGCTTTTGATGGATTGGAGTATATGAATTTTTATAGGAAGTTCTTAATGAAGAGAGAACTAGAAATTAAAGTAGTCCTCTAAATTAATTTTTTAAATTTTCTAAGCTTAATGGAGTGCAAAAATCCATACAAATGATGAGTAAAGAAAACTATCTATATGCCTGTTATATATCATATCTCATCTGTCAGAAGATGTGTGTGTGTGCGTGAGTAGTAGTTAAAATTAGTGACAGTGGCATCAAATTTTAGAAAAAGGACTTTCTTTCACTAAACTCAGAAGTTCTTAACTATCATGTTTCAGCAGTTCAATACCATTACAGATTTCTGGGTGAGCTTTACACCATCTTTAATTTCCCATTTATGAGAAATACCCCAGAACCTGTGAATATTTGGTAACTTTTAAAGATGAGAAGCGTATTGTTTGAGGGGGCCTCACGTCTCTTTTCCTACTGATCTGCCAGGAAAACTGGAAGCAATTAAATATTCCTGATTCTTTTTGTGACTTCACGCTGGCATTAAAAACACGTGAGCTTCATGAGGAATACAATATAGAGCATATAACCCACTGTATGTTATGCTTTCTTTATGAACTGGTGGTAACCAGAAACTGCAAAGAAATGTACTTGTGATCAAAAGAAAAATTCCCTGATGTACCTTTTCTATTTGAATTTATTTTGTGTAAATACGCTGCCTACACCTTGAAGTTGGACATAAAACACTGATGAAGTGGAAAGGCAGGTTAGATTTAAGTACATTACTTCTTAAATAGACTGTGGATCTGGAGACTTTTAGTTAGTCCAAGGAGAGGAGGATAAACTTTACATTTTACTATGCATTTGTCTTTGCTTTAGATTTAATTTGGCACCCACTTTGATTGTTAGAACTTCACTTAAAAAAAACCTGCTTCTTTATGCCTCCTCATAGTTATTTACTCTTTGATGATTGCATTTATGGAAAGTTTGCTTGGGAGGAGCTTCTTCGAGTGACACAGTTTGATAGGGTCAACAGTAAGTATTTGGATGTTGTGACAAAAAAAAACTTGTCTGAATTTCAGAGTGGGTTTTTTTCTGAACTCAAGTAAAAGAACAGATGAGTTTGTGAAGCCTCTGATGGAAACATCATATGTACTTGGCTCCACTGAAGTAACTTTATTGATTTGTGCAGTGAAATCGTCCCTGCAGAGTAAGATCTAAGTGATGAGGTTTAAGAATTATAGTAACTTGGTTGGCCAATTGAGGCTGAAACTACAGCCAAACCCCTACTCTTTATGTTAATATTTTTTAAACAAAACGTCAAAGCGAGCCCTTCCAAGCTTGCAGTGAATCTAGAGCATCTAAAGCCAACTGAAACACAGTAGATGTTTTGCTGTAGTAATGTCTGTTCTGTCTCTGGCTTATGGAAAGTCACATGCTCTCAAACTGCTGTATGAATTGCCAGAATCAGTAGGTGCTTATTTTTCTGTATAAAATTCAGTGACTTATTTCCCAAGAAATGTGCTTCTTGCTCAAAGGATCTATTTTGTTCACTTCTTTCCTATAGAGTAGTATGTCTATGTCTGGTATTTCAGGAAAAAGAAGACAGTAAAATCTAAGACTGTACTTTTGCATCTTCTAGGCCAGTTCAACCATTGGTCAGACACAGCATAGAATATATTCAGCACTTTCCACTAAATATGAAATGAGTTACCATCATATTATATACACCAGACTGTGCAGTCACTTTTAGGGTACATGATCATTCTTTGACGTTCTCATTTTAAATTTTTTTTTAATTTGAGAAAATCATGTTGAGAACATTTTTCGCATTAAAAAAAAATAAATTGAAGTCCGAGGTGAAAATGTCAGTATTTTTTTTTGGTCTAAATATGTATTTACTTTTGCTAGGCTGGTATAAGCATCTGTACACTTGGGACGGAAAGCTTACTTTTAAACTAATGTTGGTAAAGCTCTTTTGTGAAAATGGAAGAGAACATCCTTAGGAATTTTTTTTTCTATCTCCATAGGCTTGTACCAGAATCAACAACTCAGTTGTTGATGAGACTGCTTAGTAAACACCTTCACTATCCCAGCATATAAACAAGAGGGCCAGTTCTGTTACATCAAAGCAACAGAGTATATACTATCCTTACCAGTGGAAAAAAAATCACATCTGTTTGTTTGGAGTGTAGGAGGACGGAGTATGTTATACTAACTTTGACCTTTACATATGCCTTAGGGGAGCAAGGTGTTCATGGAGCTTCGTGGGAATGTTTAGGGCTGATTGGGAACTGAAGTCTATCCTGCCTTTCTTGCTGACCACAAAAACACATCTTAAGATAGCAAAAGAAAACTTCCTCAGACTTTTAAAATACAAATACCTATGCTATAAATTGCAAATCAGAGTATGAAGAGTAACTCCTCCCCTCAGTTTACATCCTCCTGAGTGCAGCAGGAAAGGAGGGGAGAGGAGCAGGGTTCCGTCCCTGGCTCCTTAGAGGGTTTGGCATGGTTTAGTGGTTTTCTGAATTTATCTTTTTTTTTTTTTTTTTAATGTAGTGTGATCTGGGGCAATGTCCAAACAGTAAGAAACGACAAATAACCTTTGGGGCATGTAGCACCACTCCTTGCTTTGGTGGAAAAGTTTGGTGTGTGCTTGTGCAATACTTAATTACCCCACTTCACATGATTATACAGAGCTGAAATTTGCACTGACTTGTAAGTATTTGTTGAGGTTTTGTTATGTTACAAGATAAATGACACTTTATATATACTGATATTATGTTAAGGTCTACTTAAATGCTTTAAGATGTTAGGTGACAGCTGAAAAATTGTCCAAGTATTATGAAGCAACACTGATCCCAACAGAGCATGTTCTTGTTGGTTGGGTTTTTTTCAATATAAACTTATGACTGACAGCAGAAACATTAATTTACAAGGCTAATTTGTGTAGCTTTTGAAAAGTACCAGGTATTATTCTATACCTATGAATATTGCTTATATTACTTCAGTTGAATTTTTTTAAAGCAGGTTGTTTAAGATTCCTAAATTTGGGTGTTGTTTTTTTTTCTTTACACATAAATGTCCTATTAAAAATAATTGTGGTTTAAGATTTAAATATTTTTTTTCTTTTTGGTCTCTTAATAGGTGAATGTCTATGTGCTGGGAAAAACTTTCCTTCTGTTGGCCAGAGAACTCTGCATAAATGCTCCAGCCATAGGTATTATTTTTTTTGAGTTGACTTTTGAGTATTTGAGTGTATTTTCTGCATGATTACTGGACAAGAATATATGTGTGTGCATAGATGTATAGAATTGTGTGTTGAATACCAAAACGGTAACTAAAAACTGAAGTTGGAATCAATCCAGCCATAAGAGCACTGCTGACTGAGAGCCTGTTCTTTATGTAAGAGGCTTTTGGGAGCTAGATGCTGTTTTCTTTTACAAATTTTCTTGCCTTTTCCAAGAGTAGTTTAGGCTATACTAAGACAATGGTGTGACGTATAACAAATTTGTGCGCATCTGCAAGCCTGCACAGGCCTGTCACACTTCAATGCCGCAGAGATGCAACACTTGATAAGTCTTTGCCAAATTTACTGTCTGTCCATCGCCTGTAGCTGAGGCGTTCAGTGCTTGAAATACAAGTGGCTTGATGGAAAATGAGGAGGAACTTTTCCAATGCATGTGAGTAACTTTTTAATGAGAAAGTCATCACTGAAATTGTAACACTGATAAGAAGGTGGGGTTTAACCTGTCAAAAGGGTAAAAAATGCGCTATTGTCTAGGCTGTAGTTTGTAAGCCCAGGGAATTCATGCCAATTCCAGTTAAAAGACTGTGTTTATAGAGAGGTCTTGTGACTGTTGACCACCTCTGTGCAGGAATTTTCTTCTTACATCTTTTCCCACTCTCACTCCCACTCTCCTTAATCTGTAGTAAGAGCATCAGATGTTTTTGTGTTCAAGAACACCATACACACCCCTTCAGCTGCACTCAGCTGGGCACAGAACCACCTGCCTTTGCAGCAAGAGCACCCGCAGCTCATAGTGAGCACCATCATAATGGCATCCAGATAGTACATGGCAGTGCACAACCCTCAGCCCCAGAGCAGAGCTGGGTGTTTGGTAAAAAGTTCTTGTTTTCAATTAATTCAGTTGCCACCTTATTTTTTGTTTTACCTTTTTTTACAAAACCAAAACAAACATGCTTGTATTGCAGCATAGTTTCAAGGTGAAAATGAATGCAGCTTAGAAAAAGGCCAATAGAAAACCTTTCTATATTAAATATAGAGGTACTTGTTATACACAGGAAAAAAAATACTGGTTTAGACTGCTGTTGGGAGTATTCTTTCCATGGTCGTGAGAAGAGAGACTTACAAAACCAGTATTTCTTATTGGCTTGTGTAATGATTGTCAGATGTCCGAGGAGGGGGAAAAAAAACCCCCTATTTCTATTGCTCTGAGGAAAGTTAAGCATACTAGCTATAAAATGATTGCTGATAGGGGATGGGACTATGTTTTAGAAGAAAGAGGGGGAGGGAAGATCCAGCAGCTTGTAAAATGGTTTATTTCCGATGTGCAATTTTGAGTGAACTTAAAGACCATAGTGCAAGTATTTCTCTAATGCCTGCTCCTAAATGCAAGGATGGGAGGTGTATTTAGATAGTGGCTGCCAGTGTTACAGCTCTGGGCTAAATCTGTGATGAAACCTGTCACTGCATTAAGATTCATCTGTGTCTTGACTCTGGCAGTTCAGATAGGGTGCAGCTTGACAGGTATAAGTGTTGGTGTTGTCCTTTGCTGGCCAGGCTGGAGGTTAACACAGATGATTCCTGTGAACAGGCATCAGAAGCTATGAAATATAACCACGGGATGATTTTGATCAAGTTTGATTACACTCGTGGTTTTGTCCACCTTCGGCTTAGGCAGCACACAAAAACCCCTGAGCTTCTGCATGTATCTGCTCCCTTTTTTGTGAGGAAAAATAAAGGCTGCTGCTGGATAGTCTCAGTTACCAGGCAAGGGAACCTTTGTATCTGCAGCGAGAGGTAATGCCCTGGGTAAGCTGCAGGCAGGGCACAGTCTGCAGTATCATCACCTCTGTTACCTGTACTGTAGATTAACAGACACGAGCCGTAAGATTAGCAATGATCAAGTACACAGGATTTAGGGCAAGTAAAAATGTTTTATATTTCACAGATTCATAAACTGCTCTAGTTTAGAACATTCTGTTGAAGTCAGCTGCAGTCTGCAAGTTAGTTATCTATATACAAAATAAATGCACAGTACGTGCGAAATTTAACATTTTTCTGCTTGTTGCAGTCTTAATAATTAAGTCAAATAGCTTATGAATAAATAAAATAAGATTAAATTCAAGAGCATTCCTTCACTTATTTGTATAGCCTGATGTAGCAGATAGGTAAGTAGCATAACATTCCGTACTGCTGCGGAGTTCATAGTAAAACTGAGAAATCCCTTAATGTGCATCATTGCAGTATTGGAATACAATCAAGGTGAAATGCATCATGCATAGAAAATGAGCTCAGGTATTTGTCCTCCTTGTACTCCAGTTCCATTAGTACTGTCCGAGGAGCACTGGAACTGGAAGGTCACTTTCCCGCACTGCACTTCAGTCATTCCCTCTTGCCCAAAGTAACTGAGTTCGTTACCGTCAAGAATAGCACTTACATTGTAAAACGTGTCTTGCTCAACCTGCACAGGGTGTTCAAACCACACAGAGAAAGTGTTACTGGAGCCGTCGGAGGTAAACTTTGTCAGATTCTGAGCAAGGACAACTCCTAAACGCTTCAGTTCGATTTTGACGCTGTATTCGGCTTTGCCACAGCTCGACCCATACAATCCCAGTCCTGCTATAAATATCCGTTTGTCTACCGCAAACTGAATACTGTCACATCGCCCTCGGTACCTCCACTGATTGCTGCGATATGCCGAGGACTGAAACCGATGGCATCGCTGAGGTACGAGTCCTTTTCTCTTTGTCAGTGGAAACTCTAGTTTGGGTTTATTTGCGGCCGTGTACCAAAGGAATATGTTGTGAGTTTCCTCAAGGGTGAGGATGTCGGATTGGGCAGCTCCATTGGCAAATTCTTCCAAAGTCATAGTTGGAATCCGTACCAAGTACAAAGCCTTTCCCAATACATTCCTCTTGTTGCGCGGTGTCACCGGCAGCCCTTGCCTTTTGCATTCGGCCTCTGCCCAGTTGAGAACAGCCTCGAAAACTACCACTTCCTTGGTGTTGAGTGCCTCCCGGGTTACAATGATCTCTAGTGTTTGTTGATCTATCTCACAGAAGCCCTCTGACTTCAGTGCCATTTCTGCCTGAGCGTCAATCACTTCCCAGCAGCGCTGCGTCAGCTCTGGCTCCTCGAAGAGCCTGCTCTGAGACAGCAGGACACAAGCGTTCTTTGCTTCTAAACTGGTCTCCAGAAAATTGACGCAAGCCTTTGCTAGGGCTGGCACGATGTACTTCTTGGCAGCATACAGCGTAGCCAGAACTGTGTCGGCTTCCAGGTCTATTTCGTCACTATACATGTATCTATAGAGGAGGAAAAAAAAATATAGGCCATGAAAGATTGATCTATAGTCATCTTTGCTGGCAGTGAATCTGACATCCAGTATTTGTCAGCACTTGAAGTAAACAGTAATAAGTACGTATTGCACAATGCCAATTAGGAGATGTATATTTTATAAGCTACTTTGATTCTGTCCATGTAATTAGTAGACTTGTAGTGGCCACTTACTTTAATAGGATTAGAAAGGCTGCAGGTTCCACATCTGGTATATGGATTTCAGATTTGACCTCTGCGAGATCGCCATAAAACATAGCATAGAAGACAGAGCTACCAACTGCCAAAACATACTGGAAAATAAAGAGAGAGAAACCTTAGTGATACGTATTGGTAATAGCTAAGCGTGCCTGGCTTTTCGTAAGAGCTGCACTTAGGGAAAGTTAAACTGCAGTGGAGGCAGAAGGACTGCCTTATTCTCTTTAATTGCAGCGTATGTGAATTACTTCTGGGATTAGGAAAGAGCTGTAATTAGAAAAAAAAAAGTGGAGGCTAGTTGTGAGGCAGGGGGAGAAGGTGATACAGCACAGCAGTACTAAAAAGCCAAAAATTATCTGCACGAACCTTATGGGCAGGAACTTTCTTGGATGCCCCTGGCGGGCCCACGATGAAGTGAACGTCAGCCATGAGTTCGTTATTGAACATCAGCGCGTTCCTGCAAGCGAGGGGAGGGGGGGGAGAAGCCCCGTTAGCCGCGGGCAGCCCCTCAGCTGGTGCCCCGGCCCCGGCACGCAGCCGCCCG